>RHPI01002262.1:745622-769381 GCA_009103225.1 Chlorokybus atmophyticus
CCCCGGCGCCCATCACACAACTAGGCACCCGCGACTGAAAGACTGCCGGGAGGCACTATGCGCGACCCCGCCTGTGATAGGCTATAAGCCATCGGCCGTTTGATCTGTTCTCAACAGAGCTCGACCATGCAAAGCACATCCCCACGTCATGCGACCGCTCAAATTTACGCCAGATAAATGCAAAATGAGTACAATAAGGTGCACAAATAGCGGCACATTATTTGATATGGCCCTGGAACACACTTGTTGATGTAGATTAAGTGATAACGTTTTAATGACGTTACGTGTAGAGGTTTTCAATGGATATAATGTAAAGGTTACGATCAGTAAAATGTTGCTGACCTAAACCATCTTAACGTTAAGGTTCAACAAAACAAGGAAAAAGCGCCATTGGACCACCATTTGGTTGTATAAAATATTGAGCAAATGGTGTATAGACGTTGACAAACGCCGTTGCCACAACAGGCAAGAACTTGGCAATTATTGCAAAGATGCTCAAAAATGTCTTGAAGGCATCTCGGCGGCAACGTAATTTGCAATGGCGAGTTGAAATATACGGGCTTTTTCGCACAAACTTGGCGACAGTTAGCGGTTAAAACGCGCGCGTTTTGGCGGTACGAGGTCGGGGCGGGCCCCATACCCCAAACACTTGCCGCCATTAGTAACCACCATTTCAAGTACTCACGCGGTTCTACGAAACGCTAATGGATGGTCATTACCATCCTGGCAAACATGGTTTTCAGCCGAACGATTGTAGCTAATACTCGATGTATTAATCTCGTAACACATTATGTATGTCGGCGTCGCTGCTTCCGTTGTTGACTCATGTGCAAGTATCAGCGATACAATGATACATATTAAAAAGCAGTGTTCAACACGTTAAACTTGCTTTTATAATCATTAACACTTGTATTTGATACTTATCCCAGCGCTTGACTAGAGCTTGCAGGCTTCAAGTTCTTCGTAACAAGCGCCAGCAAATGTTTCACTTATATTTCACTAACAATCGTCATTTTAAGCATTATACTTCACAATCAATGAATCCTTTTAAGTGCATAATGTGATTGTCAAACATTGCATGAATTGATTTATTGCTTTTGCAGTCGCTTTGGCGCACTTTGCTACAAAGAGTTCATGCTACTACAATGTATTTCACATCAAACTAGTGATTGAACGACCACTTTTTGCATCCATCATTTGTGCATATCAATGTTTACTTTCACACGTGAATGTTCATTTATCGTATGCAACTTTTTTACTTACATTATTAAAAATTTGCATCTACAGTTGTCATGTCGTGATTATGTACTTGATGAATGTAACATACGCAACAACAATTTGTAGATTGAAGTGTAATATGGGCACAACACTGTCCGTGATTCCATCACGCACGTTCATGTTAAGTATACCTCACAATCATCAGTCAATTTAAAAATTGTGTTAATGGTCAGCAAGGTTACCTCCTTTGACAAGGTCGTGCAGCTGAACCAAACGGAAAGCACATTCAGAGATTGCTTTGCAACATGTGTCACTTTTGATTATTTAAACTGTGGGCTTAAAAACATGTCTCAGCATCTGACTGTATGTGCATATGGTATAACATATACATAAATATATTATAATTGGTTCTACTTTGCAAGTGTCTACAATATCACATTACCGGCTGACTACCAACTTTGCACCAATTGCATGCAACGTGGTGGCATGCATGCCCCATGCTGACGTGGTACTATTATCAAATCAAAATGGGCACTGATGCTGACAGTGAGCGTACCGACGCAAACAAATGCTGTGGGGCTTGGTTTCTTGCATTGCCAAGTGCTAGCAACATTTGGTTCGTAATTACAGCGTTTCTCAAGTGTGGCTCCCACATGCTAAGGCCGGGCTGTTGTGTACAAACGATGCAAAAGGCAATTACAATATGCAAACCTACGTGCACATGCAATGTTACCAACATCACAACTACTCACCAACTTCACCACCGGGCTGAGGCATGCGCCTGTGAGTAGCCAAGTGACTGTTTATCATCTACAAGCCCATGCGACTGCTGCACACCATTCAGCAATCTGTTACATATTATTTGTACACGCACAACCTGGCATTGCACTAGCGTTCCTTTGTGATAGTACGTGCCCAGACTAACAAGCGACAAACATTTACAGCACGAAATGCACATGTGTCAGTCTGACACATTGGTAGCATTTGCGTTCTGTACACCATCCAACTCATCGGCATAAGCTTGCCAGATTTCTGAACACCGATCTGTGTACGCCACCTGCAACAGAAACAATTGCACCTGTTGACACAGTACACCAGGCAAGCTAGGCCACGGACGCCACCTTGCATTGTGATACAAGCAATACGCGACAGTACTGGCACGATATGTACCTGGGTCTTAACAAAGCCGATGAGCATGTCGCAGAAGTCAGTCTGCCGCTCTGTGTCAAAGCGCTCAAACTCTGCTTTGTTGCGTTCTTGTATGCGCCGGAACTCCTGCAGTGCTGCATCCCTGGAAGCCTCCGTCGCAGCCACATCTCGCTTTGCATCCTCAATCTTGCGCTGGTGTTTGTCACCACCAAACACCTGTTCCACGGGTGCACGCAACTTTAAGCAGTGACCAGATATGCTACCAATCAACATAGCAAGAACGTTGATGCAGGTTCGGCAACCACTGCAGCGCTGTCATGCATGGAGTGCATGTCACCAGTAACATGCGACCAGCATGTGTGCAGAAACTGAAAGTCGTGGCGCTGCAGGTTGGCAGGAAATGAGAAACTAAAAGTCGTTCACTTATAAGGGGACAACGCATGGCATCTGGGATTGCTGATGCTGCTGGTCTAAACAACAAAAACTTGGCAACCCACCTTGGTTGCTTGCTGTTCCAGTCGCTGAACCTTGGCCGTCTTTGCGTGCGCATCTGCTGCAAGGGTTTGGACAGTGACCAGCGCCTCCTGGCGATCTTGCATGGCGGTGCGCACAGCAGGCATGGCTGCCAAGTACTCATGCAAGGCTTGCAGCTGGTCAACCGTTTTGCTCGTGCCCGTTCGCATAAGCCGCGACACCCGCACCGCTGCGGTGCCGACTCTCCGGCAGTCACTGGCCAGCGTCTTTTGGGAAGCGACTGCACTAGCTGATAATTGAAGACGTAAAGCAGTCAGCAACAGTGAAGGCCATGACTGCGTTATTTACAACATGGCATGCTTGTGCCATGTTGTAAATGACGCCACAATACCACCTACAATATCCAGAAGCAATGTGCAGCGGGTGAACTGTAATTGTTGCCTTACGTTCATCCTCTTGAAACTTGGCCAGCTTGATGAGCGCCAGCCCAACTTCACCAATCACCTCAACAAGTGCTTGTTGGCTGGTGCATAGAAGCTCAGCGCGCTGTGATGCCTCAATAACAGCCTTCTCCAAATCCTGCTTGAACAGTCAAACCTCTTTACAGGCCTAGCCACAAGGTCAATAACAGCAGTTTGGAAAGGAGTGTGGCTAGAAGACATGCAAGCTGGCACCACTTGCCACGACCACAGCATGCAGAGTGCTGGCACAGTCACAAACAGAAATGTGTTGTCTCACCTGCACTCGCGCTTTGCGTTCTACAAACTCTGGCTCTTCTTCAACATAAGCTGCCTGCCTTGTGTTGCCCTGCTGCGCAGATGCAGTACATGAGTGCTTTATTCCCTAAAAGGCCGTTGCCCTCACCACGAGACAGCTGGTCCGTACCCAATCGTTTGACATACTTTGCTTCAACTCCTTGAACAGCCGCAACAAGTCATTGCCCTTCGCAGGTTGCACGGCTTCGGTGGGAGGTGGGGCCGTCATGCTATCGCTGCCAAACAGCTGCTTTGGCAGCTTTGAAGCGCCATCCAGTACCCTTGATAGCGATCCGTTTGATGATGACATGAAAGGCTGCGCTGCAATGCATTAGCTTCATACACATGGATAGATTGTGGGGAGTATGAGATGAGACTCCCAGCGAATACCTCTCCATCTGCGTCTACAAAGGACTTCAGCAAATCGCATTGTGCAAGCACAGGATGCTGCGCCAAGCGGTTCATATACGTCTCAAGCTCTTTTCGACGCTGCTCTATGAAGTCCTTGGACATGATGACCTGCACACGTGCCACACTTTGCTCAGGCACGTCAGGCTTCAGGTCAGGCAACTTGCCATCCCCCCACAGAGCTTCATGCATGCTTATAAACATAACGCGTGCATAGTATACTTTCCACAGTATAGTGTTCCTTACCTGCCCTTCAACAGACTTATCCGGCCGAGAAGGTATAAAGTACCCCCGCTGCGTTTCTGCAAGCTTGTCTGCCAGAGTAACAAAGTCCCGGAACCTCCTGCGCACAGAACCAGCCCTCCTGCTGTACTGTGGCATGTCTGTTCTGTATGTTACCTGCCAATGCATGTTGTCAGCATGCGAGGAAAATCCCACAACAAGCACTTGCATGCTGGTGCTTACCAGGTATGTTACATACGTGCTGCCGCCGGGCAATGCTGAGAAGCCAGCACCATCCGAGCGCTTAACTGGGTCTGTGACTGTGATTGTCATGTACCCGCTATTGGACGCTCGCTCTGGTGCTGATGCCATGACAGATGAGCTCGCTGCTGAGCTATCTGCCAGCGGCATAAACAAAGCATCTGCATAGGATGGCGGCTCCACCAACTGCGTGGATGTGTGCACGTTCAGTAAATTGGGTAAACTGAGCATTTGCAACAGCGCTGTTGGTGAACACGCAGTGCGACTTAGTTCTGCAGTCAATGAGTTCACTACTGCTCACACTTGCGGCTAGCACGACTCGGTGGCTGGCGACTTGTGCTTACAGACAAGTATGAAGTTCGCTCAAGAGCTTTGAAAGTAAACCATGCAAACCGCTTGTCTACAAGGAAAGCCTTACCTCGTCTGGCAATGCGAATGGGATAGATTGCGAGGACTCCATGGCTGAGTTACCCAAAGGATGCCCCTCTCCGGCACCACCAGAACCAAAGCTAAGCGACTCCAGTGCACTCTCAGCACTGCCATGTGCACATCAACAGAATGGTGGCGTGAATAGAGCTGTCATGCAGGGACCCGCGCACGGGCTCAGCCGATTGCTTAAACTGGATTACGGATTGCTTACACAACCCAGCGCCACGTCTGACCGCTAGTACCGGCATAGTGCCGGCGACAAGCAGCGTCCGGTGTTGCAGCATGGCAAGTCACTGCCACCCCATGTGCCAAGACATATGCAATTGCGTCTTGCAAACGTGCTCAACTCTCCAATGCTTGAGCATTAAACTTTCTTACGTTCAGCTAATACAAGTTGCTCGTGTGAACGGCCAAGCCGCCGGCGTACCTGAACAGCCGGCTGCCGACCTGCTCATCGTCATCCTCGTTCATCATGATGGCCTTTATGTGATAACCCGAGAAGACGTCGTCGCCTCAACAGCCAGCCTCGGGCCAAGCCAGGCCAGGCGAGGACTGGCTGCAACCTCCAATGTACACCGCTGCCTCAACCTAACCCTGAAGTTGCCGTGCAGGCAACATACATGTCTCGACGCAAAAGCAGCACTGATCTGCAGGTACACCCGCTATGCCACCTCCAAATGCCAACCCACAGTTGACTCCTTCGCCGCCGCAGCCGACGACAACACCGACAACGCAGGCGTCAATGACGCCATTGCCCTTGCTAATAGCCCAGGCTGACGTTATGCGTCGCCTAATGGTCAACTTGCACACGCCTTGCGCTAACGTTATGACGCTAACAAACTACTGAGGGTGGCATATCAAGGCTTATGCCACGTGGCGGGAGCGGCGGTGGTTGAGATCGAGGAGTTGAAGGAGGAGGAGAAGCAGGAGATATGAGAAGTAGACGCAACGCAGCAAGTACTGCTAGCAACTGAGTCAACGAGAACTGTAGGTTGTTTTTTCCCCTTACAGTTGACACGCACTGGTCTCAGGTAGGGCTTCTGTATGTGCAGTGGTTGATTTCTGAGCTGCACGTTTGTCGATGGAGCGCAGTCAGCTAGTGTAAGCCTTCTGACCAACGTGCATGCATACAGAGTTGATGCGATGGTTTCGCCTGTCGCCATTGGTTGAATGGCCTGTTCCGCAGCTCCCCTCCACTGCAGCTGTGGTAGCTGCTTGCGATCCAACTCCGTACAGTACAGCTGCACCAAACAGCTAGAGAGCAATGCAGAAGGATAGGCGCAGTGTACTAAAGGGTCTCAACGAAAGGTTGTCTGCAGCATCAACCTTGCCTTCATCAGCGCCCAAGCACCAGATATACGCTCCAAGCAGGTACGAAAGCGAAGAGAACGCAACACAACACAAGATTTGTGGTAACCACAACAGTGAGTGTGTATGCCAATGTAGTCCTAATGTGCCTTGCTGTGCACTGTTTGTGAGCTATGTTTCGCACCACATTTCTGTTGTACAGTGCGGCAAGGTCGGATGCGCTGAACGATGACTACATGCAGCGGATGGAAGATGCAGTGGGCAGCATGCACATGCATGCTGAAAGCAACAACACCAGCAGGTGTGTTGGCAATTGAGTGCCGCCACTCACCATATGCACATACGCATGCATGATAGCACGCACATGCATGCGCATGCACACGCATACAAGTAGTAATAAGTGTGCACTGGGTACGTGTTGTCCAGTGTCTCAGCGAAGCCACCATCAACAACAGCAAGGCCCAAATCAACATCAGTCCCAACGACAAGATCAGTGAAACCAACAGCAAGGACAACATCAAATGAAACAGACACAGCCTCAGCAACGACAACAATGGCAGCTTCATGGACAACAGGGCCGTTGGATCCGGCGGGTACAAGAGTGCAGCTGAGCGAACAACCCGTAAGTGTTGTATGCATGGTGCTAACGTGGACAGCTTGGTTGCAACAACCAAAGCGCAACACTGATGCACATGTGTCAACAGGTGGTCTGCATGAGTGTGCGGGGTGGTGAGGCCGTGGCCGGCACCACCGACCACGCTCTATATGCCATGGATGTTGCCACAGCTCGACTCTCACGCACACTGTGAGTATGTGCACAGCTGGAGCAACACGTTGTGCGCGCAGCTTGTTGCTCCAGCTGATTGCATGTGGGGCGTAAGGTATGGCAAAAACGCCGGGCACACAGATTGGGTGACTAGTGTAGCGCACACGAGTGACGGCCGTGTGATCAGGTGAGCGAATGACTCTGAGTTGTACTGTTGTATCTGTGGATGTTGGGTCACATGCTGAGTAAGTAGTATATAACGCAGTGGTGGCATGGATGGCAATGTGTGCCTGTGGGAGAGAGCGGGCTCGCGATGCACATACCTCAAAGGCCACACGTGAGTGGTACTAACACGACCGCTAAGGAATGTGCATGAGAGTCCCATCAGTTGAAAATTGTCGGTTGGTTGGTTGGTATGCACCTGTTTGTTCACCCTCTTGGCAAGTATCCACCCACCAGCTGCCAATGACCCAACGACTTGAACAGTCACTGACACCCGCACCCCTGCTCTTGTGCAACAGCACTTGCTGACTCTCACAATCACTCGCTCACTCGTGTACTTGCTTGTGTGCTCACTTGGTCGCTCGCTCTGTTATTGGACTTGTGTGGGTTTAAAGCCGATGGTGCTTTTAACTGGTTGTAGTTTGCGGGATCATGCTCAGGGCGTCCGTTGCGCAAGTGGCCGCATGCGAGGGTGACAACACGGCTGTGAGTTGCTCATACGACAAAACGCTGCGCCTGTGGGATACACGCACAAAGCGCGAGGTATGCTATGTGGCTAACATTGTCCAGCTGTAGCCATTGTAAGAGTGGTGACATTGACACCTCCTGTTAGATTGCGTGCATGAGTGGCGGTCATGGGGCAGCGGTGTTGGTCTTTGCACTTAGCAGCCAAAGCAAAAGCAGTGAAGGCTCCAATGGGGAAATAACGGTTGTCAGCGGCAGCCGAGATGGCGGCGTGGCTGTTTGGGTGGGTGCACGCTCTACTTATGCTGTGCAACTGATTTGCCCACGTATGCGTGTGGACACATACACAACTGTGCCAGTCACAAAGTGCCTTGCACATGCAGGATGTATCAAGAGCGCAACTTGTTGGCAAGACTCGTGAGGCCCATGCTGGTCATGTCACTGCACTTGCTTGGATTGAGCCCGGGCGGTATGCTACTGGCGGCCAGGTATGTGCGCGCATGTGTGTGACAACACTAGCATGCATGGGATTGGTGTTGATGTGGTCTGGTGCGAAAGGATGGGGCGGTGAGGGTGTGGGACGTGCGCAGCAAGGAGTGCGTGGAGAGCGTGTGCGCGCATTCTGCCAACAGTGGCACAGGTATGTCATGGACACATGAACAACGTTGGGTGCCAGCACGGTGAGTAGGTATGCTTAGTTGCTTACATTTTACATGTGTCGAGAAAAATTGCAATCAAGGTTCGCTTTTCCTTTGCACAGCTTCTACTCAATGAGACAAACCATGCCATCAACACTGTTGCTTGAATCAATGCAACATATGCGTCGTGTACAGGCGCTGTAGGCAACATGGAGCTAGCTTCAGTGTCAGGCACCACTTACGTGGTGACAGCTGGAGCTGACAGAACAGTCAAGGTTGGGTTGATGCGTTCTGGCATGTGCTGACATCACACACAACGTGTGGCACACAGCACGTCATTGACACGCATGTGTTTGAACAGGTTCTGGAGCCTCGCTTGTCTTACAAGACGTTGTTCTGCTTTGATCAGCATAAAGACTTCATCTACAGTCTCAAGCTGCACGGCACACTGGCATTGAGGTGAGCCTCCCTTGCTCAACTGCAATTGACTTGACAAGAAACCGAACAACTGTGCTGCACAGTGGGGACGGTTCAGGAGCGCTGCATGTGCAAGACTTCACCACAGGCCAGTTGTTGTATGGTATGGGCGCCAATCGAGCTGCGGTGAGTGCGATGCTTCATTATGGATATGATGCTCAATTAGACTGAACCCCTTGTTCTCTTTTGCACGGCTGACTGTGTTCTTATGCAGGTGCGGTGCATTGGCATAGCAGGGAGCAAGTTGGTGACAGCTGGGGACGATGGATGCATGTTGGTACACACATATGCGTAGTTCAGCTGAGTGAGCCATCGTGAATGGTTGTAGCTAAGTAGGATTGTGCACCCAGTCGATTGAAGCAGTCTACCTGTACATGGTCATGGCAACACATGTGTACTTCCAGCAACAGCCGAGAACTGACAGTACACCTACCTATGCAGCTACCATCCCCTGCTGTACAACGCAATGTGTGTACTGCATGTGGCTTCACTCACGCACACGCTGCCCTAGCACAGTCGCATGAGGTCTGTTGTGCGCTGTTATCATAGTGACAAGCTGATCAATCCATGCGAGGACAATCAGACGCTTGACATTGGACAAATGCACACAAAGGCGCACAAGGCACTTGCTACGCTCGAATAATATTGAGTGCCAGTACAAATCACCTCCGTCTGTGAGCATCATCCTGCCGAGATCGGTGCCTATCAGGACTCCGTGAGCTTCGCCCATCTGGACTTCGCCTCCTCCTATGCCTGTCTGGACTCCTGTTGCTGGTATGTCTCCTGCGTGGACTCCTGCTGCGCTCCCGGTGTTCTGTGGGACCTTCACGCTCTCTTGACCTGCTGCGCTGTGCACGGAACTCATCATCTCCTAGATCAAGTTTAGCATGTGGTTGTAACCTGCTGGTTTTCAAAGTGGCCTGGTCCTCTTCACTTAGCCTCAGCACGCAACGCCTCGTGCTTGCACCAAATGTGAGTACTGCGCCATCCAGCAATGGCGCAGAAGTCTTGCCCGTTGGCACACGTTTCGAGTTGACAAAGCTGCCGTGCTTGGACTCCAGATCTTGTAACACCCACCCGTCTGGAGTGTGCAACAGCTGTGCGTGCTGCACACAACGTGTGTGTCAACACACAATTTGCGCAAGACCCATTGCATGTGTCTTTGCAGCATGGGTGTGTACAACCAGTGCATTGCATGCAAGGAACCATGGCGACATACCTTGCGCGATATTGATGCGTGTTCGCACTTCAGCTCAGCATCTGGCGACCTTCCTACGTTGATTGTGGTGGATGTCAATGCTATCTCCGCAACAACTTGGTCGTTCTGCAAGGCACAGCGATTGGTGCCTGGTTGACGCACACAGCACACTCAATCTGGCTAAGAACTGCGCAAATGCTGCACCTTCATGACATCAAGCCGTGAGACGTCTGGTGATTTGGGTGCAAACAGCTTCTTCCCATACAACCTTAGAGCTTTCATAAAGCCTTCGTTGGGGGCCACCACGCTGCGCCCACGCTTCGTATACCTGCACTTACATATGTCACATGACAATCAACTCTATGAACAAACCTGCTATGCAACGGTTACCCCTACCCCCCGTGGAACACAGGCACCCTAAACTCGACATGGACTAAACCTGATGCATTGGAAAAAGCATGTGTAGTACGGCATATGTGGTACAGCATATATGATATAGGTGCAGCATAACACCCTAGTCTGCAGCACCCGTACTCAAGAGCCTTCTCAGCTGTCCACCCTTTGCATCGCATCAGCCATGCCACCACAAGAGTAGCGGAACGGCTTACTCCAGCCCCGCAGTGCACAAGAACTCGCCCACTGCTGGGCTTGACTCCATCGATGAAGTCGGACGCTTGATCAAAATATGAAGTAATATCTTCCTCTTCAAAGTCTGGGAAAATGTGCATGATTCTTTCAGGCAGCAATTAATAAGCGTGCTACTACAACAGCATACATACCAGCGAGGTTGATGAAGAGGTGGTTGAGAGCCTTGGGCACCTTCAACGACTCCTTGTCAGTGTGCGCTGTGAGGACATGTGTGATGCTGAGCTCCTTCAATCCATCCACATCTTGAGCATGTTCCAGGTCCCCTAGATAAAGGAACCCTTCAACAACCTGCAATGTCAATCAATGACCCACAGAGTGTACGCTTGCACACCTTCTATTGATGTGTATACAACTCTTATCGCCACATTCATATCTGAAGAGCGGCTGTGCATGATGCTGAAACACGCAATGTACCAACCAACAGACAAGCAACCCAACAGCAGCCAGGTAATGCTGGCCTTCTCCTGTACCTCAGAGGGAAAGCGCAATGGCTGCACAGGTTTTGGTGACGTAGCGCACAGAAAGGGATACGATTCGCAAAACTTGCAGTATCCTTCAACTGCCAAGAGCAAACACTGGTGTCATTGACACAGTACAGCCCGACACCACCCGTATCATGCCAAGCTGCAATATGCATATCAAACCTCACCAGGTAGCAGTGTACACAACTTGCGCACCAGACCCTCAGCTGCAAGCTTCTCTACAATCGGATGCTTGTGCTGCATAGCACGATGTCACTTGCTTGTGTGGAATGATGCGGTACATGTTTACAAAATGAGGTGCGCAATGGCTTGTTCTGCATACCGGCTTGCTATCATCATCTTCAAAGCCATACACGATGACCAGCCTGTCCCACCAGCACCCCTCTGACCAGTATGGCACACCAGCCAGCTCTTTGAGTTGCCTGCCCTGAGAAGTGTGGCTCAGATCAAGCTGCTGGCTGCAATGCACAGGCACAGAGCAAACGACGCCAGCTGCTGGCTAACGCAACTCGTTGCATTTTTATCAGTGCACAGTTGAGCTGTAATCACGCACCTGAAGTTCTACGCAGTAGGCGTTCCTGATGTGGCCCTTGAAATACTGCACGACATACATCATGCGTTACGTACGTTAGTTCAGCAAGGTGGAACGAACAATCCCAAACAGCCATTTGTGCCTGTGTAACAACACGAATCCTGCATTCCAGCTACCACATGTCACCGTGCAAGCTTGTGTCTTGCGAACGTGCCATGCCATGCCAACGACCACTTAGCGGACATTGACGTGCACAACCGCAAGCTCGTAATGTCAGCACACTGCGTGCATGCAGGAGACATTCACTCAGCAAAGCCCTTACTGGTCTGTGCGTGCATTAGTGGTAGCCCAGCATGTCTTGCGAGCTGAAGAGCTCACCTCCTTACGACCGCGTATATCGAACAGCAGCGGCTGCTTGGCCCTGGCCTCCCCAACGTTCAGCACGAGGGCATTGTATACGTCGCTGGCGCACACGTCCACGGGCTCAACCCGCTGCCCGGCCATGCCAACGACACCGCCGCCGCCGCTCAGCTAAGCTCAGCTAAGCTGAGTGCACGATTTGCTAAGCTTTGAGCTGAGACTAACTGTAGACTCGCGCACTGCGGCTTCCCATTGATCTGCGCAAGCGGGCATCCGGTTTTAGGGCTTGCCAGTGCTAAAACGCTATGCCTCAATTGCTCGACGGCATTGTTACGGCGGTGGAGGCGGTGGTGGTGGTGGAGGAGCAGAAGGGGGAAGAGGATTAGGATTAGGAGGGTCAGGACAGGGAGGTCGGACATGTATGGCACGGGCGTTTATGGTGGATCTCAAGCCGAAATGGATGAGTACGTGCCCCAGAGTGTGGGCTACGGAGGCATGGGCCATGCAAGGTATGGTGGGTATGGGGGTTATGGAGGGTATGGAGGGTATGATGCGTTTGGAGGCCAGCCTTATGAGGGAGGCGCTGGTGGTGGGTCAGAGCAAGCAAAGCACCGGCACGACGGGAAGGTCGCCGAGGGCAAGGTGTTTCTCGGCGGGTTGGCTTCATCTACAGGCAAACAGGTGCCAGAGTTGTGGACAACAATATGCATGTATGCCCAACAAAGCTCATGTGTTCGTTAAGCACAACATAGCTAAGCGAGGGCATTGGTTGTCGGTTCAACGACGCAAGAGCACAGCTTAAACAATGCGGGGCTGTGCACGCTTGCTAGGCAGTGTTGATTGATGTATTTGCAGGGATCGCGCCTTGCGTTTTGCTAAGCACGTCTAGACGTTTAGACTGACAAGCTCACAAGCAGCTGCAATGGTTCACAGCGCTTGAACCATTGCAGCTGCATACACTTTTTCCTTGCCCNAAGCCTTGGTGACTGTCTCCACGCAGGCGGCCGTCACGCGCCAGCTCACGGAAAATGTTGAGCGTGGCTGGGGACAGGAGGTGTCCGCACTCGCCCTGAACCTCAACCTCCTCCTCTCCCTCCTCTCCCTCTCCCTCCTCCTCCCAACTGTCCTCGTCGCTGCCATCGCCAGGCCCCCCCCCCTTCCTTCTTCCTGCAAAGACAGTTCGCTCTATGTAGACTTGACGTGCATTGACTGTTGCATTCTCACCCTACCAGTGATTAGTGGCTGCGCTCTTGATGGCGCAGTGCTTCTTGTGCTGTGGGTAGCTAGCAACATGTCCGACAAAGCACAGTTGTAAGGTTAGTCGGACTCGTGTGTTGCCTGCATTATGATTGACGTAACCGAAGCAGCATGAATGCATGTCTGTGCCTTTGCTCAACTGCTTGGTGCATGCGTATGCAGGCTTTACTGGACTATTGCTCCAAGTGGGGGAAGGTTGTTGACTCCGTTATCATGGAAGGTCGAGGCTTTGGTTTTGTGACCTTTGAAGACTCATGTGAGGACACACGCATAGTCTTTGAAACAAGACATGTTGTAAGGACGCTCAATGTTCATTGTGGTGCTCAGCTGTTGCGGACTCGTTCATACATCATGATGTCCCACATATGATTGAGGGGCGAACCGTTGAAGCCAAGCGAGCGGTGCCGCGACACATGATTGGCCCTGATGATCGGGACCGAATGCGACAGAGGGGCTCGCAAGCAGACTACCCCCTCCACGGTCGCGAGCGTGACTGGGACGAGTACAAACCTGGCGGTCCCCGTGGTCACAAGCAAGAAGACCTGATGCAGCCGTGCAAGTTGTTCATTGGCGGTATTGGCGACATAAGTGATGAGGTTAGTGTCTTGTCTGTTGGTCTCTGCTGTGTGGTTAAAGCAGGATGCAGGCAGTATGCTTTCTATGCTTTGGCAAGTGGTCCCATCAGGCAAGGGGGCACATGTATAGACAGACTATTACTTAGGCTATCGTTCACCTTAACATTGTGCGGTCCACGACGTGGCTGTGGTGTACATGCGGTGCATGAGGCAGGCAAGGTTTGTTTGTACAGCGTCTGCGTGTCAGAAATAGCAGAACGTTATGTGGTTGGCAACAAGGGTAATGTTTCATACTTCGGCATCTAGCATGTGCCAGCATGTTGCTGTTGTGGATTACGCCATGTCTGCAGGTGTTGCGGCGCCATTTTGCTCAGTTTGGGGAGGTTGTAGACTGTGCTATTGTTACGGATGGTTCAGGCAAGCGAAGAGGCTTTGGGTTTGTCACGTACGCGGACCCCTGGAGTATAGAACGGGTCCTATCTATGCCACATGAGGTCGGCAACCGCTTTGTTGATGTGAAGCGTGCGGTTCCTCGCGACGAGATGGATGAGATCAGGAAGGGGTAGGGTTGTGTGTTTAGATAGCATGTGGTGGAATTACAAAGAGTCACAGGTTGGTTTTTTGCTCGGAGCGTGTGGTGACCAGCTCACTGAGGTGAGGTGTTTGTCCGCAGCAGTGGTTACATGGATATGCCAAGGCTACCCAGTCACACTGCCGTCAGGTAGCGTACACATTGGGTTCAACAATGCAAGCCATTGTGTGCTTGTCATCTTACCTTCCAACAAACATGCATACCCCTGTTGCGGAGCCATTGCACTCAAGTAGTCAACTATTTGTACACAACAACTGTGTAACAACAACGCGCTGCGCAGGGAAGGTGACTGGGTGTGTGAAGACTGCGGCAACCACAACTTCTCCTTCCGAATAGAATGCAAGCGTTGCAAAAAGCCGAGGCTTCCCGCTCATAGATCATGGGGCTCAACAAACATGGGCGCTGGGTTTGATCCCTACTACGGCGTGCCAATGGCAGGCGGATATGGCGGGTTGAGCGGCTTCGCTGCTACGGGCTACAGCGCAATGAATGGCGGATACGGTGCTGCAAACGGGATGGCCTATGGCATGCGCTATGACAGCTATGGCGCCTACGGCAACAATAGCAGTACGCTTGGTCGACAAGCGGCGTATTCAGAGCGCAGTTCAAGATCAAGCAGAGCAAGAGACTACCGACCTCCTGTTGATGACGTTGGACCAGACCGTAGGAGCAGCAGAGACAGAGACTCGAGAGGAAGATCTGGAGGAGGCTATCGTCCTTACTGAGCGACATTCAAACCTGCTTGCTGATGCTTCATGTGCAAGGTGAAGACAACAGGCAGGCTTGTGATTGTGTTCTGTGAGTTGCCGTATTTCAAAAAAGACTGACATTAGCAGGTGCAGAGCTGTCTTCTGTATGGGAACTGCACAGGGTTCGCCGAGTGGCTGTACGACACATGCGGTGATCAGCATCTCAAGGACCAACGCACCACCATCACCAAATCTTCCAGGAACAGCGCCAGCAACTGCATGGGATCATCTTCCGCCAGGATGTTTCTGCATTGCTGGCGTCTTCTAATGTGTTGGTTGGTTGGGTGTCCAAGACGGGTACTTTAAACCGACCAAGCATCAGCAGTAATACAGGGGTTCATGTGGTTCACACAGCGTTTGAGAGAATTGGATAGGGTGCAGGCCAACCACTGTTGGCTTGTTGCCACTATTTCTGCTAGGGTTCAATTCAGTGGCATTATTGGCAAGAGCACCATATGTTACTGAAGCCAGAGCTAGATAGAAGCTATTACTGCTGTCCGGCCTAGCGCACGACAACAGGCAACCATACATGGCTCATCAACTTATATTACATCCAGGTCATGTGCATCATCCATTGCCCACAACGGCAGTTATGTTTGGTTAGCACAGAACTTGAGTGCAGAGCCTGGATGTCTATCAGCTGTTTGCTGTTGCATGATGATGGAAGTAATATCATGTCATGGTAATATCACAGCAGAGCTTGGCTCGTAATTGGTCATGGAGCCACACTATGCAACAAGCGTGTCATGCACGACTAATGCTTCAATCCGCTGGCATTCAATGTAAGGTACGTCCGTACTGTAAACAACCAAGGCAAGACCTGGACGACATCACCGGGGCAGGGAGGGAGGAGGGGGGGGGGGAGTTGCAGTGCAATTTATAGTACATGTTGACACGTAGCAGAGCTTGTTGTCTATGGTACACAGGAAGTACTGACATGTAGCTTGTGTGCGAGCGGCAGGCCTTGTAGACGACTGCCACAAGTGCATTATCAATGGGCCAACTCGCCTCACAATGCGCTATGCTTCAAGACAAGGACATGCCAGAGCGGATGAGGGCCCACAAGTGTGACATCCAGTGGCTATGCGGCTACTGCGACGACACAAGGCCACGCCACACACAGTCGTTGTCGATGACACTGATCACCTCCTATAAAACACGGGCGTGCACTTCACCTCCCTCACCGCAGCGCTGTGTTTTATCACCTGTCGGGTTGTCACATGGCCAAAGTTGAAACTGTCCATATCTTGGTGGGTTGGAACTCAACAACACTCGTACTCACGAGCATGCTCACCTGCAGGCAATCGTGAATGGACGCGTCCTCCACGCTCCTGAATGAAAGCAAGATGCAGATGCTGGAGTCGCTTATGACTGACTCAAAATAGAGCATCTCAGCACTGTCACCTATGCAAACAGAACAGCTTTGCCTAGAACAACTTTATGTTGGAATGCTTGCAGCTGAACAGTTCATGGCTGCTGGCATACTGGATGTGGGTGCATGCAGCTAGTCTTAAAACGAGCTCAACCAGCCCCAGATCTCTCTGACTCGCGCTTACCTAGCGCTTGCTCAAGCTGCTCCATGGTGTGCTCCCTGTTGAACTGCACATGAACACGGTAATGAATAGACGCACAAATTGCAGCACAAGTATACGCAGCTGTGTTTGTCAAACCTTTCTCCTGCTAATAAGTTCGACTTGCAGCAACAGCAAGAAGGGCAGTCTTGCCGGCAGCTTGCTGAAGACCATCTCCATGTCAACTGCTAACGAGCAACATCACAGTGCGCATCACATACACAGGTCATGAGAAACACCGCATAAACATGCTTACACATCTTGTGGTTTACCTCTTTGGTGCTCCTCATACTCACGCACAAGCTCGGACTCCACCTCGCCCAACCTCCCGGCACGTCGCCAGCTGGCGTCTGAGCTCGGAATATCACGCCACTGCACCAGGTAGCTTGTGGTGCCATCCTGCATGTGCACACAGCAATGAAGTCGTATGTGCAAAGTTGTATGGTAACACACAAGCTTGCAGCAACTGACCTGTTTAATGCGCGCATCAAGTATCCTCTTGGGTTCAGGTGGAGCCGCAGCTACTTCTTCTGCGTCACTGAAGGCTCCAACATCATCCTCGGGCTGCATGCTGGTAAGTACGGGGTGGGGGGCTCCATACATGATCTGAGAAAGAGTGGATGATATGTGTGTGCGTACAGGTCTGTACGCACACACAAATCATCACCCACTCTTGTGCGTGCGTGCGTGTTGTGGTGGGTGGGTGGTGGGGAGGGAGGGGCGGGGGGCGGGAGGGAGGGGCTAGTGACTGACATGCGCGTGCGTGCGATGGGTGGTGGGGTGGGGGTATTTGAGTAGTGTGTCTGTTTGTGCAAATGTGTGCATGCTCAAGAGTGAGTGCGCGCCTGTGCGTGCGTGTTTGCTGACTCACAACAGCGAGAACAGGGCAGTAGCAAGACCAAGCTGTTAAACTCACCAAGCAACCGTGGCATACTCCATCACCACGGCTAAGCGCCTGGTCGAAGCACGTGAGGCAAACTCTTCTCCCGCACGCGCACGGGATGAACTTAAGGTCAAATACATCAAAGGCCGCTTGACATTCTGCGCACAAGATCACTGCGGTGCTTTCTGTCTCCTGGATGTCTTCTTGTGCGACAGTGGATGACCGCTGCTGCTCTCTCGCATCCGGTTCTGCTACAACAATGGCGCCAATCCTGCTGTCGATGACGCTTCTGCCGATCTCGACTTCCTGATGAAGGACCTATCAACGTAGCGGGCATGTAAGCAAACGGCCCTTTTGGGCTGTTTGTCAAGAAAAAGTGTGACTTGTGTCGCTTACCTCAGCGTTTGTTTGGTTGACTCCGTCGTTGCCCCTGTCCTCCTTGTCGTCCTCGTGCTGGTCGTCGTCCTGGTTCTCCTCCTTCTCCTTCTCCTTCGCTTGCACAACTCTCCCCTCATTTTCTTCACTGTCAGTGAATCTGTTGCCATCACCTTCGCCCTGTGCCTCAGTGCCGTTCTTGCGTTTAGCACTCTCCGGACTCTTGACAAGGCTGTGGCCTTCATTGCCTTGCTCTTTCCCTCCGAAGCTGTCGTTCTTGTCCTCCTCGACCACAGTGCCCCGCTTCTCATGGTTGCCCGCGATCATTGAAAACAAACTTGCCTTGGCATGTGAGGTGGTTCCCTCTGTGCTTGTACTGCTGCCCACACCTGCACACAATCATGTCATATCAGCCCTTCTGACAGCGGCTTGAGACAGCACTGCTCAGTTGAACTGAGCTTGCTCACCGTCACAGTGTGCAAAGTCTTCTGCTGCACCGTTGGTTGCTTCTGTTATGGGATGCAACCTCTGCGATAAACACTGCAGTCAGTGTCAATCAAACCCGCACACAAGCATGCCGCAAGCTAGATGCAACAACACTGAGAGAGAACTAGCTAGCCAGACCTGACCCTCGGCACGCATGAAGTCCTTCCTGGCGTCGAGTTTCAGGTCCTTCCAGGTGTGACCACCCACCTTGTGCTTTGTGCCGCCCTCGGAGAGGTAGTCGCTTGCAAGAGAGGACCACTCTGAGGGGGGTGCTGGAGCAGGCCCGGCTTTGGTGCGGCTGGGTGCCTTTGGTGCTCTGTCGTCGTTGGCGCTCTGCACTGGCTGCTGCCTGTCTTGCTTGGTTTTGCCTCGCCACGAGAACCACCTACTCAAAATTCTTGTTACAATTGTTGTTGTTGTAGTTGCTTAGATCATCAGTAAAGCTGCAGTACAGCTGTACCTTCGCTTTGGTCCTGAGCGTGCAATGGGTTGCTTGCCAAGGCCTGCGCAACACGTATGGCTTCCCTGTTGTTTGCTCATACAGCAGCATTGCAAACGGTTCTTACAAGATGAAATGGAGGCACGCATTGGTCTGAGCAATAACGAAGTCAAGACTACAGCAAGCATGCATGCTGTGCAATAGACAGAGACATAAGCTAGAACACGTGCAATGCAGTTGACCCACCTGTTGGATCTTCAGCCCCCAGCATGTTCATCAACTGGCTGTACGCTGCTGGAGACTAACACCCTGCTTGTTGGTGTACCTGGCCTGCTTGTCGCTCAATGTGCTCTTATGCTTAACTGCACCAAGTCCAACACCAGCTTGTCCCACCCTTGAAACACTCAACAAACACCAGCTGTACACAGACCTTCCGCGGCCGCCAGCTTGGCCGAAGCTGCGCTGCTTCAAGTAGAAAGCTAAGCCTCATCGCAGAACCACAAGCAGAAGCCACAGTCTTGGCTTCTTGTTTCACTGCTTTGCCTGTGTGAGTATCGCAAATCTGGCTTCGCTCGCTGAGGTTCGACGGGACGAGGCCTGAGAAGGACAAAACGGAAGCCGGCTTTCCGTTTGGCATTTCGCTGGCTTCACCACAAAGCACTCAGTGCGCACTGCGCTAGGCACACATCCTGTGCATGGTTTTGCTGCAGGCGGCGGCGGGACGGGTGGAAAGAGCCTGCGCTGCGTGCTTTGTGGTTCTGTATTGAGATGTGTGGTTACACACTCAACTAAGGGTAGCAAGTGCAGGGGCAACCCAATGCAACAAAAGTACAGTACAGGCTCGGGCTTATGCTGTTGTACAGCTCTGTACAGTGTGCTTCTCCCGCCGTAGTTTGCTGCTTAGCTTAACACCTTCTTACAAATGACGGAGTAGTGATGTTTCAAGGTGCATGGACTTCAACCTAAGTCAACCCCATACCATATTCTCCACCCCACTTGTCATCCACAAACAATAGTACGTACACATGTACACGTTTTGTTGCTAGTGTCATCCACGTTGGCTTCCTCGCACATGCAGCCACGCACCAACATTTATGTTGCTTTCCTTTGCATGCTATACTATTTTATCATAGCAAGGGTCATGTGCACTGTGCATGCAGCTGGGAGCTTATGCTGCGTAGTCCAGACATCAAACAGCGCTTAACACGCGAGCAGCTAGCACAAGCAATGACAGTGGCTTGACTCATGAGTTTTCATAGTGTTGCCCTTTGAACTTGATAGGCCTCAACATGCAACAACACAGCCGACGTACATGTGCTCAGCTGTTGTGCGTCATTCCATCAGCCAAAGCAAGCACTGCGGATCAGGAGGCAGTGGCGAGCCATTGTAGCAATAGTGGAGTGGTTATATGGACAATGATTTCACTAGAGCACCTTCAACTTTTCAAGTACAGTACACGTTTAGAATCTCCTTGTACAGTTCAAGCTCGCTGCGTCTGGCGCATTGATGTGCTCTCAAAGATCCCATCCGCATTGCCGACCTCAAAGCCATCCCGCCGATGTCTCTCTGCAACCTGCAATGTATCCATGCATAGACTCATTGCAACTTCAACACGGTTACAAGTCTGCACGGGACGACAGTCATATAAACCCACCTCTTTGAACGGTAGTGAAGCATACTGAGGCAGGACATCCCTCTCAGCAAACTCAATGTATGAGCCCGCAACCGTTTGAAGCTCATCCTGCTCTCCATCTTGTGAAGCAAAAGCATACTGGAACGTGTCCGCAACCGTGGAACTTTGCCGCAACGCCCCATCCGGACTCACTGCGACACACATGGGTGTGTATAACAGGCACATACACACGTACATGTGGTTATGTGGACAATGCGCGCATATGCATGCTGCTACGCATGGCACCTCTCCCCAACACATTACCTTTCACAGTGCCGCCCTCATCATTGAGGCAGAAGCGCATGTCATCGACAACAAAAGCGTTGAGGTGGTCCAGTGTTGGGAGTGTGTGGAGGCTATGCGTGGACACTGTTGCGTGATTAAGAGCGTAACCGTTGACTAGAGTCCAAGCTGCATACTCGCTCTCACTGTGTAACACAGCATGACAATATTAGCATGCCTTGCTTGATCAGTGTGACATCCTTAACAACACGTACGCGGCAAGGAGTTGGTAGTCTTGGTATGTTGGTTTGGGCCACGGTAGTGTGCCGAGGGCGCTTGCAAGGAGAGCATGACGCTGCACTGGACCGCTTGCGCTCAAGTACTTGCTTATCACTTCCTGCCATATACAACATCAAGTCACGCCATACAAGCACGCACAAATCCTCAAACAAAGCTCATACATGCAAGCAACTCAGTGCAGGCGCATGCACACACACAAACACAAGCACACACACAGGTGCGCGCGCACATGCACCTACAAGCTACTACACGCAACAACTCAACCACAACATAGAACCACACACACCTGTGCCTTTGAGCTGAGCTCCTCGACAGCAATCTCGCTCACAAACACGCGGGGGAGCAGTGTCCCGAGCCCATCATCCTCCCGCCCGGCACCCTTCCCTGCAGTATTCTCCGCGGGCGGGGCATACCAGTACGCTCGCAGGCGCTTTTTCGGGAACTCCAGCCGGTCACGACGCCGGTAGCTCAGAGGTAACAACGCTGCCTCCAGAGCTTCAATGCCATATCCCTCAGCCTGTGCATTCGTGGTAAGACTGTCAAACAAGTGTACACACTTACGGGTGCACGCTTTTGTGCGTGCGTGCATGCGCATGCACGCACACACAAGTACTGCCTCCAGGGCCTCAATGCCATACCCTTCAACCTGGGTTGGGTACTGAAGTGTGCAAGCTTATGTCTGCACACTTGTGTGTGCATGCACCCCTGCACGCACATGTGTGCAAGTTCGTGTGTTCGTGCGTGTGTGTGTAAGCATGCATGCTTGTGTGTGCAGTTGTGTGCGTGTGAGCGTGTGCAGTGATTGTGCTTACCCCAAAGGTGCGGAAGGCAAAATGGTCGCATGGAGGTGGGGAGCCCTCAAGCTCTGTCAAGCGGTGAAGGATAGCGGCTGCAGTCGGGTTGCGGGCGAGGTACGGGCGGAGAACAGCCGCCAGGATGGGCCGAAGCATTGGCGGCTGTGTTAACCGCAACAATCAGTGCATTTGTAGGTTGCCAAACAACCAAAGTGTCAAGCTCCCACACAATCTGACTTTTCTAAGCAGGAGTCCAAGACTGAAGCACTACACGCCTCCTACAGAGTGTGTTCGTGCTTAATGCGTTGCACACGTTCTGCCACAAACAAACAATAGTAAAAGCAACACACAGAATGCACACATACCGCATGCGGTGACTCGCTGTTGGCTTCGTGCACCGGTGCCATTTGGTTTGTGCTCGCAGCCATGGTGCTAGCTGCGCGAGGAGGCGTGGCCGACTTCTGTATTGATGCCTGGCGGATAGGAACCAGTGGTAACCAGCTGTGCTCTGCAAGGACAGGCATTGCGGATGTCAATGTTGTCGCAGTTGAGGCAGGATGTTTTGTACATTGCTGTGCACAACTTGTGCACAGCAATGTACAACAGCAGCGAGTTGCATTGAATGCAACTGTTGCAATGCGCGATATTCTACAATTACATCAAGAAGATGTGCGTCAAACGGGCTACCAACGGAATGCAAGTAGCATCATGGTTTGGCCACATGGACACGCAGCATGTCGCCGTCTGCTTCTGTACAAAGGCTCCTCTTTCACTGCATGGGACGTCAAGAAGAAGTTCACGGACTGCACTTTACTACACTTTCGTGGATGTGCATACACTTGAGAAACAAGCAAACCTCCCGGAAGCTGACACTATGTTTCAAATAAGGTCAGAACAGATGCCTGATACAGCAAACTTTGCAGGTCAACACAATGCGAGCTTGTTGGTTGTGTCCGTAGCACAGCATACCTCTGCAAGCGAACCGTCCTGAACCCGGCCGCCGCAGCGACAAGAGGGAGCCTGCTCTCACCCCAGCTGCTGACAACCCCGGCGCCCTTATCAACCTCACCGCCGCCGCTGCCGCCATGTGCTCGACGTCATCCCTGTCGCCACAACTGAGCTTATCCACGTGGCATTGTGACTGCGAGCTGACGTGGCTATGACCACCAAACGACCTCAATCCGTGTTGGTGAATAAGGCTCGTCAATCACAACCAGTTCGGATCGCAAGTTTCCTCGAACCGGGTTGGGACATGGCCTTCGGCGTTACTAACTAACTGCTTGCATTGCGTATGCCACGTGGCAGCAGGCGGCGGCGGCGGCGGAGGGGTAGATAAGAGCTGGTGGCTGCATAAGCTACCAATGAACACTGAAAGGATTGGTGTGCATATCGTTCTAGCTAGTGGAATGCTGCAATAACGGTTGCAAAGCACTGGCATTGCTGGTAGCTACCTTGGGCAGTTGTTTACTGCGCAAGCTGCTCTGCTGCTAAGCTCTCCATGCTTGTGTAGCTTACCTGTGCATTTTAGCTGTGTACTACTTGCACAGCTGTTACAGGCTGGTAGAGGGTTATAAGTAGTAGCGCAGTGGTTAGGCTTGCAAGATGGAGTTCTACTATATGTACACCAAGACTAGGAAGGAGTTTGGGAGGCATTGCGCTTTTCAGGAGGCTCCAGCTGAGGTACGCTGCGTGCGCAGTTGTTCCATGGTTGATTCTTTGCCAACAGTTCTATTGATGTTGGCTGTCAAGCTTTCCCCCTTCCTTTGGATTGTTGCTGTACATGAACAGTTTGTGACTCCCTCCCCCTCCCCTCCCCCCCCAGGGGAGGGGGG
>RHPI01002262.1:785212-819686 GCA_009103225.1 Chlorokybus atmophyticus
GAGCAATCTCTGTAGTTAATGCGCACAGCGCGGCAGTGGTCACTGGCATAGGAGTGGTTGAGCAGGAAAAACGTTTGCGACTCATTATGGACCTGAGGTATATCAACCTCTTTTTGCGCCACATTCCCTTCAACTATGAGAGGTTGCGCGATATATTGCTGTACACAAAGCGCCACTTTTGGCAAGTAACAGCGGACTTGAAGTCGGGTTATCATCATGTGCCCATTCATGAGGACAGCAAGCCTTACTTGGCTTTGCGATTTGCTGGAGTCACATACAGGTGGAATGTGCTGCCATTTGGCCTGAGTCAAGCATGCTGGCTGTTTACGAACTTGATGTCCACTATCTTCACGCCTTTACGGGCTATGAGCTTTCCATGCCTTTCCTATATTGATGACATGCACTTCAGCCATTCCAATCGTTGGCATTTGTGCTGGCGCATTCGCCGCGTACTGCGTCTGTTTAAGGTGCTTGGAATATATATTTCTGTGAAGAAAAGCCAGTTGTGGCCGGAGCAGGTGGTACAGATGTTGGGTCTGCTGGTGGACACTGTGGCAGGCTCTTTTGCTATTCCTGCAAGCAAGCTGACCAAGCTATTGCAGCTGATGAAGGAGTTAGCAGAAGCTCCTATATTGACCAAGCGTCATCTGGCACGCATTGCTGGCAAATTGATTGCGCTAAGACTAGCTTTTGCACCTGCAAGCATTTATGCTCGCCAGCTGATGCGTTTAGCGTTGGTTGCTGATGCATGGGACGATACTGTGAGTGATACGAACGCCTTCAGACACTTCTATGAGTGGACTGCGGCTGGCTTGCAGACTTACAATGGCAACGCTTGGTGGAAGCCCCCCGTACTGCTTGAGCTGCACGTGGATGCTTCGGGTACCATTGGTTGGGGGGCGACAGGTCCTTGGCCTCGCATGGCAGGCAACTTTCAGCCTGAGCATATGTCGCTGCCTTCGGCCATCAAAGAGGCACTCGCTTATGTCCAAGCATTTACTGAAGTAGCACGCACGCACGATCTTCAGCACTGTACAGTGCGCATTATTGGCGATTGTCAACCAGCGATTCAAATGCTCAACAAGCTGTCTGCTTCTGAGCCTCATATCCTACAAGCTTTACATCAATTGTGGTCTTTGTGCTGGGAGCGTGATATTGCGCTGACATGTGTGTGGCGCTCACGTGATGAGCTGCGTGATGCGGATGCATTATCTAAATTTACTGACAGAGGAGATTGGGCCCTGACCGCAGACGCAACCGCGCTTGTACAACAACGTGTTGGACACCCAATTTTGGATTGTTTTGCAGCTGATTGGAACAGCAAAGCACCTGCTTATTTGAGTTACATACACATGCCTGGAAGTTTGGGCAATGCTCTTACTACAAACTGGCGCGATGTTCTTCAACGCTTAGGGGGCGGCTTTGTTTGGTGTCACCCGCCATTGGCCCTCCTGCATGAAGCCATAGCATTATTGCAATATTACCAGCTGCCAGCTGTGGTGTTGGTGCCTGAATGGCACTCTGCTGTGTGGTGGCCAGTGTTCCGCAACTGGCAATTCACTTATTATGAGAGATTAGGCCCACGGCCCGAATGGTTTGAACGTGGTGCTCGAGTACCCGAAAACAGCATCAACCCTGGACGCTACCCATACATTTGTGCTTTTGTGCATTGGGTAAGCGCACCTTTCGTGTAGGTAACGGTGCATGATAACAGAACTTCTCCATGTGCCTTGAGCTTGTATTTCTTCCAGAGTAACGCCACAGCGGAAGGCGCTCTGAGCGGCACCACGTCTGAAAGAGTGCAACCCCAGGTGCGGCCTATATATGCCACATGCCTTGCAGCAGCGCGCAATTGCATGGTATGCACAGTTACCAGACATGCTATGTTCTTCCCACTTCAACCTATTCTTCGCAACAGGCCGAAATAGAGGACCAGCGGTGATGGCAAAGCAGCTCCCGCGACAGTAGGTCAAATAGGCATAGAGCACTTCAGAGAACTCCACAGGCAAACCACTGCTGCGCACTGGTATAGTGGGTGCACCTCCAGTGCTGTAATTCTTGAGATGTGTTACAGTGGCCGTCAACCCAGAACCTGCCGCTTGTATCTCGTGCATCTGTAAACGCGCACCTTCACCACCCCGTTGCCATGTGCACCATAGGTATAGGCAAAGTGCATAGTCGCGCCAGAGCACAGCCTTATCATGTGTGACTGTCAGTTGCTGAGGTATGGTAAACAGCTGGTGTTGGAAGTATGCGATAAGCGTTCGCATGTCATCAATTGCCAATGGCACAGCAGGAATAGGTTGAACTCCTTGCCGAGCAGCAATCTTTGCATATCCTTGACGGAACTCGCGCACGTCTATGGACAGAAGCGGGTTCCCTGTGGATGTGTCGCTGTCCCATGGGCTGATGCGCCCTAGAAGTCTGAAGGAGCATGTGAGATGTGAGATCACATTGTCTAGTGTGGTGCTGGCGATCATGCGATGACCATGGCGGTCGAGCCTGCGAGCTTTGCCGATGTGTGTGTCGGTCCAGTGCCCAGCAAGGTAGCTTGTGACAATAGCTGGGGTGACGTTGGCGACGGCAATGTTGAGCTCAGGATGTTGCAGGTAGTTGGCAAACTCTTGCCAGACGCGATCGCGTTGGTCGCGAGTGCCATCAGATACAGCTTCACGACTGATGCGCTCTACTTCCAAAAGCGCTGCTGCTGCTCGCTCTCGCAGATTACACCCCATTACTTGCTGTGGACGCACAGTCGCGCGTGCGGTGCGTTGTGCATCAGCGGTATGTTGCAAGCGCTGTGCGAAGTCCATCTGCACAACGATCACACACATTGTCAGACGACTGCGCGCAGCACTCTGCGCAAGGATCAAACACTGTGTCAGGCAACCAAACAAAACTATCTTGATTTGCAACTTTGGCAATACAAATACACCAGGCTCTACACCTACAACTCGTCCCTACTGATATATGCTTGGGAGGGGGAGGTAGAATGTTCAATGCATTCGCAGTTGTTCATCGTGTAAATCATACTTATAACGATGAACGCGTATGATCGTAGGGCTTAGGTGTTCTTGCCAAAGTTGGACTGTAGGTAGGATAATTGTTTGAAACAAAAGGAATGTAAATCGTCCATCGTGTGCAAAGTAGTATAATGGGCATTACTCGTCGGCTTCAACCATTGGCCGGCGAGTTTTCGTTTAACAAATTAATAAGTAAGTGATTAATACGTATAGTTTAAGTTAGGGTTTGCCTCTGTTGCTTGACACACACGTGTCAAGCAACAGAGCAGTTGAGGCCGTCACCTCAGCGGCGGCGTTGTTGGCGACGCTGCTGGCGACGGCGAAAATTCGCCCTTCCCGCCCCACCCTGATGCGCCGCCGCGCTTCACAAGAACTATGCGCCTCGTCTCGATTGCGCTTTCAAGTTCATGCTCATGCTCAGGAACGAGATAAGTGGATCGTGATTTTAAATGCATTCGTCTCGGTTGAATAGGATCCGGGTTGCGTCAACGGCGTGCTGCTGACCGTGCGATTACGTTGTTACATCGACGGCATTTCGCTTCATTGCTAGCCACCGTCGGTACATCCCGAATGTTCAATGCATTCGCAGTTGTTCATCGTGTAAATCATACTTATAACGATGAACGCGTATGATCGTAGGGAATTTTCGCCGTCGCCAGCAGCGTCGCCAACAACGCCGCCGCTGAGGTGACGGCCTCAACTGCTCTGTTGCTTGACACGTGTGTGTCAAGCAACAGAGGCAAACCCTAACTTAAACTATACGTATTAATCACTTACTTATTAATTTGTTAAACGAAAACTCGCCGGCCAATGGTTGAAGCCGACGAGTAATGCCCAGTACGCGGAGAAAATGTACGGTACCCTCCCAAGCCAGCAGAAGGCCCCAGTCGTGATACCTTGGTGGTGGTGGGTATCTTTAGCACACATACGGCAACGCCCACTTGCCGCCAATAAGCTAACGCCCAATTAACTAACGTCAGCTCTCAGCTCACTGGCAGCTGGAAGCTGCATGTTAGCACACAGTCAAGATAACAGAAACTAACGTTTGTCACAGCAGCATGAGTGCATGCAAGGAGATGCCGCCTCGGCCGCCGCCGCCGCCGCTGGCGGCTGCCATCATGATGCACGTGCCCCTACATGCGCATGCATGTGGCCTAGAGGCATCCTGCAAGATGCCTTGGGCTTACCACCCAAGGTGTAAGTCACAACCTGAGACCAACACAGCAGCCTTATCTCAGTGTGTGCCCCGTCCATCTCTCCACTGCCGCCGCCATGGCTCAGGCTATCATACAACTCCTGCTGGTGGTCCTGGCCCTCATCGCCCCCGCTTCTGCCCACAACATTGTGTGCGAGTCTGCCCAAAAGCCAAAGACCACCGCTGGTGTGCATGGCTGTCACATACCTCGTTCTGAAGTGTTTGTAATCAACGTGTATCCCCTCACGTATTGCATGTGTGTGGCAGATTTGTTCAAGTATGTGCAGGCGGACCCATGCACCCTTGGTCCCAACTACTGGTGCACAGCCCCCAACGTGAGTTGCAGTTGTATCTGCTGAATAAGAAACAACCAACCAACAGTTGCAACAACAAGGCCTCATTGTCACCTCACTCATGTAGGGTCTGAACCAATGCCAGTCGGCCGGCAACGTCATTGGTGTGTGCGGATACAGCAGCGGAAAATGCCCAGTCACCACGCAGGTGAGAAGCAGATTCCCTTCACATATTGTGTCACATCCTGTCTTGGCAGCTGGCACCTAATGCTTCAACAACACATGTGAATGTCTTGCTTGTATCAGGAGGAGTTCTGCTCGAACCCGAGCTACCAGCCGCTGGCATTCAATGGCGGTATTGTCGGCGCCAACCAGGGTGAGTAAAGCAGCCATGTGTATCTCGCATGCACATACACACTTGCATGGAGAGGTGCTATAAGCCTGCTTTATTGATTGTTGTCATCTGTTCAGGCCTGTTCGGTTACTTTGCTTTCGCTCTCTATTGGGCGCCGACCTCGTGCCAGGCGGACAGCGGTGCTGGCGGCGGTTTCTGCAGGTGGGTGTGCATGTCTACTATAACTAGAAACACCTGTAGTGACACTGTTGGCATGTGTAAGTAACACAACTTTCTCTCCACAGTGACTTCACCATCTCTGGCTCCCACGCCGCCAGCAACCTGGTCCTGCACGGCCTATGGCCGGACTTTGGCAGCGTGTATGCGTCTGAGCCTGCCCCGCCCAACTTCCCTGGCGCATACCAGGGTGGGTGTTGTTGTAGTCGTTGTTGCGTGCCCGTAAGTGCTTGATTGCACGCGTCTGTGTGTGCGCGCGTGCGCGTGCGCGTGCGTGTGTGTTTGCGCGCGCGTGTGTGTATGTGATCGTGCACGCGTATGCACACATGTGCATCTGTGCGTGTGATATGCATGCAACTCAGTCAATCTTTGCAGGTTGGTCTCAATACTGCAAGGCAGCTTACCCCGGCGCCCCCGACTTCAGCCTCTGCCATGTCAACGCCGCCCCCGCCCTCTGCCCCTGGGTCAACGCCTCCTCACCCACCTTTTCGCAGTCCGACTACGAAACCTGCGTGCGCGCCGAAGGCATCAAGCAATGCCAGGTAAGCATCAAAACACAACTCTTCACATCAACAACGACACCTTGATGAAGATGATGATGATGGGGATGATGGGGATGGTGATTATGGTATCTTGCAGGTTCCTGATGAGACTGTTGCTGCTCTCGGTGACAAGTTTGAGGTGTATGCGCCCGGTTACCTTGCTGCGAAGGGAGTTGGGTCTTCGTTCCTGGACCACGAGTTCTTCAAGCACGGCTCGTGCCTAGGCGGTTACCTCACCAGCAACACCACCGCATACTTCGAGACCGGTCTAGGTCTCACCAAGGTTCACACACGCAAGGGCTCCGGTGAGAATAGTGTGCATACATGTGCACATGCATGCACTGTGTGTGAGTGAGTACATATATACACACATGCCAACGAGTATGCACACATGTGCATGGGCGCCTGTATGCACGTGCATATGCGCACACACGCGTATATGTATATGTAACAGAAAATGCACGCGCGCTTTCAGGCGTACACTTGTCACCTAGATTCGCTGACTCTTTGTCGCTTGTGCAGTGGGTTACGAGCTCGTTCACAAGAATGCCGGTGGCAGCGTCCCTACCGCCAAGCTGGTTGCCGCCTTCAAGAACAGGGCCGTGCCCCGCTGCACACGCGACTGCAAGCTCAGTGAGGTGAGTGACTCAGTGAAGTTCAGTAGCCTTGCGCGTGTGCCAGCTGTATAACGCTAACACACGCACGCACATGTGCACACACATGTTTGGGCACATGCAAGTACACGCACGCATACGCATACACGAGCGCTCATGTACGCACGCATGGGTACACACACACGCACACATCATGTGACTGACTCAGTCTCTTACACGCTATACGTGCACGTGCAGATCTGGTACTGCTATGGCCGCGACGCTGCTGGCTTCCCGACCAAGCCGGTCAGGTGTCCGGCTGGAACCCTCCTCAGCAACAGCTGCGGCAGCTGCCCAGACATCCTGCTGCCAACCTACTAAGCATCCGATCATCCTGTTAGCTCCACACTGTGTGGTCTTGTCGAGCGTCTCTGATTATAGACTTGGCTCAATAGTTAACTTATTGATATGTCAGATGGACAACCTTGTCAGCTCAATTACCGATGCTGCGGTTTTGGTCACTAAGAAACATACGACCAAGTTGTGTGAACGATTTGAATAACTGCCTGCCAAATGGTTCGGTCTCAGTGCGGCCGCTGCAAGCAGTCCTGGAAATGGTGACATGGTTGCTGGCGCTGGGACAGTGCATGAGTCTCGTATGCACAACACCTCACTGTCACACACGCCTACGCTTGCAAGCATGCAAAGTTGTGCACATGTTTCTCTTATATATAAACCCAGAAACACGTGTACATGAACACATATATGGGAGAGTGAGTGCAAACTGCGTGCTGTTCCAATGCATGCGTGTGATGAATGACACTATGCATGAGCAATGACGCAGCGCATTGTGTGTACATACCAGCATACCCCTTTTGTACAATAGTTTTGGAGATTTACGTGTACACACGCAAACAGGTAATTGACATTTACTAATTGTGCCTGAACAGCACTTACATATCTTGTTGCTGGCAGCCATGCTGCCGCATGCCTGTGCATAACTGGCACAGCTTATCAGATATAAGCTGGACACCAGAAGCAGCTGACGTTGTGCCTAACACGCAGCAGCAGACCCACCAGCACGCACAGCACCAAGAGAGCAGAGCATACAACTCAACGCAGCGCTGGCCTTTCTGCCACAAACACTGGTGGCTCCATTGCAGAACACAACATGTAACGCACACTTTGCTCTGACAATGCAACGTGGCTGAGTCACAGTTCATGATGACTACACAGCTTTGTCCCAACTGACCCCTTTGATCAAACAGGTAAAGTCTACAGCAAAGGTCGCAATCCTCAGCTGACACACCCCAACATTGCATTCCACAACAAACAACTGCAAACGTCTCAACTCTAAGCTACATTGTCCTGAACAACTGGCAACAAGCTTTCCGCGCAGCGTAACGGTCACAACGTTCGAAAACTTGACGCCATCACCGTTGTCGCCGTCATCGCCATCGTGGTTGGCATCCACCTCCAAAGCATCCAGCACCGCCACCGTCAAACCACCATCACCAACGCCACCACCATCATCATCGCCATCTCCACAGCCATCAGCAGCGCAGCGTAGCTCAGCAGCAGCACCGTCGTTGTGTGTGAGCACCGTTGCTGGTGTGGCTTGCAAGCTTGCGGCGGCGGCGGCGGCGGGGTTGGAGGAGAAGGAGGAGTTTGAGCTGAACATGGATGTGGAGGCGGTGGTGAGTGAGCAAGCCTGCAAGCATCGTTTAGGCGTGAAGAAGCTGTGACCTCAGCTTAGCGGCCCAGCTCATGGTGGACAGGGTGAAGCACTGGCTGCGTGGGATGGATGAGGAGGGCGGCGGCGGCGGTGGAGGCAGCAGCGGTAGCAGCAGCGCTGGTGGCGACGGCAAGAGCTCGTTGATTGTGAGCAGGAAACCCAAAATCGCTGCTCGGAAAAAGGTTACTAGCAAGATCAACCACCAGGATGGGCCGCACTCTCCACGTGAAGACCATCAAGGCTCAGCTGAGGAGGTGAGAAGCATGACCGGTGACGAATAGTTGGGAAGAATTTTATGCTCAAGTGGACTTGGCAACCTCTTTGGTTGTTTTGTCACTCTTTCACTTAACTGATCAATTGATTGTGGTTGACTCAGTTCGACTTGCTGTTGTGGCACTTCCTTTGGTAGTTAACGTAGTCTTGAAGTGTGGTTAAACTATTGCTCTTGTGGTGCATGGGTTTTTCCGTTCTAGAACTTGAACACAGATGTACCTCATTTAACATTGTCATTCACAGCTACATTGTGCCGAATGCAGCATAACCGGTGAAGTGTTCACCGGTGTAAGTAGCCAACATGTGCTGCATGTTGCACTTGCTCAGCTTATACCCACAGTAGCATGCTTACATGCATTCGGAGGATGTGTGCGCAATCTACATGTCAAACCGCAACTGCGCAACTGCACAATGGGCGTGCGCCTTCATGGCCTAAAGGCAAGCCTGTGCATGGTGATACCGCAGGAATTGCAGAAGCTTCGCAAGAAGTATGCAGACAGCACGCGATCCCTCGCGCAGCAGGCGCGCGCGCTTAACGCCTTGCAAGCAGCTCTGGACGAGGAGCGAGGCATGAATAACAACAACAATACGGCTCTCAAGGTGGTGTTGGTCATGTGACTTGCGCGCCTCGAGTGTTGGTGATGATTGCGCACGGCTTATGTCTGCTTGCATGCAGTTGGAAGGAGCTCCCGATAACCCCACAGAGAAGCTCAAGCATGATCGCATCAAGCGGCTGGTGCGAGCGCATGGAGAGGTGCGCTGTACTTGTAGTGTTCAATCATGTGTTAAGCCAGCAATGCGCGCGCACGCATGCACTTACTCACACATGCCTGCGCACATATGGACAAAACAGTCATCACATGCACCAATACATGCATGCACGTGTGCACGCATATGCGCGTACACATGCAAGGTATTTTCGCCACTATCGATTGGTATAAGTTTGTGGCTTCACTGCACAATGATTGAAGGCTGAGTGTGCTTTATAACCAGTCTGCCACTGGCAGGAGCTGCTGCGTGCACGGAGCGAGTCCAGCTGGCTGCAGCGCGCTCTTTCCGCTGCAGAGGAGCGCGCTCGTTTCTGCGAACGCCGCAGGTTGGATACATTTGCCTGCACACAATCGTCGTTGGTTGTGTTGCTGGCCCAATGACACGCTGCTTTATGTCCTTTGTGTGACATCAGTGCTGCAGTTGCTGCTGAGGCCACAGCTGCCATCAATGAGGTGCAAGTGGCCGCGTCGGCCCAACTGGCCAAAGCCAATGCTCAGTCGCGGGCCGCGTTGCAAGCAGCAGAGGCTGCTAAGGTGCTGCTTTGTATGTCCATGATTTGCAAGCCGTATCACCCCAATCACCTTTGCGAGCATGTGTAATGAGAACCTTCCCTGGCAGGAGGTGATGGAGGCGGCTGTTGACGAGTGCAGGAAAGAACGAGACAGGGCTGACAAGCTGCAGCAGCTGGTGAGTGTCATCATTACTTACACATTCGTTCCTTTGCCAACATGAACCTGAACGCGGCTTGATTGTTGTTTTGGCAGCCATGCAAGGTGTGTTGCATGCATGTTTGCATGCATACATGCGTGCATGATGCGTGCGTGCATTTGGCGTGCGTGCCTGTGTGTTTGGTTTGTTGTTCAACTTGCTTGCCATTGGCTTTGGCAATTGCTTGGTTTTTATTATCTCATCATATTCTTCAAGAATCAACCTTGACTTCCCCGCAGCACATCTATCTTGATTGTACACAATGGCGTAATACTCTCCTCGTGTTCAGCTCGAGGAGCAAATGGCGCTGTTGCGAGTGCTGAAGGGCGAGAACGAAGCGCAGTACGAGAGGGCGAACGCGGCCGCAGCAGAGCGCGATGCCTTTGCCAAACAGCTGCAAGAGTCGACGGCTGAACTTCACACTGTCAAGGCCACTGCAACATTGCAGGTAGGTCACTCACAAGTTGTAATGTTTCACGCCAGGATGCTGTGAGCACACATACGAGACTTTGCATAGCACGTGCGCATGCCCGTGAGTGATAGCAACACGCACGCACGCACGCACGCACGCACGCACGCACGCACGCGCGTGTAAGTGTACATAGGCAAACACGTGTATATGTGCATATGTAATGTGCACACAAAGTCGTTTTACTGTATGCATACACACATGTTTACATAATGCTGTATACATACACAATGACAATGTACACATGCTTGCTTAGACTCGCTGCTTTATCAGGTGCAACAAGATGAGTTGCGACTAGCAACTGCGCATGCGGATGTGGAGTCGTTCTCCCGGCGTGCGGACACAGCGGAGAGCGACTTGGCGAAAGCGATTGCGAGCCGTGACACCATGGAAGAGGAGTTGAAGCTGACGAGGGCGCAGTTGAATGCCACACGGTACGTAATTTTGCATACTTATAGTTGCACACATAAAAACTCATACACACGTGCGCACGTACGCACGCACGCACACACGCACAGCACTGCTGCAATGCAATCAGCGAACTGCAACCTTTCGTTATCTACTTGGGTTTTGACTCCATTGTTTGACTTTGTTGTGAGTTACATAACTTGCGCAACATGCTTACAACAGCCACCTTTCGGTTGTCACTTTTCTCACATGAGTTCAACTCGCTGATTGCACACTTTGCGTCCTTCTCTGCAGTGAGGAGCTGCGGCTTGTGCGCGTGGACTCGGCTGCCGCTGTGCAAGGTTCTGCAACTGCCATAAGCGCAGCAGATTCAGCAGAGGACAAGGCTCAGATTGCACGCAACCTGGAGTTCACAGTACGCACCGTCCTTGACATCATTCAGCATGCTCAATGATCAGATCTGCATTCGTGTGCTACCTTTGCTTGTGCGTGTAATGATGTGTGTACTTGTGTGTGCAGGTCAGGCGCCTGCGCCTTGAGCTTGAAGAGTACAAGACGGAGTTGCAGCAAGAGCGCGAACAACGCCAGTCTGAAGTGAAAGAGCTTGCCAGAATGAGAGAAAGCCTTGCTGAAGCGCAACAGCAGGCAAGCCACATGGTTGTATCTGTATGAAGGTTGTACGAGTGCATGCGTGCATGTATTAGGCTGCACATGCAAGGCACATATAGTTGTCTGTTGTGTGGACGCGCTGTGCAATGGTGACTACAGCTGTGATGTGTGCCAGCTGGCTGATGTAGACAAGCGGGATGACGAGCAACAGATGCTGCAAGCTGCGATTGATGCTCAGGAACAAGCCCAACGGGTATGCAACCGTTGTTGGCTATGTGCCTTTGTTTATGTCTGACTGTTGCCATGTTATGTCTGACTGTTGCCATGCAGATGTGCGATCAGCTGCTGCGCGAGGCCGCTGTCACGCGAGCCGTCCTGCTTGCAGCGTACAAGCGGCTGCGTCAGCTGCCCTCATCGCCTCACACCAAGTCTGAGGGTTCGTTGTGCAAAGTGATGATGATGATGATGATGATAGTGATGATAGTGATGATGATGAATGCGGGACAATTCATAACATGTTGCTGACAATCCGACATATTCATAGGCAACTTGCCTCTGTTGGAACACTTGTTGGATGCGCTCGAGTGTGAGCGTGAGGAGTTGCTGGCTGAGGTGGTTTTCCAATACGGCGCATGCTTGAGTAGATGACATTGTTTGCCTCTAACTCTAATTGTGATATGGTGTTTGCTCAGAGTAATGTTCGCCTCAGGTGGAGCAGCTGCAGTCTGAGAACAGCGCTGCGGCCGAAGCCGTGCACGCACAGAGCGGGCTGCTGAGCCACCTCGAAGCTCAGACAAAGGACCTGAAACATGAGCTCCGCCACATTGATTCACTGTGCACCACCGATCCCTTACACAACTTGCATGGTGTGTTGCTGCTGTTGTTGTTGCTGCTGCTGTATGCATGCTTCCTCGCTTCTTTCATGAGGTAACACTCTGACATTAGCTCTGAGCGTTACACATGTTGCAGACGCCATTCCATTGACAAGCGACAATGGCGCTGACTCAAGGATGGAGCGCTCACGAGAGGGCAGAGGGGAGAGTACTGCCCGTATGGCGCATGATGATGAGAGAGATGCAGTATCGTGGAAACTCAAGGAAGCCGAGCAGGAGCAATTCAGGCTGAAAGATAGCATCCGTCAGGTAACGCAGTTGGCATGTTGATGTGTCATCATATTGATAGAGATCTTTACCCCCATCATTCTATGTGGCTGTGGCACCTGTGATCAAGGCTTCACCTATACAATGTGTCACTCTGCAGGCGCAGCAGCGCATGGAGCAAGGCGTGAAGCGGTGGGCTCAATTAGAGGAGGAAGTAAGCGAGCTGCTCGCGGAAAGACAAGGCAGCTAACGCCATACGTTGTGTGTATACATTACATTGGCGTACATGTGCCATCATGCACAATGATTATACAAGCTTAACAGGTCAACTTAGGTAAACGCGCACATGAGCTCAGCGTTTATGACTTATGTAAGTTGAATAATGCAATGCAGCCACATGGTTGCTACAACGGGGGGCATCATGCTGCATGCACACAATATAGATGACAGGTACCGCCGAGCTCAGCGACCAAGAATAAGTATACCTACATGCTTGCAGCTGGTAACACTTTGATGCAGTGGCCTCCAGTCCAGTTGAGCTTTGTCCTGGGAGCTTTGTGTTGTACTATCTGGACATATCAATCAACCTTTGCTTCCGTAACAGCTATGGTGATGCCAGCGCACAATGTGACCGCCATCATGTAATCTACTTGGTTGCAATCTATTTGCTGTGCTTGTTTGTGCACACGCTTGCAATTACACACTTGCAGTCTACAGCTCGCACACTTGCACCCTATAGCTTTGTACTTGTAAGTGAGGTGGTACAGTTGGTGGTGAGGTCAGATGATGTTTTTGTTGTTGACTGCCATGATGGTTTACTATGCCCAATGTATATAGTGCTCTAGACTGTGAAGGCACTCGCGCACAGACCTCCAGAAACAGCTTGCAAGAAGACCTGCCTTGCTGTGTTGAGTACAATCTTGTTGAAGGCACCCGTAAGCGACCCTATTGTCCAGTTTGCGTTGTTGCATTGCATACACTGATATTGACATTTCCCATACTCATCACTTCTACCCATGATCAACATCACATGCAGCGAGACACTTTAAGCTTAACTAACCCCAACTCAGAGGGTGTGAAAGCTGGAGAGAACAACACAATAGAAGATACCATCCCAACTTTTGTTTATTGTCTGTGGCTGCCAAGACGGCGAACAGTACAGCTGTGTGTTAGGCCCTTAGGCAAGCCTTCTGTACTCTGACAACAAGCAATTGTCGCATATTGGTGCAATCTTCAGCTGGACGTCTGAACTGCTTGACAGTCTTCCTTTCCCTGCGCAAACCTTTGAAAGCCTTGCGTTTGCAAATTGACCGGGACCCTGGCCGGGACCCTTTGTAGGTTGTATTACCCTTAGGCAATATCAACTCAGCCTTCTCGTCCTCGCCCAAGTCCCATAACTGAGTGCCTATGCATTCATCATCCTCATACTTGATGTGGTGCGAGCATGTGGCCGCATCAAACTTCACCACAACACCTATGAAAGGAGCCAGATGAGTGGTAACATACTTGAACAGATGATAACAGTGTGTCGTGCCACATTGTAAGTTCCTCACCTTTATACCACTTTTGATCTTCTGGCCAGTACACTCTGATGCTTTGGGCCACCAGATGCGACCCTTTCAATGCAAGCTGCGCAACCATGACAGCTAAATACGGTCTCACGAACACAAATCTGTGTGCAGCACTGATCGTGTGGAAAATGATGAAAGCACAGCAGGATGTTGTGCTGATGCACTGAGTGTGATGCTACTTGTATTTGCATACACAATGCAGCTGGGTTAGTGCTTACATGCTGACCTGTGCACCATGGTTGCCAGCGGCAGCCAGATCCTCTATCTTTCTCTTCAGCTCTTCATCAACTGGATGTGCATGTCGTAAGTACTCTTCAGCACCCTGAAATACTGCAGACATATGTAGGATACATCTTACCTTCACAGCAACCGTCCTGTGCATGTGTGGCTGTGTCCACCACTGCAGGTGGCGCATCTGTAGCGTTGTCCAGCCGTGGTGGTTCTGCAAATCCCGGCTCGCCCTTGTTGTCAATCCTGTCATCTTTGCCCTCACCCTCCTCGTCCTCCTCCTCCTCCTCGTCCTCCTCGTCTTCGTCGGGACTCTCATCATCCAGCTCCAGAGCATCGTTCTCACTGTCAGGATCAAGTTCCGAGTCATCGTGCAGGTTGAGGTCCCCATCCGAGTCATCTTCATCTGACTCGGGCACTGCAGCTGGTGCAGGCGGACGGGAAGGACTGTCGCTGTCTTCAAACCCATCTGAATCCTACCCATCACATGAGTCAAAAGACCATGAATGACTGTCTCAGACTGTTAGCTGACAGCCTTGCACATGACTTGTATGGCATCCTGACCTCGGTGAGCAGCTTGACGTTCTCTATGTGCTTGGTGCCGGCACGGATGATTTCCATCTGATATGTGAATGCGCTCGGGTCTGGCTGGTAGCAGAGGACTGCATCACCAGTGCGGAGCTGCGTTACACCTGAAGATTGGTCACCTTTGTTCTCTTGCACAGGCGTGCACAATGGTACACACAGCAGCGATTGCAGACTGCGGGTGAGCTATGCATGCGAGTGTGTGCACATTCACTATAAATACACATATTAAGTCAGCAGTTGGCAAGGGATTGCAGGTTGTGCTAAAGATTTTTACCAGCAAAGTGACGCCAACCACCGCTCAAGCCGCCACCATTGGCCCCCTTCCTGATAAACTTCATTGGGAAATCTACTTCCCGAAGCCGCATCATGACAGGAAACTGCTCATCTATCTGGCCCTGTAGGTTGTGTTGGGCGTTAGGCAGAGTTGCGTTGCCACCGTTTGGACACGCACACATACACAAGCGCACAAGCCTGTGACAATCGTAACAACTCTTCGGGGAGTCACCTTAGGTAGGTATGTGGCGAATTCAGCGGGCAATGCCATCCAGTAGCCTTTGGAAACATGTGATGGCAAGATTTTCTGTGACAACGATTGGCGAGATAAGCGTTGGTGGTGCAGTCTATGCATGTCGTTGTTTATAACAAAGCTAATACCTTTGCAAAAGCTCGCCGGAGATTCTCGTCATCAATGTACTTCATGGCTGCATGCAAAGCCACTTCAGCTTGTCCATTCCTGAGAGTGTCCAACTCCTCTTGCGTGCAGAAGTCGCGGCATCCGTTCCAGCTCATACTTCCAGAGCCCGCTTCACGCTGCATGTTAATCGATGGAAAATTTACACGAGCATCCAAGCATGTCAGAACAGGATTATTGTGGCCGCAGCATGAGCGGTTGCTAACAAATGCTGGCAAAATGCTGTTATTTGAGAGGTGTACATGATTGAAAGCAGCCTCAGTGCTGCATGTTCTGACCTTGCTGTTGCGCCTGCCTCCTCTTCTGGGTTTTGCATCAACAATCTGCGCATACTCATGGTCTTTCTCTGCGTAGTTGACCTTTGGAACGCCGACGAATCTAGTTAAGTTGGAAGGTTAGTATACTGTTCAGGCAACCTTTGACCCCAGTGCAGCATGTTGCAATGAATAGTCACCTGCTAGATGTACGCACGGGTGATGCCGCAAGCAAAGAGTGCGCTCGTGCTTGCACATTTCTGTGATTATAATGCACACTGTGAGACACATATTCAAGATGCTTTAAGGGCACCGCTTTAAGTCAGACGGCATGCAGCTACCTTCTGGGTGGTGTTGCCTTCTTGCGCAAGGATTCTGCATGCTCCAATAATTGCAAATCCCGTAACTTCTGCTTGTTAGCTTCCACTCGCTCACGGCGCTGTGCCTCAAGGTCTACATGCAACACCATTGTGGGCAAAACCTGCATTGCCAGAAGCATTGAGCAGATTGAGCCTCCAACTGTCTTACAAAACACACACACGCAGTAGAAGGCAAAATGGATGCAGACAATGCGCGTACACTGGTCGCACGAAGAGCAAGCCATAACCTGTTGTACAAACTGAATCAACTGAATCAACTTGTACATGCTTGCTGGCACGCAAGTTAGGGTCGATTTTCAGCTGATGGGGTCAGTAGTATTCTTTCCTTAGGAGGCTGAACTGTGACACAGCAGTAGCAACGAAATCAAAACTTGCAGCAGCTTGCTGCTTCACTGTGGCTTGCACCAATCGTGCATGCTGAAGAATACCGGAAGAACTCAAGTTGCATTGTGTAGGGAGTGATTGAGAGGAAGATGAAGAAGAGGCAGCATTGCATGCACGCCAGACTGGTTGGCAAGAACCAGTCAAAAGCTTGGACATTGGCAGGTTTGGTAACAGACTGCAGCCGCAAGCAAATGACGGATTGTATTACAAAACAACGCTTTGCGTGTCTTGCATACCATAATATCTCAAGGGTTCAGACGGACCACACCTTACCAATCAGCAGCAGCCAGAAGCAATCCAATGCAACGAACAGCTAGGGGAAGATGCTGATCCGCGAGCACCAAACCCTTCAGGTGACGTATCCAACTCTCGCAGACTGCAGCTCTTTACAACCCTGGCTATGCCACCAGCAATGCCAACGCCAAGCTTGCCGCCGCCGCCGTAATAGCGTCCAGCGCAACCTTTTTGGCGGTTTGTGGTCAAGTCACGGCCGGTTGGGGTCGTAAACTCAAACCGGCCGTCTTGAACGGTTACGAATCACCTAAGCAGCCGCCCAATATCGGTCATGGCGTCATGGTAAGCTGCCATTGTCCGGCATTAGCTTCTGAATGTCCGAACAGAAGCGGTTTCCCGCGCGATTGTCATGGTTAGTTAGCCACGTTATTTTAACCATGTGGGGAAGCATGCAGCAGCCAAGCTGATGCTACCAGCTATGCTGCAGCTTGCCGTTGAGGCGTCGGCAGCTGTGAGCTTCTCCTGCTTGTGGTTGTGGCTGAGGACGTGGTCGTGATTGTGTGTTGTAGCTTCTTGAGCATGCTTGAGGTTGCATGAAAGCCTGTGCGGCTGTGTGTACGGTCAGGCGGGCGTTTGGCTGGCTGGCTGGCTGGCAAGCGTAGCCGGCGTCAGCGTTGGGCGCTGCTTGTTGCTAAGCGGAGCGGAGAAAACTTTCTTCAAGAAAGCGCGCACTTTCTTTCAAAAAGAACGCTTGTTGTCAGGTAGCTACGTGCATGTAAGCAGTAGACAGACGTTAAGTACATAACTTTTGACGGCAAGCAGTGCAGTTTGGAGAACCCACATTGCTTGGTAATCCTGTAGCTTTTCGCGAGATGACCACTTGCCTCAGTGTCATACTCATTGGCACATGAAAGCTACAAGATGGTATAGCAGTTTGAAAGTGAAGTTTGTGTGACATGTCAGCTGACTCGTGCAAGCGCTGTGTGTAGCTTGTCAGAGTGGTTGTCTGCTTCGGCTGACACCACTACTCTGGGCAAGAAATGGTTGACGGGTTGAGTGAGCTTGAGGCGCAGCGGAAGGCACGCATCGAAGCCAACAAGCACAAGCTTCTGGAGCTTAACCTCGCACAGCATGCCAGCGCACTGCGGCAAACCACTCCGCGCAAGAGGTTTGTACTTTCCAAATGGGTGTAACAAACGCAAACAGTCGCTGTGCTTGTTACTGTGTACAGCAGCATGCAGATTGCATGCACTGAGCTATGTCACATAACCAGCTAGTTAATTGATCCGCTGTGCTGCATGCAGACCTACGCAACCCAAAACCCCGGCGTCTGCACCAGTTGGTTCAAGGCGCTTATCTGACAGGTGCGGCCAAGCACAGCACATGCAAACACAACACACAAGGTCTGATAACTCTGCCCGTCATTGCAGGGTGCGCAACATAACGCCCGTCAGCTGCAATTTGGAGAAAATATACCGCATGAGCAGGTTTGCAAGGACCGGGAGGCTTACTCGCTCTGATAGAAAGGAGTGTGAAGCAGCAGAACTAGCTAGTCTCCGTAATGGCAAGGCTAAGATGGCACGTAAGTATGTATACAGGTGAATGGTCCCCCTCTCCTGCTTGAGTAACAATCCTCACGAGTGTCAGCACATGCAACTGACAAAAGGATGCTGCTGCAGATGAAGCTGCTGAAGAACTAGAAGCTGCATCGCCATACCCTGGAGTAGTAAGAGTAAGTACTACTGCTTCTTATACGGAAAACATTGCCATTGGACAGCTGCTGACTGTCTTGTTGTCAGCCTATGTTGCCTTCGCATGTTTCTGGCGGCTACTGGTTGCAAATGAGTATGAGCTACCACAAAACATACATGCCTCAGGTATGTTTCATGTTACTCCAGCCAAGCAGCTTGCTCGCATGCAATGCTGTGTGCATGTTCACGTAGGGCGCCACTGGGGACAAGCACCAGATCTACTTGAGGCTGAAGAACCGTCCTGACTTGCCATTGTGGGATATCGTCTACTTGTCCAGACCAGGCGGCTCGGGTGGCCTGTCAGGCGGGTGGAGAGGCTTTGCCATTGATTTGGAGCTGCGTGTTGGCGATGCAGTGCTGTTTGAGAAGCCAATGGAGGACACGTGGGTGTATGAAGTTACAGTGGTTAGAGCAGGAGAAAGAGAAGCAGATGAGATCAACACTGAAAACATTCGCATACTCATGGTATGTGAGTGTGCAACCCTTGCACGCTGGTGTGCCTTGTACATGCTTGCAATGCATGTTCATGTGCTGTTCTTATGTGCAGCAACAAGCAGGTCTGGAAGATGGTGATAATTCATCAGAAGAGGACACAGATGATCAAGTAGAAGACGCGAGGCTGAAGCCGAAGCCAAAGCAGAGCACAGTGGAAGAAGAGCTGCTGCGAGTCAAGACACCTCAAGTAGCTGACCTACCAAGAACCAAGCGTGGCAAGCGCGTGGTTCCGGATGATGAGCAGCCCGCTGTTGTTGTGAAGACGGACACCGATGAAATACTAGCTGCACTTGATGACATAGAGCCCTCAGGTGTGTATCCAACATTGCTGTGTGGAAGCTGCTTGCCCACATGCTGTGCTTTACCTTGATTTGTGCAGCGGCAGTGATGGCGGCATTCCAAAGTGCACTTGCACACGAGGACGACTGTCCAGGCAAGCACTTGTTATTGTTATTAACGCACGTGCTTGTGCATGCTTGGGTAGCAGTGTCATAGCATGCTTTGTCTGTCAAGCGATGCACGCATACACCTGAGCAGTAGCCTCAGCGACTTCGCACAGCCTTACCAACTTGTAAATGCGTCACGGTATGCGAGTACCTTGGAACTGAGCGCCCATTCATCTTTACCTGTACCTCCAGGAGATGACCTTGATGATGCTGTCATCAACATGTTTGAAGCTGCACTTGCTGGTGGCAACAGCAACGAAGACGCTGTGCCCAATCTAGCAGGTGTGTGACCATCTGTTATCAAGGAAGCTCTGGAGATGTTTGTAGATACAGAAGTGCACATGCACGAACACAGAGTAACGCACACACACGAAACAGTCACTACCCGGGTTGGGGCCACAAACATGCTCCTTTGCGCACCAACATGCTTGCATATCGGTGCGCAGAGGAGAAGGAACGGAAGCGAAGTGTGTCATTAGCATTGTCAACTGGTCTTCAGAAGCAAGTGGCATCATTTAACACGTTGGGTGCGACGTTGGCAACGATGGGGGCGCAAGCAGAGGGCACGAAGCTGCGAATCTTCTCTGCTACTCTCAATACCTGGTTGAACGGCATTATCATCAGATATACAGCCTCTGACATCTCACACGAGATCCACTTTGAGGACAACACTATTGTTACTTGCCAGTTGTGGGATTTGCGGGACGACGAACTGGCACTCATTGAAGGACAACCCGCTGGTGAGTATTGAAGATAACTGTCCCATTCTATGTTGCCAGCGTGTGCGTGTGCGTGTTGTGATGCTAACCTGAGGTGGACGCAGTTGCAGGCCAGCTGCGCTTGACTGACTACTACAAGACGGTGAAAGCCTCACAAGCGACAGGGTCGGCGAAGGCCGAGCGTTGACGTGTTTGTATAAAATCTGTGAGTTTTTGGTACGCACACATGCATAGCATTGCATATACGCTACACAGAAGCAGCAGAGTATGTGCATTACACGCATAACTAGTACTAGCACTGTAGGTAGTTTGTTGCGGTAGACCGGAACAAGGATATATGTACAGCAGAGCCAATTTGTATCTGCGTCGGTGTTTGGCAGTGCATAGAGTCAGCCAAATTTGCGTGCTACATACCATCTTGACCTCAACTAGACGGGTGAGTAGTTAGTCTTACGTGTTGTCTCACCACTAGCCCATTATTGTGCCAAGTTTGCGCCATGAGAGCTCAGTCTGCCTGCACGTGGCTGCTGCAGTCGTATAATCTGGGCTTTCAATTTCTCTCATGTGCTTGGGCTTTGTATACTTGTATACTTGCCTCATGGCAACCTGGTGTGTTTGCTGTGCAGTAGGTGCGACTCGCACGGAGAGCTTCCATTTGCGCATGGATGGCATTGCAGTCCTCAGTCATGTCTGCTAGCTGCAAACCATCACTCAGTTGTGTTACCTGCTCGCATCAACTGACACATTATCAACAAGCGCCCAGGGGCAAGGTCAAAGCCCTGCTAGTACAACCTCGCATCACAGCATTCCCACTGATGCATGGTAGCTGCGTGTTTTTGCAAGGCCATTTACTACATACTAGGCAGCAGCTAGCTTAGCAGCCCAGTGGTTAATGAGAGTGCTTCATGGTGTGGTGAGTAGACTGCTCATGCATGTGCGTGTCACACTCTCATGCATGGCACAATCCTTGCATTCAATTAATTACACTCTCGATGTAAACTTGACATGGGCTATGCAATGGTTCATTTGCTAAAGCAATGACTACCAGCCCAACACCACAACAGCAATTGTCCCCATTGAAAAAGGCGTGTGCGTCCCTGTGGTAACCTTTTGAAGCTGCCGTTTCATATCTGCAATAAAGCATGACAGACAGTGAGAAAACATACAATATACCATGGCTGCTGGCTTGGACAACATTCATGTTGGAAGTGAACATCGCACCTTTCACCATCGCTGGTTGCCGGAGTCCCAATGTACAACAAGTCCAATCGCTGGTTCACCCGACTTCAACTCAGGTGTGCTAAACTCAGCTGGTGGTGTCTTTGCTCCTGGCCTTCTTTGCTTTCTTCATCTGAGATATCAAGTTTGAAGCAGCATCCGTGCTTTGATGGCTGTCAAAGCCAACCGCTGCTGGCTCTGCTTCACCTTTCCTCCTCTTTTTCTTCTTTGTGGGAGTGTCTTCAGCAGCATCAGGTACTGTGCTTTGTTGTTGTTCTTTGTCGCGCTTGCGCTTTGCGCCTTGTGATGAATCTACGGTCGGTGGCTGCACCACCACATTGTGTTTTCTTTGTTTTGGCTGCGGTCGTTCTTCAAATGGTGATGATGTCGTTGTTGTTGGCGCTGTTGCTGCTGCGCTCTCTTTGGCCTGGAAGCAATGTGTGTGTGACGACAGATGGCCAATGCGAAACTGCAAATACGCGACTTCATGAACACATCACGAACATGAACCCAACCTTCTTTCTCTCCTCCCTTCTCCTGTGCCTGCCTCCGTCCTCCTCAATCACCTTCGCCTCCTCCATCTGCCGCCTGTTTCTGTCCATGTGCTCCACTTCCTCATCAGTCACCTGATGCTTCACCTTGTTCTTCACCTCAATGCTCCCGTTTTCCTTTACCTTCTCCTTGTCCTGGACCCTGCCCTGCTCCTCCTTCACCTCAATCGCCTCCCTGTGCTTCCCCTTCTCCTTCCTCTTCCCCTTCCCCTTCCCCTTCTCGTTGCTCTCCTCCGCAATACCATTTGGCTCCTCCTGCTCCTGCTCCAGCTCCTTCTTGACCTTTGCCTTCTCTTTCTTCTCTTTCTGCTCCTTCTCCATCTCCTTCTCCTCGTCCTCCTCCTCTTTCACCACCTTCTCCTTCTCCTTCTTCTTCTTCTTTTTCTGCTCCTTCTTCTCCTTCTCCTTCAGAACCTTCTCCTCCTTTACCTGCTTTCCCCTCTCCCTGGCCTTTCTATCCATCTCAGCCTGCGTGTGGGCGTCCGCAAGCGCCTGCTCATGCGCCTCCGCGCTCTCGCCTGCCAAATACACACAGTGGCTCTGTGCTCTCCACAACACAGAGGACCACCACAACAACACATGCTTACTCGTAGCATGAAAGTAGCATTGCACTGCGAGTGCATGTATGTGCGCATGCGCGTGCCTTGAAGTGTGTGCCTGTGCGCGCGTGCGTGCTCGCACGCGCGTGTGTGTGCGAATGTGCACGTGTGCACACGCATGTGTGCCTTCATGCATGTGAGTGTGCGTGTAAAGACCAACCAGCGAGGTTGGAGGCAGCGGCTGCGGCTCTGTGGAGCTGCTCGTTGGCATCGGGGGCGTCCGTAACCAGATCACTGTTGTACACACAGACACATTAGAGAAGGATAGCACAGACAGACGACACAATTGCAGTAGCAGGCAAAATGGCAGCTGCTGGAGTACCATTGAGTGCGTTTCAATGAATGAATGCACGGATGGATTAGTGCTTGAATACATAGTTGAGTGAGTGTACCAATGCATGAATGAGCCGATGACTGAGGATATGTGATGATTGTGAAACAGTGTTTGAAAATTTGAATACGTAACTGAAACTAGGTGTGAAACATATACACATTCATGTAACTGAATCAACGAATATTTCACTGAATGGGTGAAAGATTAAATGAGTGAATGACTGACTGAATGCGCATTGCAGAGAGTAAATAACTGGGTAACGAGTGACTGATTGACTGCTATAGTCAACGCAATGCATGCCTAGGTTGGCGTGGAGTGCACAAAACCAATTAGAGACGTAAATGAGCAACTGCACTGAATGTGTCCAAGACAAAAATGTGTGTGTGTGTTTGGGAAACAGCCTGCTGACAAAAGGCCCTGATCTCCACACCGACCTGCCCTTGGCGGCAAGGAAGCGCCTCAGTGCAGCCGCCGCCTCCCCCGGCGCCACCACCCTCCACGACCCCGCCACCACCGCCGCCCTCACCGCCCCCGCCGCCGCCATCCCGCATCCGCCAGTTCACTACAAAGAGAGTGATTCACTCAAGTGATTCATGCAGGCAAGTATGATTCACTGGGAGTGCAAGTATGATTCAAATTGAACGTGTGAAATCAAGTCATTGCAGGCGTGAATCAAATGCGGTGAATCAGTGGGTTGTTTAGTTCATTCGGTTGGATGGTTCCCAGGCAGGTGCTGGCGGCGGCGGCCGCTGGCGCTGCGCTGGCAGCTGCACGGAGCTTAAGGCTGCCAAGGTAAGAGTACTTGTGAGTTTGTATGCTGATCTTCAGTGGTGAATGTAGCTTGTGTTTTGAAGGCATGGATGGGTCGATTGTTGGTTTCGCTCCATGCTTTGCGCGTGGCACTGGAGATCGTTGCATTGCAGTCGGCCAAACAGTATGCATGCTTGTACACATCAGATTGCAAGCGCTTGTTGTGGGGGTGGTTGCTGCTGCAATGTCATTCTGTTGTGTCAAGCTTGAGCATGTCCATCGCACAATCAGCATACTTAAACAGTACCATTCACAACGGCAACAGCAGATCTGTCATCACCTTCATCATTATCATCACCGTTGGCATCATCACACACACGCACATGCAGGCGCACGCACGCACGCACACATACACACACACACACTTCTGCTTACACGCAGGCTCATCACCGTTGCGGCCGCCGCCGCTGCCGCTGGCGCGGTGTTCATCCGTCCGTTCGCCCTTGCGCGCAGCCGCAACGCCGTCCGACCGCCCAAAGCCATCCTCGTGCTCGGTACTGATGATACTGTGAGAAAGACATCTCACATTTTAGGGACACCCTGCTGCTGCTGCAACACCAACACAAGAACAGCAACTGGAACAACAGCAGCAACATTGATACCCATCGCAACAACAACAGCAACAACAACAACAACAGCAGCAACATTAACAACAAGTGGTGCATTAGCTGTTGTGGTTGTTGCTGCAGCTGCAGCTGCAACTGCAGAGTTGAACACCTCGATCAATCACTTGCTGTTGGTGTTGGTGGTGGTGGTGTCGGTCACGTCACTGTCATCACTGTCCTCATCGTTGTCATCGTCGCTGTCACCTCACGCACCCCAAACTCCAACCTCTCAACCCCCCTGCCAGGCGGCGAATGGGACCGCATGCGCCACGCAGCCGACTTCGCCTCCGGTCGCCTGATCCCCGGCTGCTTTGTCGCAGCACCGTCGTCCAGGAGAATGCCGCGGATACCCGTCCCGATGGAGAACGAGAAGTGGATGCATCTGCATTCCAAGTGAGAGGGAGCGTTGGGTGTGGTTGGGCTTGGTGGATGAGTGTGCATGGGCGTGTGGGCGTGGCGTGTGCACAGGATACATTCGCAAGCACACACAGGCGTAAGCACGCTCGCACTCCCATGTGCATGCGCACACACGCATGCGCGCTCATCAACAGGCACACATACCCGTGCGTGCTCACACGCACACACACACGCACGTGTGTACCGACGGCCTCCTCTCTTAGCTTATTCACTGAAAATTGAACTAACCGAGTGAAGTACTGGTCCAATGAGTGCAGTCGTGTTCTAGAATGGAACCAATGATTCACTGTGTTGCCAGTTTGCCTGTGTACGTGTCGACGGGTCCCGACGGCGTGGGTCAGCTGATGCTTGAGCGGGGCGTCCCCGCCAACAGACTGCACATCGACAACCGCGCCGTCGATACGGTGAGAACCAGACAGATATCCATGCTGGTATCAATGTCAAAAAAAAATGACTGTTGGGGTATTGACATGCGTTGCAGGTGACGAATATGACTACTTTGGTGGATGACTTCGCGAGGAAAGGCCTGTAAGTGTACTTATGTGAGGGAGGGAGTGTGCATGTGTGTATGTGCGCGTGTGGGGGATAAGCCAGGAAGGGGCGAGGTGGTGTTGATTTGTTGTTTGTTGTGTTACAGCGTGCATGTGTACGTGTTGACGTCGGACTACCACATGCGGAGGGCGTCGGTCATCGCTTCCATCGTGCTCGGCAGCAGAGGCATCGCCTACACAACAGTCAGGTCAACTGCTGACTATTGCACTTGACTTGCTTGACACATGAGGTGGATGAATGGGGTTAAGTAAGGGCAGCAAGTAAGCAACAACAGGGAAGTCACGCACACACACGTGTGTACTTGTGTGCGAGGCGCCTTGCACACATGACCCGCAGGATAAATGAAAGTGAGATTAAGTGCAGCAAGCCAGTTATAAAAACTAAGCCATGCACACACGTGTGTACTTGTACGCAAGCGCGCGCACTGGTACACCCACCCGCACACGTACACACGCAAAGACACATGACCCACGTGCACACGCACGAGTCCGCGAATACAGGCAAACCGCTAGCGTGTACTAACTTGTGTTCCCCTTGCCAGCGTGCCCTCAAGACAGGAGGTTAGCACCGTCCCCACCCAGCTCGGCGAGTCGTCCCTCCGCGTGGCGCGCGACGCCCTGCGCTCCCTGTCCTGGGTGTTGACGGGTTGGGACGGCGCGTGGCTCGTGCGCTTCGTGCATCCGGACAGGTTCCCGCAGCGGGTGAAGGGAGACAGGACTGTCAATCCTGGGTAAAGAGTGGGGAGGGAGAAAACGAAGTGATTGTTGGGAGAGTATTAAGGGTCATTGGTTGGTTCAAGCATTGTTAGATTGGCCGCACGCGTTGTGGATTACCATTGTTAGTGTACTAGGTGGCTGTGTCAACATTTGACGCGACCTAAGGCCGTTGTTTTAGCTGGCAGAGTTTGCGAATAAATCACAACAGCGATGTTGCGAATTGAAGAATAAGAGTGAGCAAGTTGATGGCGCGGTGGTTGGCAGGCCAATGCATTGGGCAACCGGTGGCAATGGCTGCGCCAAGGAGCTCGTCTGAAATGAATGAACTTGGGTGGTGTTATGGAAGTGAGTAGGCCGCGCGCAGCGACCCATATACATGAGTAGTGTTACTACGGTGAGATCATGTAACATGTACAGCTGCATAGAGTAGTTGTGACTGTTGTTTTTCAAAGGCGTCTCGCTCATGCCGAGAACACAGGGACCAAAAAGCATGGACGCACAACACACTATGCAGCTTGCACCATGCAGGCGCACACAAAAATTCCTTGAACACTTAGCTGCCTGCTTGCATCAACACTCTTAGCTAGTTGCTAGCACTACATAAATACCTACACGAAAAACGGGGTATAACCTGCGCTCAGCTGCCGGAGAGGGATAACATAACAACTTGCTTGATAATAATCACCTTCTACTTGATGGCAGCGTAACCTCCAGACTCCAGCTGCTTTGCCAGGCTCTTGTCTCCTGTTCGTACGATGCGTCCGCTCTCCATGATGTGCACGAAGTCGGGCTGGATATACTCCAGCAGCCGCTGGTAGTGCGTGATGAGGATGCTCGCGCGATCAGGACTGCGCAGCGCATTCACCGCCGTCGCCACATCGCGCAACGCGTCCACGTCGAGACCGGAATCGATCTCGTCCAAGATGGACAAATCAGCCTGAAAGCAAGGTGAGTAGATATGGGTATCAGTCTGGCCTTCGCCAGAATGAGTCACTTGCGCAACAGGTGCATGCACGCATCTATGCACAAACGCAGGCTTTCGCGCGCGTGTGTGCAACAAGTCTGCATTTGTGCATGTGCAACGCATACATACACGCGCACACGTACTTACTTCTTGTACATGCATGCATACGCTCGTGCGTGTGTGAACATGAGCGCAAGCGTGCAAAACAATGAGAGAGACTAACGCATATCTCACCTCCAGTACAGCTAATTGAAGAATCTCATTCCTCTTCTTCTCTCCACCAGAGAAGCCTTCATTCACATTGCGCTGAAACCCAACACAAATATCAGGTTCAAAGCCTTAATGACCAGTTACAGTAGCTCCTTGTTGCAGATGCATGGCCAGCTGCAAGTCGGTTTCACAATTCAATACTAACGATGATGTGCACCTGCAGATAGGATATATCCATGTTGAGCTGCTCCAGCTTGGGCGTGAGCCAGCCATAGAACTCAAAGGGGTCCATCTCGGGCTTCCCGAGGGCCTTGCGTCGCGCGTTAGCCATCAGCCGCAAGAAGTCCGTGTTGCTCACGCCGGGGATCTCCACCGGCGACTGGAAGGAGAGGAAGAGGCCGTTGTGACTGCGCTCCTCGGGTTCCAACTCAAACAGATCCTGAGTGAACCACGAGAGTGTCAATAAAGGTACTATATGCAAGTGTGTACTGCAAACACAGGTACGGACATGCGTGCATGCATCTGCAGACGCACGCATGTCTCTGCATGTGTGAGCCTGTGCAATTGCATGCATGTGCATGTGTGGGCGTGTGTTCACGCGTATCCAGGGGTGCGTGTGTGCGTCTGTGTGCGCGTTAGCGTAAGCGTGCGCACCTGTGTGCATGTGCATGTGCATTCGCGCTAGGCGTGAGTGCTTACGCGCGTGTGCGTTCGTGTGAGCAAACCCTACAAGAGTGAGCGAACCTGTCCCTTGTACATGGCTGTGCCTCCTGTGACTTCATACTGCGGGTGGCCAACAAGAACCTTTGATAATGTGCTCTTGCCACTGCCGTTTTTCCCCATGACCGCATGGATTTCGCCTGCCCAAAGATAAACAATTGGGCACATACTTTTGACAGAAATCAGCAACTAAATGCATGCATGCATGTGGTGAAACTTGATATGGTAGCACTGTCAAAAACAAGTATGTGCAGGTGCATGGCCATACGACATCATTGACACACAAGCTTGCATGCACACATGCACGCAAAGTGCAGTTTATTATGCATGCAGTAATGTGAGCGGACTCAAACAACGGCCATGTGCTTGTGGTGAGTGCAACACATGCATGCTGACAGCTTAATTTTGGCTTGACTTCTGTATAGGAACCTTTCGGTGGCAATGCATAACTTACGTGTCAATCAAACCACTGCGACATAGCAGGGAGCATGCACACATACGTACGCCGTGTGTACACGTAATGCGACCATGCCTGTTGCTTGGGGGCCGTGCATGTTAGCATAAATGAAGTTAGGACTAGCGCAAAGCCTGGCGGTACTGAAGGTCATGTAGCAGCTAGTGTTTGGGCTAATGGCCTGCGTGAGTGCATGCATGCATGCGATTGTTAAGCATGACGCAACTGAGTGCCTATGCAGCTATATGTTAGCATGTAGCAGCTGTGCTACCCAACACACATGCTTGAGCTGATAAACACCGCTGCTTAACGGACCTTCCCGCACAGTGAGGTCCACGCCTCTAAGAATGTCCAGCTCAGAGTCCACCACCTTGGCGCACAGGCCCTTCACCTCAAGAATGACATCGCCGGCGGCCGCGGAGACAGCTGGCCTGCTAATGCTTCTGCTAGAGGGCACCGCCCTGCACCTCAATCGGCTCGCACGTAACCCTGTGGCCGGCCTCAGCAACGACGGCGACGCTGACGGCGACGACGACTCTGCCCTTCCGGCGGCCGACCAGGACAGCGCACCGCCCGCAAGCGCCGCAGCTGCACTCATCTCAGAAAGAATGCAAGCTCGCTCGCTGACCTAGAAGCCACTCCTGATCCACCTCCTCCTCCTCCTCCTCTTGCTCCTCCACCGCCGCCGCCGCCGCCGCCGCCGTCGCCGCCCGTACTAAACCCTAAGTTGGAAGTACGGACGGATAAGCCTGAGATCAACATTCCGATCAGGTTCGAGAAACCCTTCAGCTTGGAGCAGGATCGATTGAACTGCATTGTGTACGGGACTCGACGCAAGCATATGACAGCGGCTGTGTATAGGAGTGAGTGCGTCTCTGCATGCAGCTGGGCATTGGCGGTGTTGTAGGCGGCGAGGGAGACGACGGTGACGGCAGGGGTGTGGCTGGTTGGCCTTATGCTGGCATGATATAAGTAGTAGCGCTTGTATGGCTTGGCGGATGGAGTCCAGTTGAGAATGCTGCTGGCTTCTCAAGCTGCCAGCTGCTTGGAGCCTGCTGGTACGCAAATGGCATTGCATGCAGGGGCAGCATGAGCTTCAGCGACGACGACATTGACGACGAATTCATCGCGCCCGACACAGATGATGAAAGCAGCGCTGCCAACGCCCCCAGCCTGGGCAAGGCACGCCGCGTCTGCCCCGTTTGCTCAAGCAAACGCAAATACGCGTAAGTACAGCTGAGTGTGCCATACTTAGAGTGCTGCACGCTTGAGCTGTGCGAATGCTCAATGCCAGTGTGTCAAGCAGCTGAAACCTGTTGACACTTCATGCATTACCTGCAAGCTGGCTCTGGTAGGTGCGCCACTTGCACCAACGCTACCATGCATGCAGCCGTACTTGCGCAGTCGCGCAGTTTGTCTTGTCCTCCGCATTGCTAACGTCGGTGCTAGCACTCATGCGCCAGCTGCAACATTGTAGTACTGCTGTGTTGTGAGCTTTGCCACTTTCTGCTGCTTCCGCATATGCTGAAGCTAAGCCGTTATCATGCTGTCCTGCTTGCTAACTTGCTCAAATGCTTGCATTCATGTGCAGGTAGGTAGCTCGTTGTTGTGTCTGAAGGCTGTCAACTGTCAGCTGTTAAACGTCATGCCAACAGGAGCGCCCTTGACCTCTACAAGCATGCTAGAGACATTACGACGAAGTCGGTTGCGCACAGAATGCTGGCAAGCAAGTGAGTGGGGTATACTCTGACTGCAGTCAAAGGCATGACCTCAATGTTGGTGTATGGGTGTCACTTTGCGCGTGTGCATGCGTGTAGGTGGCAGCAGGAAGCAGAACAGCTAGAAGCGGAGCTGGAGGCACGCAACCAGCAGCAGACGCGGTACTGGCAGCAAGCCCGAAGCAGGTGTGCCGTTACTGCTTGGCTGCATGAACACAGCAAGCAAAAAGCAGTATGCAAACGCAGCATTGTTTGTCAATTGGCCTGCAAGTGAGTAAGCTCATGTGGGCCACTATTGTGGCAGATCACGTGGAGGCAAACAGAGCACAGCAACCAGCAGCAGATAGTCATTGAAATGGCGTCACTGCAGTTGACAGTGCCAGATGTTTCATATAGGGCAGCATTATTGCAGGCCGACAGTGACTAACTGTTTGATTATGTACACTACTATTGCCAGCCGTGTTGCACATGTTCACGCTGTAATCATCCATCAGGAGGTTGTGTATTGCAAACGACTGTATTTGTGCTTGTGCGACCCTCCCCGAGTTGAGTACCGTAGGCTAAGACGCTGCCGCTCTGTGACACTTCTGTCTGCACTACATCACTCCCTGAACAGCTGTATGAACTTACAACCTACCCTATCCTACCCTATATGTATTATCAACTTGTCGTTGTGCAGGTATGAACACTTGGCTGTGTATATGCTTATCAGTACCTTCAATGCTATGGCATTGCTAAGTAGTTTGTGAAACTTGTTCTTCCTCATCCTGTGGGATCGTGTACTTGGTACTCCCCCGACGCGTGCAGCACCCCCATCAGGTACAGCATGGCGTCATACGCTGGAAACTCCCCTTGCGGCACCTATGAGACCACTCAGGTAAGTGCATTACACCAGCAACCAACTACTTATTCAACACCTCTCTCCCATGCTCACCTCTGTGTCCCACAGCGTCTGTATGTACCCCAAACCCTCCTTCCCCGTCACTTTCTTCGCCAGTCTCGTCGTCAGCCGCGGCAGGAACGCGTTCATCCCCACCAGACCGAAGCGGTCGACCGTGCCGTTGGAAGGGAGCGGAGAGCCGGAGAGGGAGTAGAAGGGTAGGTAGTGCTGCTGGCCTTGGGCTGGGTGGGGAAAAGTGTGAGTGTGTGGGAAGGTAGGAGGCAAGTGGTTGGGGTGAGGGGGCGTACCATTGAAGAAGTTGAAGAGGCGTTTGCGGTAGGCGTCTGAACGGAAGATCTCCTTCGGCTCAAACCATGCCCAATCCAACTGTGGTCGTAAAGGTCAGAACCATGGTGTGCTTGCATGCGTGTTGAGTGTCGTGTGCATGCAGTGGTACAACGCACATGCGCACACATACACGCGAGTACACACACGCTTACACATTCAGGAGTGGTCAAGAGGCGAGTACACACGCACGCACGCATGCATGCAGACGCGTGCACACAAGCGCACGCACAGAGACACACATGCACGCAAGCATGTATGGGCATGCATGTATGTTTGTGAGCGCGCGCAAACACCCTCACACTCCAGCACCAACTCACCGCAAGTTGGTGTCCTGCCATCCACGCATGCTTTCCGAAATACGCTTCCCCGGTCCCCTCCCCGACCGGCGTCCCGTCATGCAGCGTCGCTTCCGGAAACAGTCCGGTCTTGGCATTCGCTACAGCCTCCATGTACTGGCGAGACTTCACGGCCAACTGGTGCCAAAAAGCTTTCTTGCCGCCACCGTAACTGACAAGGGCAAGTTTGATAAGTTAGGTGTCATCCCAACATACAGATTTGACTGCAATTGCCAGTCGTTCACACGCAGGCATGCATGTTTGCACTGCTCACAGCATGGGGTATGGCATGTAATGAGCCTATCACTTGGTATTGGAGCGTTTACTAAGAGTGACTAAATTTCATGTAGAGCATTACAGTATTGCACCCCTTTTGGTTGGCTGTGTCCAAGGCCACGACCTACTTACCGGTGGGACATGGTTTGGGCTAGGATCTCATAAAAGGCTGGCATGTGGACAGATGGCCGCGTGAGGACAGTCCTGCCAATTGAAGTGAGTGATCACATTTCAACATGTGTGTGCCTGTGCATGTCCGTGCGTGCGTGCACGTGTGACGCATCATGCAGAAAATAAGGTATGTTTTGCTCACCCTCCATCAACATTGGTAAGGTACACGTCCAGCGTCGTCTTGTTGATCATATTGACTATCCCCGTGCTGGCGTTCCAGCTCCCACCGGTTTCCTTGCCTATCATCGCCTGGAGGATGTTCTGGCCTTCCAGGTAATAGTCTCCACTCGCATCAGGTCCTGAGACACAAAGCGTGTTGATGTGGTCCTGTAACGTTGTCCTGTGATGTGTTATGCAACATGTTTGTGTTGGCAATACCTTCGAATTGCCAGCGCTGCGCGGCAAATATGAGAGACATAGCCATATATTGTGCAGCGAAGGTGTCGGGATCGGGATCAACTAGTTGTCCATCAACAGTGACCTGAACAGGTGATGAAGAGAGGTTTATGACTGTCAGTCCCATCATGACAAGTAACGTAAATGACCAGTTTAAATTGAATAAACTCACTTCTCCTGCGCAAAGGCCTGCGAGCAAGCTTGGAGGCTGATACTGCATGCGCAAGCGCACAAAGTTCCAGATCTTGTCAAAGTCTGGCTTGACGCTGAGTACAAGATGTGAATGTTTGTAATATGTCCTTGCAATGCATTACACACAGAGACTGCGTGCTTGCGTGCGTGATGAGTGCGTGTGTGCATGTGTGTGTGTACGTGTGTGAGTGTGTGTGTGCGCGCGCACATGTGTCAGTGTAGCGCTATGTTCGCATGTGACTGGGCGTAAGTGTGCATGCATGTGCACACAAGCACACACACACATACTGTCAAACATCATGTCTCCCTCTCCCTCACTTGTATTGTAGCGTGACCATCATTGCGAGCGCCATGACATCCGATCGCACAACATCTGCCGACCCATCTTTGACCCATCCCATGTAATCAGGAGTCTGCGTGTAGACAGGGACCCTACCTCCAACACCGTAAAACACTTGCTGGTAAGAACTGTTCATGTTGGTTTGGACCTCCAGAGTGCTCTGCAGAGTGTGAGGACATTTGTGTTAGGGGGGGGTTGGATTGGGTGGGTAGGTGGGTTGTGGTGCACTTACGTAGCCCAATGTGGCGAAGTAATTCTGGTATTTCCCGGTGTAGAATGAACCGAAGCGAAGGTCGCCTTGGCCGGCCTTGCCAACGATGGTAACGGCTGCAAAGAAAACGTGTGTTCACTTGTGTGCATGCACACTAACATACACGCGCACACACATACACGGATGCACCTGCGCACGCACGCATGGGCATACGTGCATGCACACATACGCGCACACGCACACAGGCACGCACATATACACACATACACGTGCACACACGCGCGCACGCATGGGCACACGCTCATGCACACACAAGTAAACACGCACACAGGCACGCACATACACACATACACACACGCTTGCTCGCGCTCGCGCGCACGCATGCACGCATGTAACGTTGCGGCCCTGCTTTACCTGGAACACCTCCAACGATGATCACTGCCAGTATAGCAAAGGCAGGCGTGCGCAGACCCCTGTGTCGCACAAACCACATTATGTTATAAGCATGTTAACACTGCGTGCATCACAAACCGTTCGTGACAAACTTGCGGGTACTTATGGGGTACTCACCATACTGGCAAGTTGAGTATCGCCGCAAGTGTGCAGCGGGCAGCGGGCCACGTGTTGAGAAGCACAAACATGCCCAAACCAAGGGAACCGCCGACGCTGAACGCACCCCTCGCTGGACCAAGTATCTGATGCATACAGCGGGTTAGTCAATGGGTGGTGAACAAAACATTGCGCGTGTCCGTGTGCATGTGCCCGTTTGTGCGTGTGCGCAGATGCGTCTGCACGCAATTATGGGTGTATGTGTGTGTGCGCACGCATGTGCGCATGTGCATGCGTGCGTGCGAGTGTATGCGCGTGTGTGTGCACACGCGCGTGGTCGTGTGTGCGTTTACGCGTGGGCATGTGTGTGCGTGCACGCGTGCTTATGCATGCATGTGTGCGAGCGTGTGTGCGGGTGTATGTGTGTGCATCTGCGCGCGCATGTGTGTCTCAATGCGTGATACGAGTTCAATTGCACGCACATCGACTGCTCCCCACTCACCGGCACCCACAGCGACGCGAGCGCGACCCCCATCCCGCACCATATGCTCACGCACATGAACAGGTTCGGCAGCTCCAGCGACGGGAAGATCCCCTCCACGTGGGTACCCCACGCCATGGCCTTTCCACCAACAGCAGTCAACACCGCCTCGATAGTACCTATTGAAGGTGGTGTTATTGTTGTTGTTGTTGTTGTGAGCGTTAATGTATCACTTACCGAGGAATGTAATCCATGCGAAGCCGAACCATCCCTGCATGGCGCGCCACAGGTCCACGGCGGCGGTGCCGTCCAGGAAGAGGATGTAGCAGGCCAGCATCATGCCGATGAAGCGGAAGGACTGCGTGCGGGAGGATGGGTCAGTGTGCGTGCGTGCGG
>RHPI01002262.1:819763-859995 GCA_009103225.1 Chlorokybus atmophyticus
CCCTGTTACCACCAGGCATGTGTTACACGCGGCGGTGAATGACTGTTGTTATCTGACAGTGCAATGTGTCACTACACGCTGAGAAAGAAAACACAAAAAGGAAACACAGTTTGTGTCTCTCTACGCTTTCTCGTGCACATCGCCTATCACGTATAAGTAAACTTGTTGCATTGGTGTCATTTCATTAACCAAAGAGTCTTAAGTTACGCTTGTTTGTCGGGGGGGGAGGTGCGTGCGTGTGCGCGATAATGTGTACTCACCTGGTACAGCACCATGCTTGCGACAAGTATGCTACCCTTTGTCCAACCCTCACCTGAAGGCGCAGGTGTTGTACTGCTTGCCAGTGTGTGTGTTGTTGTGTGTCTTGCATGCGCGCTCACACACGCACGCACGCACGCATGTGCATAGCACTCATGGACGCATGGACGCACCTTGCACGAAGAACTGCACAGGGGAGATGCCGGCGATGAGGTAAAACATGGCAAGGATGAAGATGTTGAAGGCCACAATACTCCCAAGCGGGTACAACGTCTGCATAACCAAAACAAATGTTATCTCTGTGATAAGGTCTTCACATGGGTACAAGCGTCAAAACTCACACGTGCGTACCATGTCGCAGAAGACCATGAGGCGCGCGAACCAGATGAAGAAACTCTGCCGCCGCTGGGCGCGCGTCCAGTAGCCGATATCGTCCTGGTGAAGGGGCTGCATAGGGTAAAAGGTAAGGGTCCTTGACTGTAACCCAATAGCTTCTATGTGGCAGTATAAGCTAGTTCTGTTGGATTGTGTATAGGGTGTGCGTGCGTGCGTCCAAGCGTCCTTGTGTGTGGGCGGGCGTGTGCATGTTTGCACGTGCGTGTGCGTGTACGTGTGTGTGCGTGCCCCACCTGTGTTTCGCCGGCGATGTCCTGTCGGTGATAGTCCTGCAGCCGTCGCTTGTACTGCAGCCTGAGCGGCGGCTCCAGGAACCGCTTCTTGAAGATGCGCCAGTCCAGCGCCAGCAGAAGCATCTGGACGGACCTGCAGGTAGCGAAAGCAGTCGATCTGTTGGTATACTCACAAGAACATGCATACTTTGCATGCATGTTATGGTGCAAGCAGACGGCGGTTATTACTGTATGAGTGTGCACAATGTGCATGCGCATATGTGCGTGCGCATGCGTCCGTGCACACGCATACTTGCATGTGTTTGTGTCGCACATTCACAACCTACTACTCCCCACTCACCCGCACACCCATCGCTTCCGTTCTTCCATCGTCTCCCCCGCGCTCTCCCTGCACAGCCCGCTGCACAGGTTCAGATTCAAGTAACTCCCCTGCCACCCGAACGCGTGCAGCTTGTTGCCCGTGGCCGCGTCCTCCGTCAGGCAGCCGTAGATGAAGCCGAGGGAGTCGTCGAGGGCGGGGCGGAAGAAGAGGGCGTTGGTGCCGGCGAAGGAGGCGAGGCCGAGGCCGTCGCGACCGGGCTGGGGGAGGGAGAGGGTGAGTGTGAGTGTGTGCGTGCACGGAGTGAGTCTTGGTGGGGTTGATGGTTTTGTTGTTGGTGTGATGCTATATGGTGTGGCGTGTGGTTTGAGTTGTGGAGTGACAGATGCATGTGTGCGCATGCGTGCGTGCGTGCATGTGTTTAAGTGCTTGATGGCACTGTGTGTGTGCGTGCGTGCGTATGTGTGCATATGTGTGCGTGCGTGCGCGTGCGTGTGTGTTCGTGTGTGCTCTTCAGATCACTGATGCACTACAACTTTTGTGACCTGCATGGATGCGAAGAAGAGGCCGTTCGATTGGTACAGCGGGTCATCCTCCCCATTCGACTCCGCAATATTCGTGAACGTTTGCGGCGTCTGCACCCCATGCACCCACCATCACGCACCATCACCCACACACCCACACACCCACATCACATTTCACACGTCCCTTACCTGCACAAAAGCGACCTCCCAGTTCGGCCTCCACCTCAGCTCCTTCTTGTCGTAAGTGTAAAAGACAGGCAGAGTGTACTGCAAGAAGGTCGGCTCGGGCTCCATGTCGGCGTCCAAGAAACCCAAAAAGTCAGCCGTGGTGCCTGTGGGGGATACACACAATATGTAGTTTGCTGTTGTGTTTTGGCATTGTTATGTTGTTGGTTGATGTCGCGCGCGCGCACACGCACGCATGCACACGTACACACATATACACGAGCGTGCAAGCGCACATACACAAGTGTATAAGTATACATGTGTGCATGTGCAAACACACGTGTGCCCTTGCACGCGTGTGGGCGCATGTGCGCAAGCAAGGTGTAGATACGCGTGCGTGTGCAGGCGCGCGCACGCACGCATGTACACGCGCACGCTCGCACACACACACTGACTCCTCTACCCTCCCCTACCCGCATTGTATATGGCGTTCTCCAGGTTCCCCGTCTTGAAGTGCGACTCGCGTCCCTTCATCCGCGCGATGATCGACACCGCGGGGAGCTTGCCCGAATCGTCCACGTAGGTCACGATCAGGACGCCGCCGGGAGCAGCATGCCTCCTGTTGGGTTAGTAAACATGTTGGTCATGTGGGTTATGTGTAAGCTTGTGTTTGTGGTTGTGGGTGGGTGGGTGTGGCTTGCCTGGGGAGCATGTGGCCGGGGACTTTCATACGGTAGCTCTTACAACCCTTCATCAGACCGGAGACCTGTGTGAGTTTGCGGGGGGTTAGGACATGATGTTGACAATGACGGTGGTGGTGGTGGTGGTGGTGGTGGTGGTGGTGGTGGTGGTGATGATGATGTTGCCACTTAAAAACAACAACTGAGATATGCAGATGTTTACCATTTCTTCCATCTCTTGCCCAAGAGTGGACACGCTGTATCTCCCGTCTTTCCTCTTGCCAAGATACCCATCATCCAGAATCTGCGCACACGCACACGCACACAAGTGAGGCACAATGCAGACGTGATAGTAAAGACCAAAACACAGTCGTTCGAACGATGATCCCTGTGCACAGGACAGGTTTGCATGTGTTACCTTCACTCTCAGCTTGCTCGCAGGGTAATCGAGCGCGAGACACTTCTGCAAAGGCCCCTTCACCTGCATATGCAAAGCCAAATGGCTCCAGTCTCCTGGTTGCATCACTCAAGCACCTTGAGGTAATCTGTGCGTGTGTGCACGCATGTGCGTGTGCGTGCGTGTGTGCAGGCGTGTGTGTGTGTGCAGGCGTGTGTGCACACACCGCCACCCCCACCCACACGCACGTACACACGCATGCACACGCACATGCGTGCACACTCATACGCACATGCACATGTGTACGCACGTGCGATTGCACACCTGTGCGTGCATGAGTGCACATAAGCACATGCCCATGCACATGTATGCGTGCGTGTGCACCCACCCACCCACAGGCACACGCGCACGCACACGCCCCGCNNNCCTCCCCCTCACCACATCGACCGGTTCCAGATAATGGCATATCATCATGTCCACGACCGGCCACCCCCGTTCATCAAACCGCGGCCTCAGCGACCGCAGCGTCCGGAACTCCCGCCGCGTCGACCCCCAGAAGTTGAAGAAGAAGAAGATGTTGAGGAGGAAGGAGAGGAGCTCGGAGAGGAGGAAGAGGGTCGAGACGAACGCGTTGTCGTAGGCCTGGAGGGAACAAGTTGTCTGTCAAGTGGGTGGGAGTGATGGTGATGGTGTATGTGTGCGTGTGCGTGTGTGTATGTGTCTGCGTGTGCGTGTGGGTGCGTGCGCACGCATGCGCCAACACACTCGCTCGCGCGTGCGCATGCAGGCATGCATGCATGTGTGTGTTGAGACGTACTTGTATCAGGGCCCAGAAGTAGAAGGGACTCAGCAACATGAATATTATGTAACAGGGACGGAAGAGGTACCTGGCATGTACACAGCGAACGCATTGAGAATAGGGACCACTCTCTCATGCATGTTTTACGCACTCACACACGTACGCATGCGCACACACACACGTGTGCACGCGCGCGTGCACACATACATGCTTGCCTAATGATCATAGGAGTGGTGTACTTGGAGGCCGCTTCACGCATGGGCTCGTCTTCAGGCACGTCTTTGTGTTTGGCCCATCGGCCTCTCAGCCCAATCTGCGGTCGCTGCCACCACCGTGGGCTTTTCATCGACGGTGAATGAGCCGGTATGTTGCTGCTGCCGTTGTTGATGCTGTTGTTGTCCTTTGGTAACACTCTCCCGTTGCTCACTTTTGGCATTTGCGTCTTGGTCGCAGGCAGCGTGGGCGTGTTGTTGGGACTCTTCAAGTCCACATGCACGCTGTTGTGATCAACTGTTGGGAACATTGAGAGTGAAGGGTTGGCTCGGACTGAAGTCACATGCTTAACCGGTTCTGGCGATTCCGATAGGGAGGACAACTCTGAATCCGGATCTACATGTGGATCTGGTTCTGGTTCTGCATCCGGGTCAGGTAGATCCGGATCGATGTTGCTCTCGGGTGGAATGAGCAGGAGCAAGCGAGAAGCTGGCGACAAGGGTCCAAGAGTTTGAACCGGTTCAGCTGATGCGGCTCCATTTGAGGTTGAGATTGGGACGGGTTCAACGGGTTTGGCTGATCTGGATCTGATGGATGAACCCCTCTCCTCACCCTCTTTGAACCCAACATGTTGGCCTGAAGCACGCCCGAGCGGAGATGCGCGGAGAGTGCGTGGGGAGCGCGAAGAGGTAGAAGGCAACATTGTGGTTGAACAACTTTAGAATGCTTGTCACAAAGGGTGCATCTGCATAGAGCCACAGCACACGCAATGGCCAAGACATCAGAGATGAATTTCCTGCGACTCAGTGCCTTCTTGTTCAAGAAGGCACTGGGGTTGGCAGCCTTGCACACATAGTCTGCTGATTTTATTCACAGTGGTTATGTGTCAGGTTGACAAAAAGCACCACTCCTACACCACTCCAGCACTCTGCGCTGCATGACTTTACCGCAGGTGTGCCTGCTGTTGGCGAGCTTTGCTTGCACAGTTCCTTCCGACAAACGACTGGAAATTCTGCACTGTGCAGTCGTTCATGCCTGCTGAAACCTCTAGCACAATCCATCATCAGGCTGCATGCTGTCTTGAATCAATCTGTCCACATGGTGTGCAGGTGTGTATGTGTTGCGCGCGTGCGTGTTACACAGTGAATACCCTGTTACCACCAGGCATGTGTTACACGCGGCGGTGAATGACTGTTGTTATCTGACAGTGCAATGTGTCACTACACGCTGAGAAAGAAAACACAAAAAGGAAACACAGTTTGTGTCTCTCTACGCTTTCTCGTGCACATCGCCTATCACGTATAAGTAAACTTGTTGCATTGGTGTCATTTCATTAACCAAAGAGTCTTAAGTTACGCTTGTTTGTCGTTGCATCAACCAAGCTGTGGTGACTCACTTCAGGTTAAGGAGGGTCACATTCAGAGTGCAACTCACTGTGTAACGTCACTGCAACGCCACCTTCATATGCTGAGCCCAAGACGTCATCCTCCCAAGCTGTTGCAGCCTCCTTCCCCCTCCTCCTCCTCCTCTTCCTCAGCCGCCGCCGCCGCCGCCGCCACTTGCAATGCCACGTGACGTGCCGGTACTGCATACCACCTGAGGGAGTGGTTAAAGCCGATGACGTTCAACTGACGCAATGCAATCAGCTCTCACGTGACGTACACGTCGTACACATCGTACCACCACGCTGACTACGCAGACTGTCGGCGCAGTACTACAACTAGCATGGACTGATGTTTTGTCGATGCATAGCGAAATGATAGCGCGCACGCATTGTGGCGCGGCATACGGGGAGGTTTTACGTGCTGGCCATAACCTAGGCAAACCCTAACCCCTAGTGGGCGGAGGTGTCGTTGCGGGTGTCGGTGGTGTGGGGGGGGCGGGGGCGGGGGCGGGGTGTTGTCGTTGGCGGATTGGCTGCGAGTGTTGGAGAAGGCGTTGCCGCTGGTGCTGCCGCTATGGTGACCTGGATGGAGGCCGCCCCTATGGGCAGGTTCATGGCCAAGCAGGCCAAGGAGATGTGGCCGTTCGTGTTCGGCTTCGCCGTCACATCCACACTGTTTGCCAGATTGGGAATGAGCATCACAGGTGTGTGCGTGCGCTGTGTGTTTTGCATTTCTCTTTATTTACATGGATTTGTAGTTGAGTGCTCGTTTGTTTGATTCTGTGTTTGTGTTTGTATTCGCATGTGTCACTGTGTTTGTGTGTCTATCTTTGGCTGTTCGTTTTCGTGTTGTTTTAATCCGTTTTTGTCTGCTTCTGTATTTGTGTTCATGTTTGTGTATGTTTGTGTTTGTCGCCCCTGTTTGTCTTGTGTGCAAAAGCTAGAAGGGTCTAGTGTCCCTGCATCCAGCGCAATGCTAATCTGCAGCTAGATAGCGGGAATGCAGTATGCTTGTACGTTGTGTGCATTTCCGTGGGCAAGACATGGAACTTGTTCGCTTGTAGAGAACACATAGATGGACGTTGTCTCATCACCACCATGATCTCATAGAGTAGTACTCCATTAGCACGACAGTTTATACATGTTTTGCTTGCTTGCTATCGTAAGCTGTCTTTGGTCATGTGACGGGTGATGAGGTGATCTTCTGCACTGCAGATGAGCAAGTGAAGGCCTCCAAGTCGTTTGGTGGCAACAAGCATTGATGATATGCTACTTAGCATGGCTTTCATATGAATGGAGAAACATCACGATGATGATATACGTGTAAGTAAGGAGTGCTTGCAGACGTCGCCTCCAAACCCAACACATTGCATGCTTTAGGCTGGGCGCATCTGCCTGCTGCTGGCCATATATACATTGATGCAGTGGCTTTATACATGACAGGATGCTATTGACTGGGTGCTGTAATCCTTAATCACTGCCTGCGGGAGGCTGCGGTGTCATGGGTTCCTTTGGTTGATTGATCTTGTTACCATTGCATTGGATCGTGGCTGTAAAGTACGTCGTGATTCACGCAATGGCATGTATTGGCCACGTGCAGTAACGCACATTACTCACTGACCCAAACACATGGATGTTGGCAATGCCAACATCTCGGAACATAGGCAGATTACATCACAAGGCAATGCTAATGCAATGCTGTGAGGGTGCTGTAGCACACATGCACGCGAGCACAACCGCGCTTTGCAGGTAATGACGGTTTGCATGCTTTGATACAGAACATTGGTTAGCGGGTAGTGTGGCTAGTGGTAGTGCTGGCAGTGAGCTGAGGTAGCTGGCAGGCTAGCCCAGTGGTCGTGTGTATGAGTTGAAGGTGATGCTGGCATGCATTGCTGCTCCTTGCATGTGGGTGAGGGCTTTCTTGCATGTGCGCAATGCTCGTTCCATCTATTGTGCGAATTAATAGCACAGTGCAGCTGGTTTGTAGAGCTTGATGAGCTGAAATGGTAGTTGTTGTCATTTTCAACATACGCTTGCTGAGGAGACTCGTGTCAGTCAGCGCACATAGCGCGGTCGAGTTGCCAACGCAACATCCCAACTCACGAGAATGGTTGTTCGAATGCTTTGGTGATAGCGAGCCCAGATCTGAATAAAGCAACCTGACAGAAGGAGTCAATAACAGTAACAGGGCATTCAGCTCGCCACCGATAACATTACCACTACAGTAGTGATGTAGTAACTATTATTACCAAATCGCAGGAACAAAACTGATACAATCATTTCTAGCTGAGGTTCAACACTACGCCACTAAGCGGGAGAAAAAAACCAAACAAACCAGTTGCAAAATCTGGTCTGAAAGGCTGCAACTGTGTTACGCCGCTCACTGCAAGGAGAGGTCGCCAGCAGGGGTCTCACCAGACCTCAGCTTGGTCCAGAACTTGTTGGTCTCCTGGATGACCTTGAGGGTGTAGGCCTTATCCTGGGGCTTGTCATTGAGGCCAAACTTGTTCTGAGGCTTGCCATCGGGAGTCTTGTAGTCCCTGAACCACACGCGGATTGCCTCCAGCGTGCCCGGAAAGTGCTTCTCTACGTCGTCCACATCATTGACCAGCTGGGCCTTGGGGTCATTGACATCGATGGCAACAACCTGTCCAGTCACACAAGCACAAGCACTGTCAGCGTGCATGTGGATGCTATACACATGCGCATTTACGTGCGCGTATGCATGCCCACATGCACGCACGCACGCAACACAGCACAACACACATGCCTGGTAAGTACATGGTAGAGACAGACCAGCACACTAGCAAGCATAGCTTCCAGTGTTGTGGTGCATTGTGTGGTATGGTGTTGTGTGCACGCATTAGTGGAGCTGCACATACCTTCCAGTCAAGCTCGCCCTCGTCAATCATAGCATAGACGGCTAGTGGCTTCACGCGCAGCACTTCGCCCATCTTGGCTTGGCGTTCGCCGATTTCAACAACATCCACGGGGTCATTGTCGCCAGTGGGATTGCCCTCCACGTCCGAGGCGGCATGGGTGGGGTCCTCCCACGTCTGAGGCAGCAGGCCGTAGTTCCAGTTGATGGCGTAAGGGTAGAAGCGCAGCTTGCCCTTCTTCACATCCTGCTTGATGGGCGTGCGCTCCTCCTCTGTTGCCACCTCCATCTTCGCAGCAGTGTCCTGCACATTCACAATTCCACACACGTCACGCACACACATGCTCATGGTCCAACATGCTCAGTAACCAAGGCACGGACTGCGTGCACACAATGCTGGCATTGCATTGCCAATGCACGCGCGCATTGAATGGACAACAACACGCTATTACTGAGCAACGCAGCAATGCAACATGCACCGCGACTGCAACGATGCGAGGGCAGCACATGATGAGCATGCATCATGGTTAGGGTTTCGGCACTGAGTTTGTCACTGGACTAAGTTTCTCTGCACTGACCTTAGGGATCTCCACGACGAAGTTGAAGAGGCCGTCACCGGCCTCAAGGGGGATGTCGTGCCATGGGCTGACGGCCTGGCCGCCCTCCTTGAAGAACAGCCTGTACTCGAGTGTGTTCTCCTCGCCCTTCTTTTCAAGATCCCACGTCACCTGAGCGCTGCTGCTGGCCGCCTGGCACCTCACAGCACCTAACCTGGCGGGCCGCCTCGCAGCCGCACGCAGCGCCACGGGCCTCAGCGCCGCAGCCGGCCTGCTGGCACTGCCTCTGCATAGCAATGCTGGCTGTGCGGCCGTCGACACAGCCGCCCTCATCGCCGCCGCCGCCGCCATCCTCACCACCAAGCTAGACAGCAACAATGCCCAGCAGGCAGCCAACCTGGCCCATAAGCTCAGATCCGGATTATATCTTCCCCACTTAGATACCGGATCAAAATACTCTGACCTCTCGAACCAGCCTCGTCAACCCCGTTATTTTCGGGCTTGTCTCGAAGCTTCAATGGATCGGGATCGAGCATGCATTGGGCGCACTTCGGCGCTGCGGCGGACAGAAGTGGTGTTGTTGGTGGCGGCGGCGATGGCGGCGGCGGCGGCGGGGTTCAAGAGGCTGGTGCCGCTGCTGGACAGGGTGCTGATTGAAAAAGTACTGCCGCAGGCCAAGTCCGCCGGCGGAGTGCTGCTTCCGGAGACCGCCGCAAGCAAGCTCAACCACGGCCAGGTAGAAAGTGGTGGCTGGTGAAAGGGGCATTCTGTTTTAGGGTTTGCTCTGGTCTTTCTTGCGAGCAGCAAATTGTTGTACACATGGGCTGGTGTGTGCCAAAGGAGCGTGCGATGTGCATGCATGGTCGTCGTTGGCCATGCATGCACAAGCAATCCAACGTAACGACCGTTAATTATTGGGGAAAGCGTGTCTGACCATTTGCCATTTGAGCATCATGCATTAGCTGCGCTATTTGTAGCGCGAAGACTCTTACTGTCGTCAACTGCATGCACGCTTTCGTTGTCACTTGCAGTAAGATGTCCACGCATGAACTCCCCATTGCTGGCGCATGTTGCCTAAGGTGTTGCTTGCGCCTGTTTGGATGACAGATTCATCATCAACGCCTTAGATTACAAATCGGTATGACATCAGAGGTGATGCTTGCTGTAGGCGCAGGTTTCCAAACTTTCTTTACCTATGTAAGCTCCCACATTCAAGCTGTCGTATTCTATACTCATGTTATGCTTCAAGTGCACGAATGCCGTCCACCAATTCTTTTATTGGCATTCATGCACTGCTGTTACAGCTTCATCCTGTCGCTTGCATTTTCTTGTTGGTATGCAACACTTGGTGTGCGAGTGCATGACTTGTTATACCATATAACGAAGAACCCCAAGTGGCAGTGCTGTTTGCATTGGTGGTGTACCATATTCAACAGCTCAGCTTGATTGTTTGCATGTCCGTCAAATCATCAGCTGAAGCGGTATATGCGTTCAGGTTGTGGCAGTTGGCACTGGAGCCCGGACGCGAGATGGCAACACAGTCCCCGTTGCAGTCAAGGTGGGTCGCAAGATTTCACAATCATTGTACTGTACCACTGCACACTCACGAGCAAATTAGCTCTCAACGCAAGTGTTTATTTTTGTACGGTGGAGTTACATCATGTGATAAGCAGTTGCACACATAGACATAATACACGCAGAACTACTTAAAGCATTGGCAAAGTGCATGTCGAGGGTTGTGGTTTTCGTGTCGGTACCAACTTGTGACATTATGTAATGATGTACTGTCAACCAGGTTGGAGACACGGTGTTGCTGCCAGAGTTTGGAGGCACCAATGTAAAGCTGGGTGAAAAGGATTACGTAATCTTTCGTGACGATGACATCCTTGGTGTGCTGCAAAAAGAATGACAACCGCATCGCATAGCGCTAGATTATGAGCTTAGAACACGCAATGGCCCCTACGCCCTAGCTTGCCACTCACGGAAAGCAAAAGCTGCCATTTGCTTTTCAATTTTGGTGAATAATGCGTCTTGTACCCAGCAGAACCATGTGTGTGGGTGCTGATCATGCAGTCTGTACGGCATGATGGGCGCGTGCATCCCTGTGTACGGGGTGTTGTATCATCCTGTGTACACAGACCTCTAAGGCTGTAGCCTGTATGGAGTGCATTGCACACATTGCGCATGTCAGGCCAGTTGACCACATGCACACATGAACTCTGTACAACTGTTCCTTCAAGGGAATCAATATCTACCTAACGATTTGTGTACTGCGCACTACTTAACAACTGGTGGATAATGCGCACATGCTGCGCGCGGCAGGATGCACTGTGCCTTGGATACTGCCTTGCAAACGCCTCACATGTTGTTGAGTGGCCCAGCACACTGCTACTCTTTGCTTTGCTACCTAAAACTGATTTGCCACTTGCCTACATCGCCTGCCTTACCCACCCCCCACCCACCTTCATGCCACTACTTGCACTGATGCTTGTCGTATATGTGGTGCAGTTAGGCTTGCTGTTTAGTCAATCGTACTCTTATCGTTGCCTATGCTGGTAATCAACAACACTTTGATGCACGAAATAAGCCAGGTAGAGAGGCAAGCATTTCATAACAGCAGACATGCAATGAAACCTCAATTGGACAATTGCCAGCGCTATTTTTCAAAACTGCACACCTATTCCTCACTAATAGCCAAAGCGGGAGCAGCTTCAACATCCACATTACCCATTCCCTCTTCCTCCTCCTGCAACAGGCCAACAACAAACGTGAGTACACCTCTGCAGTAGAGCAGCATACAAGTGCTAACATCATGGTGCTCACCTCGCTATCGAGATCTCCATCAACCTCCCTGTTGGCAAGATCAAGCTTCTCCAACTTCTCCGCAAGTAACCTGTCATCTCTCTCACTTACCTGCAGGTGTAGCAGTTAAACAGTCAGCACAACATGGTACACAACAATGCAAAATGGCAACGCACTGTTCATGGCAAAATACATACCGCGCGCGGCGCATCCTTTACAAGTAGCTTTCCTTTATGCTTTTCAATTACCACCTTGATGGCCTCAATGGCTTCATTCAGCACAGTTATGCCAACATCCTGCAAAAACCGCCTTGTTGGGACCAAAGATAAGCACAGTCACACAGCACAGTCGGCAAGCACATGCCCTGTATTGCAAGGCAGACAGTAATGAGGTGCAAAGCATAGTGAAATAAGCACCTTATCGAGGGTGTTAGTGGTCAACACGTACAACGGTGGAGCAACCAGCTTGATTTTGACATTGCACTCCTCAGTGCCGACCTGTTCTCCTGCTGCCATAGCCGACTGCACACAGAGTCAGCATCAGTTATACTGCCTGATGCAGTTACGTACCTCTTACAACATTGACACCGCAACACTCACTGTTCCCGCAAAGCTGGTACATAAGCCCAAGTCACACACCTTGATATGCAAAACACCATCATAATGGAAGCAAGTGAGCTCGATCTCGGCTCGGATCTTGAGCGGTTGCGGTGTCATGCGTCTCCGGATGTTCAACACGATGGCATCCTTGACCGGCGTTGTCAACGCTGGCTCCTCTTTGGTCACCTGTCAAACATTTCTGAGGATGGTACGATCAAATGCTGGTGCTTGCATGCGCGAGCGCATGTAACAGCCGTAAGAGCTACTTTACATATACACCACCTCGACAACTTGCAAATTCAATTTACCTTCTCACCAGCTTCATTTGTTTCCTCAACTGGTTTGGTGAGCTGATCGAGCACTGCGTCTGGATCTGTGACAATCACTTTGAACGCCTGCCGTGCAAAGCATCAAGGGCGTCAACACTCATCTAGACAGACGTAAGCATGTAAACAGCAAACAGGGCAGCAGCCACGCATCAGAAAATACCTCAAAGGCGTGTCCATACTTCTTGTAGAGCGGCCAGCCTACATGTAGGTACAAGTCCTGTTCACAACAACCACAGCATGAGCACGCTCGTGATTAATGCCCGACCCTCATGCACATGATAGGCTTGGAACATTACTACACACCTCAAGATCCTGGTCGAGTGTCTCTGCAACATGCCGCATGATTGAATGCACCATCTTGGACTTGTTGTAGCGCTCTTCGCACTGCTGGATATCCTCTGGAGATACGCGACGCTTGGACAAGTCAATGTAACCCTTCTCTTTGTCCACACGAAGCACCATCACCGGCTCTTGCCTGCCGACCTGTAGTAGATATGACACACAATATGACAGTCAACCACCGTCTTAATGCAGCAGACACGCAGCATGCTGCTACATGCAGCACTACACCTTACCTTGATGAGCTTGGATATGGATCGAATTCGTCGACGGGACAACTCACTGAGCAGGATCATGCCCTCAATGTTGTTGTACTCTAGAAGCGACACGTATGCACCCATCTCTGCAATGCTCTTCACCTGCACATGTACGCTAATATCGTTGGCGAGTTATACAAACCTTCAGCTGCAAGTCGTACAACTACTAATCTGCTCAGTCATATAGCAGAGTAGCAAACGACGCAGAGATGGCCTGTACGGAGCTGTACACTGCACAGCCAAGCAGCATACTAGGGATTATGTCAAACAAGAGCAGTGCAGTGCAAAGCAACAATCGAAAGGAGACTGCCTTGGACGATTGCTAGGAGCTCAAGCGATGCTGTGCTTTACGCAGGCACATGCTCACATCCCAATCAAGGTTTGTACAGTTAAAGCTGCATAGCCAACCTCGGCAACAGCACCACACGAATGCCACATGCAAAATAACAGCAGGACATTACTGCGTTGGGTGTGTTAAGGCCGACTAAATTGAGCACAAGAGAAGTGACGACTGAAAAGAAAACACACCAGAACCTGAGCCCAATCAGCCAAATTACATGCTGTCGTAGATTGGGAAAGTACACTGACCTGGACCATGACGACCTCGTCAACGTCCGGAAACCGCTTCTCGTACATGCGCGTATCGGTCGGCATGGCTGCTGACCACTCACTCCCGCTCACCACCAAGAAGCTAGCACCACTCGCCCACAAGGCTTGCCCTGTTAACACCGCCACCAACCAAGATAATGCGGCTTCTGCAAGCTGCCCAACCGCACTGCCCTGTAGCTGCGACACTGACGCCGACAACAACAACAACGACCACGACCACGACGAGGACGCCGGCAGCGACGACGGCGGCGGCAGTGGCGAGTTTTAGGGTTTACCTCAGCGTTAAGTTCTGTTAACGTATGAAGCGCGCACATTTAGACATAAACGGAGTGTCCTCAGTGTCTTAACGAAGGTGCTTTGGCTTCAACCGCCTTAATACAGTACAAGATGCATTAAGCGCGGTAAAGCCGAGCTAAACCGCGCTGCGATGCAGGTAGCATTAAGAAACTGAACGCTTGCGCACAGTGGCGGTGGTGTTGCTGGCGAGGTTGTTGGCGGCATCGTTGGCATCGTGTCTATCGGCTGGGGCTAGTTGAGTTGTGACAGTTCAAACTCAAATGTGGTAGGTTAGCTACCATGACTTGGTATCAAGCTGTTTAGAGCTCAAGCATGGCGCCTGCCTTCGTAGCAATGTCAAGCCCGCTTCATGCGGTCAACTCCACAACGGTGATGGTGGATTCTTAATGCATGCTGTGGCTGTTACTGTGGCTGTTACTGCGTTTGACAAGCACGTAAACCAATTGTTCATGCATGCTGTGGCTGTTACTGTGATTGCTCAAGCGGCGTTTGGTAAGCAGGGGTGTGATCGGCTTGTCGGCACGCTGCATGCACGACCATTGCTGTCTTCTAGCCGCTGCTTGGCGCAAAGAAGTCGCTTAAGCAAAAAGGCAGCATCAAGTCAGGTTGGGGTTTGACTGCCACGCCAGCATACATGCAGATGGATCAATGCATTTTGCTGAAAGCAATAAATGCTACAGGAGCAATCCCGCCGCAGGCAGCCTGCAAGCTGCAAGCTGCTGTCTGGTCACCAACTTCACAGTCGGCAGAGCAGCAGCAGAAAAGCTACACAGCGAGTGTCAGCGGTAGCCGATCGTGCGGACGCTGTGGCTGCTAACAACCGTGAAGGCAGCACTACCACACGCTTCTCTTTTCATGTGGATGGAGGTGGAGTGGTAAGACTTGATGAGACTTGCTTACCACTTGCTTACCGGATCTACTGTGTCGCTTGCTGCACACAACAAGTTGTATGCATGGAGCTTGACAGGCCTACATGCGCGTTAAATTGGTTGTGCACTGCGTTGCGGCAGGTGACTGCGCGCGTTGAGCCAGTGCGCAACAGCTATGTGGTTACAATCACGGCGGACAGCATATCGTTGAAGGCAGAGTCCAAATTGCACCTTTACTGGGTATGCAGGCTGTTTTGCGCATATGCACAAATCGGTTACAGTTGTAGCACTGTCGTACTATCATTATTGACTTGTTGAAGCTCAGCTTACTGTGAGACCAATGCAGGGTTATTTCCAGTCCGATCGCAATGAGTGGTCCACACCCCCACGCGGCACTCTGCCACCGAACAGTTTGGTGGAACAAAGGTGCGCATGCCAGTGCCAACACAGTGTATGTTGCGGCATAGCTGTAGTGCATGCGCTGATACCAATACCGCCATCAGTGGAGCTGTGAGGACGCCGTTTGAAGTGACAGGCAACCTGTTCATCAATGAAGGGAGAGAGCAGCACACCTTGCAGATCAAGCTCCCGAAACAGGATGCGCCTTACACACTGACATTCGTGTTGCTGCAGCCAGCAGTAACCAAAAAAGGAAAAGAAGTTTGGTACAGGTGGGTATAAGCTGCTAGCTGGTAGACACTGATTGTCCAACCACTGTGTCATTGCACACTTGATCGCTGATGTTTCATATACTGGTTTTTGTGCGGTGTCAGGCGTCTTGCAGGCGGGAACTTCTGCATTTCAGTGGGTATGCGGCCAGGGTCACCTTCACCTTTGGGTGCATCTGCAGTGCGCAACGGCGTGAACTTTGCGCTTTATTCGCGGCATGCTGAGGCTGTCAAGCTTTGCCTGTTTGACGAAGGTGCAGAACCAATGGTAAGGCCTTGTTGTGCAAGTACTTTACCTCCTATCAGTCATGTATTACATGCAACTGGTGTCCCTCTGATTTATTTCCTCTTTTGAAAGATGGAGCTTGACTTGGATCCTTCAATTCACCGCACTGGGGATGTATGGCATGTAGCCCTGGACGGCTTGGACACATCCAAACTTCAATATGGCTACCGTGTTGAGGTAATGAAGTGCTTCCTTCCACTCGTCTTCAGCAGCATGTCCGCTCATCAATCGTGACACATACTACAAGCCTCAACGCTGTCAAGCAGCATATTGCATGCAGTGGGAATCATGTGTAGCGTGCGCATGGCACAGTGATTGTCACCCAGCATGCTGCCTTCACAGTGCCTTTTGGGCAGGGTGATTTGTCATGGGAGAATGGTAACAGGTACCATGCGGCAAACATCATGCTAGACCCATATGCTCGTCGGTTGGCACCTCCGGTTGTAGATCCCGGTAAGCATCGGTGGTAGTCAAGCGGTAGTGCCTGATTGCATGCAATCTCGAACAACTGCATTCCAAGTTGACCAAGTCAGTGGTATGCTCCAACAACCTAATGACCTTTGCTACTGCATTCAGCTGGCAAGAAAAAGCCACGCATATTTGGGCTTCTTGATGTGGATGAGCCTGACTTTGACTGGGAAGATGACTTCCGGCCACGGTATATATACATCGGCATTTATGCTAGTGCAATGCATGCCATCTTACAGCAGTATGTAGCAGCGGCCATGTTGCTGGCGCACTTATGCTAGACAACTTGCATTGTACCAGCAGCTGCCAGGATGGTTCTAGGCTGATGGTTCTTGTTTGCTCAGCCGCTGTGTGCGCAACATCATCTGTTTCTTGATGCAGTGTACCCATGCACAAGATGGTGGTCTATGAGATGGACGTCAAGGCGTTCACTGGCCATCCTAGCAGCAACATCTCCAAACCGCACCGCGGCGGATACCTTGGCCTTATAGAGAAGATTGATCACCTCGCAGCGATTGGTCAGCACTTCTGCTAAGTCCATTTGTAATCCGCATCGTACATGCTAATGATGTATTCTGACTTTTGGAACAGCAGTCAAACACTGTAGTTTGCAGGTGTTAACGCAGTGCTGCTGCTTCCCCTCGTGGAAGTGGCGGAAGATGGCGGAAAGTTCCCTGCAGACTACAGCGGGTTTAGCAGACCTGTTAGCTTTTTCGCACCATTGAGCAAGCTGGCAAGTGACAGCACGTCGGCAACTGCCGCCAGAGAACTCAAAACCATGATCAAGGAGCTGCACAAGCGGGGCATTGAGGTAGCCGAGAGTCATTCTACCCGCCGTGTCAGGAGTTGTTTCCCTCAAACTTGTGCATTGCAGGTGCTGCTGGACGTTGTTTATGACCATACTGCTGAAGGCACGGATGACCAGCCATGGCCCGTCTCAATGCGAGGCATCGACAATGCCACGTACTATCTCACAGATGATGACGGCAAGGTCATCGATTTCAACGGCTGCAACGCACTGAACGTCAACAACCCAGTCACACAACAGCTGGTGAGCAGTACAAGCACATGATGGTGCAGCTGAATGAAAGTTATGAAAGCAGTATGCTTTATCAATTTGCTGTTGCTTATGCCTGCAGGTGATTGACAGTCTAACTCATTGGGTGACTGAGTATCGCGTTGATGGCTTCTGCTTTGCTCGTGCTCCTTCCTTGCTGCGTGGCCAAGGCGGGATTGAACTTGTTCATCCTCCGCTCATTGAGGCAATCGCACATGACACCGTGCTCGGCGGGGTCAAACTTATTGCAGAACTGATTGACCAACAGGGCAACTATCTGGTATGTGCCGGTTCATCAATAAGCAATGGCATGCTTGCAGTAATGCATTGAGAACGAGGGTCAATGAGTTGGTGTCCAGGAAGCGGTGACTTTCCCGCATTGGGGAAAGTGGGGTGAGAGGAACTTCAGCTTTTGTGGTGACATCCGACGGTTTATTAGAGGAGACAGCATGATGCTGAGTGGATTTGCAACTCGCGTGTGCGGCAGGTGCGTGCAACACAGCAACGCTGACTTGATTGCAAGTGTTCCAGTAGTACTGAGCTGTGCTTTGGTGGTTGCAACAGTGGTGACAAGTTTGTGCGTGGGAGAAGACCCAGCAGCAGTGTGAACTTTGTGACTTCCCGCGACGGGCTAAGCTTGACGGACCTCGTCAGTTACGGTGCTTGTCACATCGATGGCAGGGATGGCAAGCACATGGAAGACGCCCTCAGCTGGAACTGCGGTGTGGAAGGTCCCACTGTGGATGCTAACATTGCAGCCCTGCGCAACCGTCAGGTATTGATGCAAATCTTGGAGATTTGTATTGGCTGGTTTTGTGATAGCAGGTGCGTGGAGTCTAATGATGATGATGGCATTTATTTTTGTGAGCAGGTGCGCAATTTTGTCATGGCGCTGTTTCTATCGCAAGGCGTGCCGGTTCTCTCTATGGGCAGCGAGTATGGGCACTCCACTGGTGGTGTTGATGCCATCCGCTCCAACCCGTAAGTGACTAACTTCATGACACATATACACTCAACACGGCTTCATCGTATTGTTGGCTGATACGTGTATATCCGCGGCTGACACAGCACTTTGAACTACTTCCGATGGGACCTGCTCGACGTGGAGAAAGGCGCGCGTGCCGGCCCCGCGTTGTGCAGATTCACGACAGCACTCATCAAGTTTCGCAAGAAGCGCGCATCGCTGCTGCAGCGCTTAACCTTTATCAGTCCCGAGGAGCTCGTTTGGCACGGGCGCGTGCCCAACCAGCCGCACTGGGATGATCCAGAGAGCAGGTTAATCGCTTTCACCCTGCTGGCAGAAGACAAAACTCTCGCCAAGGAGGGTGCCGGGGACTTGTACATCGCATTCAATGCACATGAGTACACCGTCACGCTGGACCTTCCTACGCCACCAATGGGCATGGTGTGGTAAGTTTATAACAAGTTTATCTGCCTGTGTACAATACAGGCTTATGGTAGTGTGCTGCTGCGAAGCTGAGCGGGCAATGAATTATGCAGGCATCGCTTGGCAGATACTAACCTGTCACCTCCCGAAGATTTTTCATCCAAGGGCACACCTCTGGTGCCTTTTACAGCGCCTGATGGCAGGTCTGTGCAATGGCATGTTGCATTTGTGATGAACTTAGCAAAAAACACGCGGTGAAGATTGGAATGGCTTGTACTCAACTACAATTCTGATGTTACCTTGTCGTTGTGTTGTGACAGCCGTGTGTCCGAGTACATGATTGCGCCGTACACATCAATTTTATTAGAGGCCAGAATGGATGCTGCTGCTGTGAAGCGGCCGCCGTCGAGGTCTGCTCGCCGCAGCACCACGCCAAGCCTAAGTCCAAGCCCCACACCTCCGGCATAACTTTCTGTGATATACACCTTTTTGTAGCATTAAGGAGCAGTTGATAACGGCAACGCAGGTGCAACATGCAAATGCGTGAGTTACCTAGCGCTTGAATGGAGTGTGGTGTTCGAATGCTATGCAAGTGCAATAAATGCATGTGGTTGGTGCATGTACACAAGTGTGAGAGAATAAAGTTGGCTCAATGCAATCGTTCATGTGTTGGCGTTAAGAAAGTGTCAGCGATGCAGCTCGTGTGTGGTTGCATGTGAAGCACGATGAAGTGTCTATGAGGCTCACATTACTGATTGCAATAACACTGCGAAACTTGGTTCAAACAATAGCATGATCAAGTTCTGTACAAGCACACACGCCCCACCACAAGCCACTTGGCGGAAAAGGGTTGGCGCTTGTGTTTTGTTGTGACGCTTGTAATGCAGCAAAGATAAATAGGTTGATTGATACGGAGGTTGTTTGAAGCTGCAACATTTCCTTCACTTACATAAGCAGAAAATTGCGTAAATATAAGAAAAAGAATACAAGAGAAAGGCATTAGAGTAAGTACTGCTGTAGCTAAACAGGACATGAAGCCACCTTTTCGACTCAATTGCGCGTGACACGAACACCCGCAATCGCGGTCACCAACCTATGGGCGACGACATATACAACAGAGAAGCACGCAATGACAGACACCAGTAAGAGCATGCTGAACACCTGCTGATGTCTACCCGCGTTGATAAGCGCAGCGCATTGCAGCATGAACACGAGCGCGCCTACTGCTATGAGGGAGTTCAAGACGTGGTCGAACGTGCACGTGAACCTGTCAACACCAAACATCATCAACACAACCTTACACTACAAGATGGTTGATGGTTGATTTTGAGTAACCCAAGCATGCAGTCAGTACATGAACACCTGAAAAGGATGATGGCAGTCAAACCTTGTGTATCGAACACCGTGTCGATGGCGATGGCATCTTCATGTTGAGCTTCAGGTGTTGAAGCCACTGGCGCCATGATGATCTTGTGCAGTGGTGCCTAGGTAAGTTGTAGATGACATAAATCATGCACGCAGCTGCATGCATACCCTTAACACACATGATACGCAAACTCACAGCCGCATTCACAGACGCGCGTGCGCACACCGGCGCATGCGTGCTGATACACATTCATATGCGCAAGCGCAAGCGCACGCACATGTAGACACCCACGCCCCACCCAGACCCTACCACTATGACACCCACCCCGCCTCCCTCGCACGCAAAGGCGTACGCACACACACGTGCAGATGCAGACGCAGTCACGCAAGTCACGCAGCCCGCGCGCATGCACAGAGCGTGCATTGCCACAGGCAGACACTGACGCCCACACACGCACGCCAGAACGTAAGAATACACGCTTCCCATATACAAGCATAGACACGCATACACTCACGCACACAGGCGGACTTGCAAGCACACATGCACACACTTGAGCATATGCACGCGCAGGAATACGCATGTGATAACGCTTGTGCAGGCGCAGACTTACAAGCACAGCGAGATGCACACCCTCCTTCACCCACCCAACTGATCAAACAACATGTGTGCCTCTGCGGGGAGAGAGAGAGAGAGAGAGAGAGAGAGAGAGAGAGAGAGAGAGAGAGNGAGAGAGAGAGAGAGAGAGAGAGAGAGAGAGAGAGAGAGAGAGAGAGAGAGAGAGAGAGAGAGAGAGAGAGAGAGAGAGAGAGAGAGAGAGAGAGCGAGAGAGCGAGCATGAGAGCATGTTCTCGCACCTCTGCAGCTGACTTCACAACCGAGCGAGTCACCCACAAGGCATGCACAGCCGGTGTATCGATGTCTGCAGGCCACTACCCTCCCCGCCACCGCCGCCGACGGCTACCAGTGCACAAACAGAGCCCAAGGGCCGAACACTCCGACACTGGCCCATTTTGTAAGGTTCGCACTCGTATCTAGAGCTACAGGTATCCTGGTATCCTTTGCGCGGGAAACGCGGTATCTCCCACCGGCAGAACGACAACGGTATCTCTTGTGTAGCTGAGTGACGACGCCGTCTGCCAGTCGCACGCGTGCGCCTCGCGAGTTACGCGGTGATTTTTGGGCTTCGGTGCTCCAAAGGCCGGCTTCGCGGTATGCGGCGGGCCCTTCAATACTTGCCCATACATCATGCCCTAAATAAGGGCCCCTTATGCCTCATTGAACATTTGGCCAATGTTGATTGATGTAAGAGACTTTATCATGTTGTTACGGCGGTGTAAAGTCACCAATGTATGGTACGCTTTACAAGCTAATGCCAACAATAAAACTAACATAAACTATGTTAACCATAAAAATGTATTATTGAAGATGATTAAAGCGGTGCTATGCATTACATAACATGTTGTTAAAATTCATACTATCAACTTCTGCGGTAACCTTTTAACATGCAAAAACATTATCTTAAACACTTAAGTACAAACATGGATATGGTCACGAGAGGGTAAAACAATAGTTCGGTTTGACAATTACTTCGATTCGTTGTAATAGCCTTGCGTTTACATTTAAACATCCCGTTATTAGATTGCACAATGGTTCAAACATATGAATAATTTAAAACATTACATTTATGTTCATATATGTAATACACCGCCACTTGCTTAAAGCAAAGGATATATACAACGTAATTATGACGTGAGTACTGAGCATTACATTACATTGGTACGTCAAGTGTTACTATTTGAAGTATTTAATTTTACATATATACATATACCTTTCATTAACATGCATATACATTGTAACAAGGAGATGTTTTTATGTATGTATCAACATGCTGTCTCAACATCATTGCGTACGGTGCAATGTTGTCATAAGAATGTAAATTTTGCATGTTTTACATGTTTTCCACAACAAAAGAGGCTTGAAAAGCAATGCTATCTGGTAATATAAAATATATCTAACTTACATTTTTAGGCTTCGCGACATCTGTCCGTTTCCTTGTTTGTTTATTTTGCATGCATAATAAATGTGCATGTACACTCAAATGAATGACCAGCGTTATGTCTTAGCATATGTTGACCAACCATGGCGACCCATCTTATCTAGTAGGGGACTCTTTTTAAATCTACCTCATGCTTTAAGCAGAAGCTTGGGTGCCCATTACGTACTTTGACTTGAGCGCAAACTGCTCATTGGCCTAAGTAACTCCACTTCAAAGATTACAGTGTAAGCTTGTTGACTTAATAACAAGTCGCATCTCCATGCTGACGTCTTGATCATTATCATGATCTTGTAAGAGCCATTTGCGCCATGAACATTCCCAATTGCAAGCCTTCATCAAGTAATCCAAATAAGGGCCCCTTCGGAAGCCAAAGTAGATTGTCAAACATATCATTCATTTGTACATGCATATATACATATATGTATATATGCATACACTTACGCACACATATTGAAGTGTACATCTACGCACACACCTTCCATTTTCACTGGCACGCGCGCGTGTGCGAGCAATGTGTGTGTACACCAACACATGCATGCTTCACGTACACACAAACACACCTTTGAGCCGCCGCAGTGTAATGGTAGACATTCAGTCTCAAGGTAAGTGCCTGCAACTATTTGGGACTCCCTGATTGAGGCCAATGCAGCCTGCACAAAATGCGCCTATACTGTAGCATCGTATCGCATCACGCTGCCATATGAATGTCGCTCAAATGAACAACATCGCCATTCAAAAGGTACCAGCGCATGTCTCGGCCAACTTGATCGACTTAGGAAAAACCCCTGGCCTGCATCAGATCCTTTGATGCCTTCGTTGTCGCTGCTGTCGTTGTGTTCTTTTAATACATATTTCTCAAAGGGCTCCACGTTGTCGAACCCGCCGCGCATTACCAGCAACTTCACGTTGCGGTCCCGTTTGATCACGTTAATGGTCTTGCGCAGTGCACCTGCAGTGCAGCGATAGAAGCACGTGAGACATGCACGGGTCACATGCACACGCATGCACACGTATTAGTGCGCGCAACCGCATGTGCACATGTGCGCGTATATGGGCGTGCGCGCACGTGCGTGTGTGCGGTGTTACGACTTGTGGAGGGATTCCTTGCGTGTCCACACAGTGCCAGTGTACTACTACTCCCTACTCTGTTGCAGTGGTGGGAAGAGGAAGTCCGGCGGTGTTGCTGTGGCGGTGTAGTCGCACGATCAGCATCGTGACGCCTCGAGCAGCGCAGGGGGATCGGGCAATTGCTGGTGGTGAGTGCCGCGGGAACGCGACGTGAACTTGGGGCTGGAGTAAGACGGCAGCGAAGGGTACACCCCTAACAAGCTACGTGGGCTTTACACCACTGCACGCACGCGCACCATCACCATCACCATCATCGCTGTTTGATAACAAGTTATCCTATGCAGCCATCACTTTTCAACGCATCCATAACCAGGAAAAGTAACAACAGATCACTTACGTGAAGAGGAACTGAAGGTGTATGCGCTCATTTGATGGCATGCCCTCCACATCTTTGCTCAGCAGCGGGCTGCGTAGCATGCCGATTACTTTGACAACGACACATACATGATGGCCGAGCTACCCTTCTGCGTAAACCCCATCGTCGCAAATTTTACACGGTGACTGACAAGGGACTAAGGGACTGACGGGTGCCTGACCCTGCCTGACCCTACCTAACGTAACGGATTGGTCCATAAAGGGACTTTTTAGGACGGCCGAAACTATCAAGCAACATTAACCGACGGCAAGCGGTCGATCAATAAGTACAATTGACGGCGGCCTGCCTGATGGCAACATCGCACTTTAAGGTGACGGCCGATTGTCGGTCGTCCCTTTTGCGCGATGGCGACCTTTCTGTATAGCAGATAAGTCACGTTTTGGTCACATACAGTGACGGCCGACCGTCGGTCGTACCCTGACTGTCGAAAAGTATGCGCAACGGCCTGCCTACTTTGGCAAGCCAGTCACCGTTAGTCCCTATCAGGTGACCTTACCGCGTTTATTATTATTAATATTGTTATATATATTAAGTGACGGCCGATCGCCGGTCGTGCACTTAACGCGGCGGCGACCTACTTATTGTGTGTCAAGTGTGATAAGCAAGTGACCGTCGGTCCCTAAAGGTCGGCAAGTCGGGACGGTAGTACCGGCCGGCAAGTAAAGACGCTGATACAATGCAGCCGCCGTACTATGTCAATTGTATGAACAGTGCCATTGTCGCGATGACACTATCGTACCATACTAATGGTACGATAGTGCCATGGCGACAATGGTACTTTCGTACCATGATAATAATACATTAATGCCGTTGCGAGTCACGATCGACAACGCGTTTGAATAACAAACGCTCAACGGCTTCAAGTTGAACAGAGCGTTGTGGGCGGCGGCGGCGGCGGCGGCGGCGGCAACGGCTAACAGTAGGTGAGCTTGGTTGCTGTCTGACGTTGTACTACGCGAAACACCGCATGCCATCTAACCACCCTCCTTGCCTTAGGGCGGCCAGGCCAGGCCAGGCTAGGCCAGGCGGCGGCAGCGGCAGCGGCGGCGGAGAAGGAACGGCAGCGGCGGAGCGGGAACGGGCGGTGCAGGAGCCGCAGCTCAGTACAAGGGCAGTACTAGCAGTAGTACCTAAGGTAGTAGTAGCAGTAGTGGTAGTGGTAGCAGAAGTGGTAGTCTAGTCGTACTAGCAGCAGTAGTAGTAGCTCAGTATATTACATTGTAATTTACTTTGTTTTTGAATATTTGTCATGCATTCTTGCACAGCTGATGACGACAATCATGTGTGACACCTAATCATGACTAATCATGACTGAGCGGTACTAACAGGTACCTTTAAAAGTACACATTATTAACGATAGGTACCTTAAAGTACCTAACAATTTCGCTTAGTTAGCGTACAGTCGCCGGTACCTAACCGATAGGTACCGGTCAGTTACCTGTTAGTTAGGTCAAGTCCCCTTTGCTTAACTGTTGAGTACCTGACAGGTACCTATCAATTAGGGTCAGTCCCTTAATGCAGACGGCCGCCAACTAATGGTGATGGCCGTTATGCTCAGGTCCCTGTATCAAGATCGCGGGTAGACAAAAGGTCGACAGTCTAAATAAGTATCCTCAAGTGCACGGCCGTTGCCAATATTCAGTCGGCCGGCAGGGGAAACATTTTGCGACGATCGTGCTCGCAGTAGGCAGCCGTAAAAAATACAAGCCAGTTCTTAAGCAGCACCTTGCCTTCTTCAATGCCTTGAGACATCAATGCCAACTTTTGCGATGATTGTCACCACATAGCCGATACACATACACGCGTACAATATAACCTACACATACACACCTCTTCTAGTGTGGCAACGATGACTTTGTGCGTGAGCGAAATCAGCACCGTGCTCTGCTCACGACGACATCGGCAGTGGTCGCACCATAGAAGTGTTGAGTTTGTGCGCCATTTTGGCCTAAACATGCAGCAACCCCAAACCAGCTGCATCCACCTGCAAGACCCAAACATACTTTGTGCTCAGGTTGACATATGTGCAAGCTGCGCGTGACTGCAATCAGCTTTCATTGTTGGCATCACGGAAGCTGTATTGCTTACCTCCCATGATGCTATGCACTGCCGTTAGAGTATCGTCCTCGACTGCTTTCATAGGGATCAGAACAGTGTGCCATTTGCATTGTCAGTAGGCAATCCAAGTAACGGCACAGTTCTGAAGGCACAGGCACAGCTCCAAGGAATGGTTGTGAATGAGAGACAACCAACACTGCCGCAAGGATTAAATGTTCTGATGCCGTTAGCATTATGTGATGACACGCGTGCACGCACGCGTGTGCTTGTGCTTTACTGTTGTGAACGCCATTGCATGCGCGCTTGTGTTCTCTTCAGTGTGCTTTTGCGTGCGAGAAGATGAGCTGCCAACACTCACAATAATAGTACAGCATTTGGGTTTGAAGAGCCACAGACTGACTTACTAAGCAAGGGGTACTTGCAAGTCAGGTGTATGCTCTCCAACGATATAGCAGATAGGTCCACGCGCATTTCGGCGACCACCGCGTGCCCCGCCACAGCCTCGTAAGATGCCGACTGCCTCACGAGCCATCTGGCGCACGCGGCGGCGGCATCCAGGTGCTTATGCAACGACCCAACACCGTGCTTGGGCGGAATTGAGAACGACAACAAGCCAACACCCTGTGTGAGTACAAGTGACAAGACTTTGTTCCATAACTCAACATGGGCATGCGCGTGCACACGCACGCACACACACACGCGCAAGCATTGGTGAGCGCGTGCGCGCTCCAGAGTAAAGTGAGACTGTTGTGTACCCAACATGTCAAAATCATAAAGTTGACACACACACTTGGCATACCTAACAGAAATGCGAGGAGTCGTGCGCCAACATATGTCCCGTGGGGGTAGTCCGTGAACTACTTGTGTAGTCCATCGAGAGCGGGTCGAAAGGCTCTGCAGCCATCCTCATCAGAGGCAGCAACAGCTCCGTTGGCCAAAACTTGGCCGCGATCCGCTCGCCGAACCCGTTATCCGCGGTGGCGGGCCGAAGAGAATCCAATGCTGCCATAAGCGCCTCTTTATACTTGTCAACCTGTAATGAGGCAAGTACGACATGACCAAGCTGCGCACTCTTGCGTGTACACAAGTGCATAAGTACACCATAATACAAGAGCGCGCACTTGCATACAAATATGCACTTACACACGCACACGCACACACAGTGCGCGCACGCACGCAAATGCACGCAGACACGCACGTGCGTGCGCATACATGTGTGCGCATGGACACGTTGGCGCGTGCACATATGCAATCGCACGTATCACACACTGAAGCAAGCAAATTGTTGTTAGGCACGACATCATCGCTGAGTTTGCCGCCGCCGCGTTTCCCGCCAATGGCAACATACTTCACATCTCCCTCCCTTATGCATGCTGTACAGGCCCACGCGCCTCGCCACGGTCACGAGGCCAAACAGCGCACCGGGCCAGAGGACTGCAAAAGATTAACAAACCCCCGTGACACTGAGCATACAGACAAAAGACAGACCATGTCACTAGACGAACAACGAGTGTTTAAGACCGCCAAGAATAGGTACTGTATGTATGAGTGGTGGTACTCACAACATGAGGTACATACATAGGTGTTTACATGAATACAATTGTGCGCGCACGCACTCACACATACACAACTTTCTGTACAAGTATAAAGAAGGAGCCAGAAGTACACCAATTATCACTGTACGAATATGTGGAAGCATGCACGTGAACACCTCAACACCACACCAACCTTGCATGCACGCCTTGCTTCAATGCTAGCATTCGTGGCAGCAAGTGATAGTTGTTGTTACCTTCCAGTGCAGCCATTTATGCGCTTTCCATGAGCTATAAAAAGTCTTAGTACCTGTACATTGCGTGTGCGTGAAGCTGCTGACATAGCCAACATACAACGATTCCCGCCAACAACAACAGCAATAAAGAAATGCTAGCTTACAGCTCAAGTCTACGACGGCAGCGTACACAAGCCTTATCAAGATGGCGATTGCGTCAACAGCATTCTCACTGTCTTTCTCAGCACCAATGTAAGGCTGGTTAGCGGTTTATTATTATCAATATCAATGTCGGCATGCAGATCACTCAGTGCATAGGCTATGCAACAAGTTGTGCAGCACTCCGAAGTCAATTTCTGACACACGTACACCACCGTTTACAATTGTATGCGACATTGGCAAGTCTTCCACGCAACATCATGTAGTCTGCACATGACGTACATGAAGCAGCTGACAAACCGCTGCTATACCAATTGGGGCCCGACCACTAGGCTATGGTAGTAAAAGACACTACCATGAGTGAGGTCTGTCACAATGTATCCCAATTCGTAACATTCCTCCCAATTTAACCCATGTATTTCTCATTATCCAATGAGGCACTAGCCCACGTCGCCGTGTTCGCGGCCGTACCATCATGGTGATTGGTCTGCCCGCGGCCTGTTGGATCCAGCCCACCAACGGTCCTAACCGACCGAGCGGCCATCCTCACCGCGCGACCTGCCATCGCAGCACGACCGCTCATGCAGCCTTAGGTTGAACTGGCTCGGCGCGCAGGTTGTGATCCCGCGCCCAGCCTAGGGCAAGCCGCCCCAAATGTTTTGTTTTTGCCTTGGATCTGCCTAGTTTTCTATGGGAATTGAACCTGAGACGTTAAGCTCCGTTACCATTGTAACAATTGGGGCCTGACTACTAGGCTATGATAGTAAAAGACACTACCATGGTGAGGTCTGTCACAATTTATCCCAATCCGTAACAGCTGCAGCAACTGTGTCGTTCAGATCAATGCTTTAGTGCTTTTTCAACCAATCTACGTGTCACCTACAAAGGATGGAACTTTGCATGCTACAAGATTGGAACGTGTATGCGTATGTGCCGCTGCATAGCATGCACACACTGTAGCAGAATATACACTGACATTCGAGTGTATGGTAATTGGCGCCATATACAGCCACATGTACGTACATACAATCAAGTACAACCAAATTGTTTGCATATTCTGCATTTAACACAACATCACACTTCGCTAGCACTGGCAGAATACCAAATGTATTGATCCCTGACGCGATCAACTCATAAACTTACTTCTAAGTAGCAAAGGCCGATGCAAGTACAGCAGTCCTCGCAGCGTGCTATGCCTTTGGCTCTGGCATCGGATGAGAATGTTGACGGTGTTGTCGTTGGTGTTGGTGATGTTGATGATGATGTTGACGTCTGCGGTATGCTTGCAAGCTGCTTTTATGATGCTGCATTACGCCGCCCCCCATGGAAGGCAAGCCTCATCCTTCAGCGAGCCGAATGGATTGTTGTTGACTTTCGACTGAAACCTTTGATCAGCCAAGCAGCTGGCCATCCCTTTTACAATTAGCTATCTCAACGTATACGTTGAGATAGCTACTTGATTGAACTGACTGGTTGTTATGTTGATTGCATGCAGTTCCGCCTGGCTAAGCTACACATCCTCCAACATTGTTGCCACAAGTGTTGGGGTTTGATGTGCGTAATGTCTGCTTGTTTTTTGCTCTCCTCCTTACCGTGCTTGGGGGAAACTGTCCGTGATGAACCGGATGGACCTGGCTTAGGCACAGGCACATTCAAGTTGCTGTGTTTGTTGGGTGCCACTGCATCTCACGGTATGCGGCGGCCCGCTCCACCAAACACAAGCAACGATGGCCGCCGCATACCGTAACTTAGCGTAACCTGGATACACGATTGGGGCGTCACGAGTAACGAGTCGTGCCCATCCGTCAGAGTTTGATCAGCGTACCGTACCCGCGCAAAAACAAGGCGGCGATACGCTGCTATCGGGATACTGCATGCTCTCAGATACGGCTTTGAACAGAATGCATGGCAATGTGTCTTGTCAGTGTCTTGGGCCCTCCGCCTGTGCATTCTGCTGGGCGGCGGCGGCGACGGTGACCGCGGCGGCGGTAGGGTTGAAGCTTGGTGACTTTGGTGGACAAGCTGTGTGGTGCATGCCTTGTGGCAAAGGCGAGACACGATTTGCTCAATTGCAAGGCAGCCAAAATTGAGGTAGTATCTCTGTCTCGCTCTCTCCCGCTCCGTCTCGCTCTCCCGCTCTCTCCCGCTCTCTCCCTCGCTCTCTCCCTCGCCCGCTCCTTCTCTCTCCCTCTCTCTCTCCCTCTCTCTCCCTCGCTCCCTCCCTCGCTCCCTCGCTCCCTCCCTCGCTCGCGCGCGCTCTCCCCCTCTCCCCCCCTCTCCCCAAGCCACTGGCGCCATGATGATCTTGTGCAGTGGTGCCTAGGTAAGTTGTAGATGACATAAATCATGCACGCAGCTGCATGCATACCCTTAACACACATGATACGCAAACTCACAGCCGCATTCACAGACGCGCGTGCGCACACCGGCGCATGCGTGCTGATACACATTCATATGCGCAAGCGCAAGCGCACGCACATGTAGACACCCACGCCCCACCCAGACCCTACCACTATGACACCCACCCCGCCTCCCTCGCACGCAAAGGCGTACGCACACACACGTGCAGATGCAGACGCAGTCACGCAAGTCACGCAGCCCGCGCGCATGCACAGAGCGTGCATTGCCACAGGCAGACACTGACGCCCACACACGCACGCCAGAACGTAAGAATACACGCTTCCCATATACAAGCATAGACACGCATACACTCACGCACACAGGCGGACTTGCAAGCACACATGCACACACTTGAGCATATGCACGCGCAGGAATACGCATGTGATAACGCTTGTGCAGGCGCAGACTTACAAGCACAGCGAGATGCACACCCTCCTTCACNTTGATCAAACAACGCGTTCGCGTGCTTGCATGACTGTGAATGATCTGTTTCTTCGTGCATGACTCTGCACTCTATCTTCCTTGATGCTCAGGCGTGCATGGTACGAACAATTCACGTGTCTTGTCAAGCTGATTGAGGTACCAGTGCATTGGTGACTCGCAATCGTACTTTTCACAATCATGACGACAGTGACTTCCGCAACATCAGAATCAACATCTCAGCATGGCGATGTGGGGCATACGCCAGAGCAAATCACCACTACGAGGTATGCATGCACTCAGGTGCATACTCGCCAACTTGGCTGATAGTCATACACTACATGAACAGGTGGTTGCTCTGGCGCATAATCACCACTGTGTTTTACCTTCTCACGGCCACCTACTCCCTCGCCGTCGTGCTGCTAGACGCCACCCGCATCTACAAGCAGGGCAGTCACACCAACAGGGACATGTATGGTGGTGTAGTCGTGCTGTGGTTGGTCATCACGAGCTTGAACAACGCTTGGATTGATGCACACGAGTCAGTGACCATCATTGCTGCGCGCGGCAAGGAGGTGGCGACTTCATCCTAGAGTGAGTTACCAGTGCTTACCTTTGTTACCTTCCTCGCGTGTGTTGTACATATATACAGTGTGCCTTGGTGCCTTGTTCTAGCCGTAATATTTGAGTTTTGTAGAGACTTCATTTAGCTTGTATTCTGTAGAATTGGTTGCACAACAAGGCTCATGAACAGTCCTGGCATAGAAGCCCTCAATTCGTCGAAGGCGTTGAAGGAGGGGCATGTGCATGTGTACGGGGTGCTGGGACATGTGTGTACAAAAAGTCCGCGTGTCATACACAATCTTGAAGACTGTGTATGACGTTCTCAAATGCTTGATTCTGCTTTCTGTGCATACACCTAGTGTGACACAACCACACACGTACCGTACTACACTACATGTTTACCTACCATCAACACTTGTTGTTGTGCAAAACAATGGGCTACGTCTTCTACCTGACACGGATCCTCTCGCCCTTAACTTAAGCTCGAGCACTCCAAAGACGGCCTGTACGAGCACGCCGGCAATGTGCTCAGGGACGGGCTCCGCCTCACCTCCTGCAAACTCCTGCCAGGACTCCGCACAACTCGGAGTTGTGATGAAGGACGACATGGTGGTTGTGTGAATCAGGTGTGAAATAGATTGTGTTTTTCGGCGTAATGTGAATGTTTGTGTGATTGTGGCTGTGCGCGTGCGTGCGTGTACATGTGTGCACGCATGCAGATGTTCACATTTGCACAGCGAGCGCGTGTGCGTATGTACATGAATGTACATGTGAGTTCGGGCATGTGTCTGCGCATAGGGGTTGGTGGGTAGGTGGGCATGCGCTCTTGCACAGGTGTCTGTGTGCTGTGACCGAATGCATCAATAGGTTACAAGGACTCATTGATGTAGGCGTACGGTAGACTGAAGCATGCAGTGAATGCAGCAGTTATTATCATCATACGCGAGATTTCACATCACACACAGACCTGCAGGAAGTACATCACGGTGACCGACCCTGCCTGGCCAACCAATACATAGAGCATGTAAAGTCACAGCTGCATACGCGTAGGCGTGCGTCGACTTGCACCGTCATTGACGCGCTCCACGCCAACAGCCATGTGCTCAAATACGATTGTACGCACGCGCCCATACACATACACGCACCCGCACCTGCCTCACAAGCCCCCCCACCCACGCACCCCTCGCCTGCGTGCACACTGAGTACGTCCTTCCCCCCTTCCCCCACGCCGCCACCTCCTGCACCTCCTCCTCCTCCTCATTGCTGGCGCGCAAGGCCCCGCAGTCGGACGGCTAGCGGCTCCGCGCAGAGTCTTCGCGCCTGTCGTCGACGGGCGCAAAGTGGGTCAGACCCAACAACAACAGCTTTGTTGGGACGCCTGAGAGAGAGTGTGGGCGAGTGGACGAGCGTGCGCGTGCAAAAGGTTCGCGTATCCAAAGTTTATGTGTGTGTACGGGTTACGTGCATCAGAACCATCTACTGTTCACCAGAGCTGTTTGTGAGCTTGCGTGCGTCGCAAGCCACAGTCTTGAGTTGTTGACGTCTTTGAATGAGCTCTCTATGTGCGCATCTCACACCGCAACAGTCCGCAAGCACCTGAGAGAAGCCAAGGAATTGCTGTGATTGAAGTGCTGGTTGGATACTTGGTATTGCTATCCTTGTTGATTATAGGTCTGTGCACGTGCTGACGCACATGCATCGATTAGAGAGTACGTACACGTACGTATAGATGCAGATGTAACTATGCATGCGTGCAAGTGCATAGTGATACATGCATGTGCTTACGTGCCAATGTGTGTGTATGTGTGTCTACGATGTGTGCGTGCGTGTCTTTTATATTACAAAACACGTTTACACGGTACACGAGTTACTCAAAACAAGCGTTTTAATTATCCTGCACATGTGCACCTAGTGCGCATTCTCAAGAAGCTTGCAGGTTTCGCTCCAGCGCCATTATCAGCACTGTTCGGCGGCGACACCGACAGTCGCACCGCGTACGACTCCTTCACGCTCGCCTGCATGGAGGCCTTATTGTGTTACTTGCGCACATGTCATGACATCACGCATGTGCACCCGATATTGGAACGAATGCAGCCAACTACACACACACTACCTGCAAGCGGAATGTGAAGCTGCCACGCTCGACGAAGCGCATGTCCAGCTCGGGAGGGAGCTTGTCCGAAGCACAGCTGTTGAGTTGAGTGAGTGGGGATATATATGTAAGACACATAAGACACACCCTCATACGCACACGCGCGTGTGTTGCACAGCCCAGCGTGCTCAACACACAACCAACATGAGTCCTAGGACAGATTCTGAATGTCGCAGATACTAGACACAACTGGCATTGTCAGCGACAACTCAACTCCACCCATTATACCAAACTCGACAGCAACAGCAAGCTCAACAACCAGCCGTCACCTTCGTGCGTGCGCTAGCAGCGCCTCCCGCAACACTCTGCTCTCCGCCTCGATCATGCCTAACTCTGTCGAGCGCCCTCTCCGTTTGTACGCAGGAAATAGACTGTGTGTTACACTTTGCTCCAGTCATCCACCTCAAAGCAATACCACAACAACCAACAGAGCAGATCAAAAACGGTGCCATTGCATCCAACGTAAAACCGGGCCACCGTATATTCCGTCATGCTCATCCTTTGCTAGAGTGACCGTATCCGCGATACGTTACTGCTACTCAGGTATCTCAGATCTGACCGGCAGGGAGATACCGCGCTTTGCCGCGCAAAAACTGTGAGGCGATACGCAGGATGCAGTGACCTGGTATCCCTGGATACTGCATGTCGATATACGGCCCTTGCAGATGGCAAGAGCGTACCGTTTGTGCAGTGCTGGGAGGCGGCGGCGGGAAGGTTGCGGCGTGGTGGTTGTTTGTTGTTGGTGCACAAGTTGGTGAAAGCCTTGTGGGAGAAGGGAGACACAATCTACTCGGTTGCAAAGCTGTCTGATCTCTCTCTCTCTCTCTCTCTCTCTCTCTCTCTCTCTCTCTCTCTCTCTCTCTGGCTGTGCATGCATGCGCATGTCTGCCTCCGTGTGCGCATGCGACCGTGCATTTGCGTGTGCTTATTTGCATTGGCTGTGAACTTACATCTGCTTGTGCATAAGCAAATAGTAGATGCGGCATACTTCAGTTGTCGAGCTGATTTGGGATTCCTTTACACAGGTGATTGAAGAGACCGTTGTAGTCCTCGTGCGTGTTGCATTAACTGCTGCAACAGAATCATCCCAGCAAGGAGATGCGGTGCAAGTGCCGAAGTCCACAGAGTTTCTTACCTCCTTGAGGTAAAGTACACACAGGTGCATACTCGCTAAGTTGAAATTTTGATCGCAGACAAGGATGTGTGTGCTCATCCATAGCTTGGTTGACAGGTGGATGTTTTACCGCATGTTTACTACCGTGCTGTGGCTGCTCATTGGGCACCTACACGCTCGTCCTCACGCTGCAAGACGGTACCCCACATTTACGTGGGTAATTATGACTGCAAGGATGTATGCTATTTTCTGATCGATTTGTGCTGGGGCTACGTGAGCTTGATTATGGCCTACATGGACGCCTGTGAGGTGGTGACCATCATTGTTGCGCGCAAATCGCTTGGCACGCGCTAACGAGGAGGTAGAGGCTTAATCCTCTGACTAGTTACATTCTTACGTGTTGTGTTACCCTTGCTCGCGTGTTTGTGTATAGATTTTTGTATAAGAACATTGTGTTTTAATTGCTCTAGCAGCAAGGGTTGCTTTGCTCAACTGTTTTTGTAGATTGCTACCCACAAGCGTCATGTGGCTAACGAGATTTGTGATTGCACTACAGGGCTTGTAGAGGGTCATGTAATATGCACTCTGCCAGTTGCTCATCCAGCACACTGTCCTGACCACCGATGGCATGCATTCATAAGTGCTTGACTTAACACTGTTGTGTTGTATGTAAAGCGATGTGTCCATAGTGTACCATCCAGCACTGTGTGGTCCAGCGCAGTACTGTGCGCCGGCAACAACGACACCAATAACAAGCGAATCTATCACACAAAAACAGTTAGGGTTATGGATGCGGACCATAGCTTGGACAGAGAGTCTCATGCAATGCCGCCGTCACTAGCTGTTATCGAGACCGATGCAAACAACGTTATGTCTAAACACACTTTGCCTGAAGTGAATGGCTGCAGCAAGCTTGGTACGAAAGTCTCTCACTGCACTGTGTGCACATGCTATGTGTGTGGCATGCTTGCATGGCTCACGACACTGTGTATACGGTATACACAGCTTAGCTTGTGAACAGTTTGCAGAAGCAAGCTGTCATGCTGCATACACTGCTGGACTCACAGCGTGCCTTGAGCAGTGGAGGGTTGGTAACAGAAAGTAGCTCATCAAGCTTGAGGAAGGAGGCAGGCAGCGTTTTTACTCGTTGGTGCAAACTCCTCGTGCAACTGATCAGCCAGTATGCACGCAGCACACACAAGTGTGCCTAATAGCACGTCATACATCCTGTACACATTAGTCAAGACCGTTGCATGTTCAGATGCGATGAACAAGCAGGCGGGTTAAAATCTGCATCTATCAGATGGTCTATGTCTGCTCCATGCATGATGCATTCCCATCTTGAGGATTTGTGTGATAGAGTTGTTTGCAGGAGCAGCAGATATCAGGCTATGAGACACGCTATCGTCAGTTTTCAGGTGGTTGCACTACAGAACCAAATGCGTAAACTATGCACATACACACACGCACGCACGCCCTCGTGCACACACCAACACAAGCACCTTCTCAGTGTGACGTGCAGTTTGTGAAACACCTGCGCACGTGTGTACAAAACTCCATATGTTATTGCACAAATTCAAGGGTAGTAGTGCCTCGTACATAGATGTTCAGCATGCCTCACTTACAGTTCTGGCTACTCGACTACTACTTCTTGCATCTCCGCAAGTAACAGTTACACTGCTTTGAACAGAAAAGCCTATCCCATAATCTGTACATAACGGTGTGTGATACGGCGCGTGTTCGTGCGCGTACATGTCTGGGCGTGCGTGCACACATGCATAAGTGTCAGTACCGCTACGCGCATGCGTGTGTATGTGTGTGTAACCGCCTTACCCCACCCACAGACGCACGCACCCGTACATGTGCGGGTGTGACACAGGCTAGCTAGTACATGTACACACTGCAGCTCGTAGAGCAGAGTATGGCTTGTACCTCACGCAGATGAGACAGACACATTCTGAACAGAACTTACAGCGACACCCACTGGCAGTTTACAGCAATGCAGAACAAACAACCAAACAACAACAACAATAAAAACCAAAACATGTTGTACAAGCTCTCACCTTCGTGCGGGCGCTACAAGCCCCTCCAGCAACACTCTGCTCTTCGCCTCTATCACATCATTCCTTCACTCTGTCTCTCCCTCTGTGTGCATTTTTGCGTACGTGTGTGCAAGTGTCACTTGCCTAACTCACCCAACAACTACAACTATGCCGTCAACAATGACGACATATGACTAACCACTGCCACTCCATCACGGCATGCGGCTGCCTGCTTCGCCGAGAAACAGGCCAGCATACAACAACCTATCACACTCTCAGTCACTGTGTGTGCGGGCTGTCTATGTTGTGTCGGGTGAGGCCGCAGCTGCTACTGTCTAGCAGAGTGCGAAGATTGACACTACTATAGGTAGCGCAACAACAGTGACGAACTGTTCAACACTCACGCGTGCAGCACTGTGACAGGCAGCTTCACCGCAAGGCCCAACAGTGCCAGCGTCCACAGCGCGCGCAGTGGCATGTAGCCAACAACCATCCAGATCCAGTGCCCCTCACCCACAAGCACCCGCTTTACACGCCTTGACCTGATCACAACAACACATTGAAGGTCATGATGGAAACCAGCCCCAGGCCCATAACCACACTAACAATTCCCAGCTTTAACTTCAATACGTCAAGATGTATGCAATCGTGCGCGGCGTTCAATGCGCACAACACGGTTGCCGAGCACCCTGGCAGGGTGCGTGAATGTCACACATGAGGCTTGCACAAGCGTGTGTCTCTAGCTTCCTTCGCGCTTTGTGCAAAGACATACCACATAACGTCACAAACGCAGCTCAGCACAGTGTTGCGCAAGCGTGCATGCACTGCACAGTGTGCAATCATGGACACACATGTCAAAGTGTCAAGGCATGCAGACCGCTACCAGTACGTAAGTAAGTAATCAACAAGCAGCCACAGCCTTACGCACTACACACCACCCACCTGCCCTGCATCTCGCGCCACGCCTCCGGCAGGCCCCTCCCCGCCTGGAACGCAGGCAGCGAAACCAACGCAGGTAGCAGAAAAATAGGCAGGTAGTGCACACGAAGTTGTGCTTGGCGCTGCAGCAGCCAACCACAGGCCCAGAATGTGACCCATGCAAGCCAAATGACGTGCGCGCGCAGCCATACGGGCTGGAGCACCCAACCCATATCTGCACATGAGACACGCATAACTTGTTGTGCATGGTTACTTAGTGAACTAGTACTTTTCAGTAATGCCTGCCACAACCTCTACGGAAATTGTGTGGACAGACAACAAGCATGGCACCAGAAGAGTGCAACGCACCTGACTTGATGATGATGTGGAAGACGTTGTCCTCCCCCTGCCGCACGTCAATGAGCTCATCCGGATAGTCCCCCAAGCCGCGCAGGCGTGAAAGTGTACACGGGTCCAGCGTCTCCTCCCAGGTGACATCGCTGGTGTTGGTGTTGCCGCTGCTGCCGCCTTGCTGGCTAGACTGACAGGCTTGCATGATGCTGGCGCTGCAACGTGCTGCGCAACGTTGAAACTCGTGTCCGCTGTTGTTGTCTGTGTGTACGTGTGCGCCAGCAGTCAGCTGCAGAACAGAAGCATATCCAACAGGTGTACTGCTAAAAATTATGGGCCATGGTTGTTCAATCAGTGCTCACATGTGACGAGAGTGAATGAGCCAAACTGCAACAAGATCACAAGCTTAACCAACAATAGCCTAGCCGCAAGGTAGAACTTGCTTCAAGCAGGCTCAGGAGCATAAGATTCAAGCTGCAAGTTGACTAACAACAGCCTAGCCGCAAGTAGACTTTGCTTTGAGCAGCACTTGGCTTTCAGGAGCACAAGCTCCAAGCCATGCAATTGGAGCCATAGCAACAACTCTACTTAAAGCTACAGCAAGCTAAAAACTACAGCAATAGCAACTTGCATGAAGCTCTAACCTAGATGTCACATACAGTCCATACAAGCAGCAGCACAACGCCGGCCAAGCCGCAAGGGCATTCCATTCCAAAACCGCAGAGAGGCGCTTACCTACTAACTTACATGCACTCTGCCTGGAACTTGGCCCAGGCAGCTCCCTCAACTGCAAGCTGCTGCTGGCGCCCTGAGCGTACTACCAAAGCGCCGCCTTACCGCAATGCGCTTCGTGCCCAATACGCCGTAACTTGAGACACGTCATCGGTGGTCAGACACGCCGCTGTGGCTGTATCCAGATAGATGGCAAGTGCATGTTGAAGAAGAGTAGTGTAGGTGGTGTTGGTGCTTTGTGTTGTTGGCGGCAACTTGGCTCGCTCTCCGCTTTGCTCCATGTTGTGCAGGCGGTGGGGGGGTTCGTGCGGTAGAACGCATATGTAGTAGCCATTCAACAAAGCTGGTGCATGCCCTGTTTCGGAAAAACAGGAGAGAACCTACTTTGTCTGTCACTCTGCCTGTCTGTCAGGCTGGCTGAATAAAACAGACAGTAACTCTGCAGAGGTGAGTAACACCGTTGGCAGGTTCATACAGAAGCACGCATGCACGCAGGCATGCAGGCGCACCCACACCCGCAGTTTCTCAATTGCTTTGCACGTGCGTAGGGGTGTGTCTGCCCGCGGATGATTGTGCCGCAAGTTGTCCGCGTCTCCGAGTGTATGTGTTGCCTTTCTGTATCACACGCACGCACTAATGCGGCATGAGTTCGTGCGTATTGTGTGTGTGTGTGTGTGTGTGCGTGTGTGCAAACACCAGTTACATGTTGCTGTTGTGCCACTTGTGTTAGTCAAGTTAAGCTTCTTGTTGACCGCTTCTCAGCCGACAGAAACGGGCGAGAAAGCGGGGCTGAAAGAGCTGCTGCGACACAACATCTCAAGCCCAGTGCAGGTATGGAAGGGGTAAAAGCAAGCAAACTCACCGTTGTGGTCTTAACTATGGTATACTTCGATTACCGAAACAAATCAGAGCTAGATTATGACAACAATGATGATGAATTACTGAAATAGTTGCAAGCGGTTCAGCGACATGACTCGTATGTTGGGATTCGAAGTGTGGCACATGCCAATTGCATGCGGGATACGTAATCACAAGCACGTGTGTACGCACACGGGCGCTTGCACTCATGCATCTTGCATGCACACATGCACATGCATAGATACATGGACGAATGCCTCCGCAAGTGTAACCTCAATGACATGTGTGTATTTGGCATAGCTTTTTCGCTGCAAGAGCGTTCAAGCGCCAGAGGAAAAGCTACACGCAAGTGACCACCAACAACGCATCGTGTGCAAGGTCACACCGCGAGGCAGAGGTAAGTGCTGCTTGTTGCTGTTTGCGACGCATATATGTTGGCACACCTCTCAACATACGCCTGTAATTAACATGCTCATGTGCACGAGTGTATATAACAACCATAATAAGTTTGTGCATGGGCCCGGACTCCAGGCCCATACATACGCGCCGTGCGTGTGTGTGTGCGCACGCGTACTTTGTCTTCCCGTATCCATCCACAGCATGTTGCACTTGTCATCCGACTGGTGTGTACACCTGTGCAGGAGGGGACTTGTGGTTCTCATGGCACCAGCAGATACTCCTGCTGCAGTCACTCCTGCTGCATGGACTTGGGCATCAAGACTTCAGAGTATAGAAGCGGTGCATCTAGCTGAGCATGGATCCCCTCTGATCCTCAGCTTGGTTGCATTTGTACTTACTAATACCTTTCTGATGTGTGTCTGGTGCTACAACGGTTGGTACCCTGTTAGTTAGATGCTTGAGCAATAAGGGCTACATCAAAGCAACTTGTGAATTTGGGGGTGTAGCTTGCCTTGTTTGCATGTGTCATGTGGATACCGAGGTTTTCAAGTGAACAACAAGGCTTGTGGATTGTCCCCAACACAAGCGGGAATGCACCGGG
>RHPI01002262.1:860154-892403 GCA_009103225.1 Chlorokybus atmophyticus
GGCATCCTTCAGTTATTCATCATCAAGGGAATGTACGACAGCCTTGTGCATGTGTGCACAAACCGCGTGCTCCGCTGAACAAAAAAGGGTGGCTGGATGTGCATTCAAAGTAGCATTGTCATCCACATGACATTCGCATCATGACAAGCTACAAAACCAGTCAATAGAACAATCTATTAGCTTGCACATCCTTATGGTTCAAGACAAAACCACCATTCACACAAACACCAACACTGTACAACTACCACATGAGAAAGGGTATCAGGCTACGTCGTGATATAATTCAACTCCAGATGCCGATACCTCCCTCCTATACGTAACTCTGTGCCAGCCGCAAATCCGCGCTAACACCCTGGTCCCCACATAATATATGATAAAATCGAAAAGTTTCATAAGGCCTAACTGTACCAACAGCCTAGGCAGCATTTCCGTTAGTATCGGGTCGGAGTAGATGAGGGCAGTGCTGTTCTGCAGGTCGCGGAGCGCTACCACTATCGTGTAGATGCTCAATACTAGCAAGAAACCACAGTTGACCCAGCGTTGCACGCTGTCATTGACCAGAGGAACTTGAATCAGCACAACCTGTTTTTTTTAAGATGATGCATCATCTCAGCGCGTGGTAGGCATTGAGTTCAGTGCGTTATACATACCTCCACGCGGTTGTATGCTTCTCTTTTATAGTGTGCACATCACTCGAAGGCTGCAATTCTGGTGCGCCAGTCACAGCAGGTGTCTCAGCAGCAGCAGGAGTAACTGGAGCTGAAGCCATGTCAATTGCAAATCAATCTCTCGCGCGTAATCTGTGCAGTGGTGCCCCAATTAGTGACGCTGACAAGTGCAATATGCCGTGCATGAATGCAAACTGGCACGGGAAGCAAAGCAAACATGCGCATACAGATGCAACCATACACCCAGCAGCAAACGCATAGTTTTGCACGCGCGCACAGTCGCACATAGGTACAGACCCCCCTCTCCCTCCCCCCCTACACCAGGATTGAGACACACACACGCACATGCGCCCGCACACACGCCTGCCCCACCCTCGCAATGCACATGCGGATTGTGTACAGAGAGACACAGACACATGCGCACACTCAAGCACGCATGCACTCATGCGCAAGCGGACTTAAACTCACGTACACACCTCTGCACGACTGCATGCACATAGATCCGAACACACAGACACAAACACACACCTGCCCGCACTGCGTGTGTGAGTGCATGCGTCCTCGCACTTGTATGCAAGAATCGACAAAGGACACGAATGCATGCATAATCAAATATTCACGCATGATCACACGCAGGCAGGTACGCGCGTATGCACGCAAGCTTGCACCAACATCAAATCATCAATCACTGATGAGCATCTATTATTAATCTCAATGCAAATCTGCGTGTGTACGCGGGCGTGGGTGTGTGTGTGCGTGAAAGAGAGAGAGAGAGAGAGAGAGAGAGAGAGAGAGAGAGAGAGAGAGAGAGAGAGAGAGAGAGAGAGAGAGAGAGAGAGAGAGAGAGAGNGAGAGAGAGAGAGAGAGAGAGAGAGAGAGAGAGAGAGAGAGAGAGAGAGAGAGAGAGACTCACCTCTCCAGCCAACGTCAGAGCTGAGGACGTTCTCTCCTCCTCCCCCAAGGTATGCACCAAGTTGCCTACCACTACCGCACCACCCTTCCCCGCCGCCGCCTCAACGTGCACAAAACACAGCCAGGCTTTGTTTCACCCTCTCCATTCGTACAGTCCAAAGCAGCACACAGCTGAGCAAGCAGAAGAAACATATCTGCTGGCAACATCACGGTATGCGGCGACCCGCTCGTTTACCTGTACGGAAGTGAAGCGGGCCGCCGCATACAGTGAGATGCACAAGACATGTTTTCCCTCACGTCGCTGACGTGACCTCTGGCGTTGGCCCTGAGGTCGTCGTTGTCATCGCCGGCATGGTTGAAGGCAACAGTGTATGTCAACGGGTGACTTGCGCAAGTTAATACACGCACAGAGATAGCGGTAAGGATAATGGGCAGAGAGGCAGGTTGTTGCGGGGAGGCGCTGCTAGTGTACGCACGTACGAAGGTGACATCTTATTGTTGTGGTTGTTATGGTGGTGTTGGTTCCGTCTTTCTATTGAATTGATTGTTACTAGGGTAAAACGCCCTAACTTCGATGGTGACCCTAATTTCGTAGTGTTCACTTAATCAACGCTGTAAGGCACATTTTAAATTGGATTGGCTTAAAACTTTTACGGGAGCTGCAGCTCATTAAGAGCTACTTAGCAAACCACAAACCACCTTGATCAACTATGTATTGCGCTAGTCATGTATTACTGAAAATGTAGTTATTTAATAACATCAAACCCGATTTCCGTTGAACGCTTGGTTTCGTCATAGCTGTTGCAAATCGTCGTTATATGCATGTGCGTGTGAGCGCGTGCGTGAGCGTGACGTTACAGTGGTTTATGTGGGTATGTGAACACGATCGGCTTATCATATGAAATTGTACCGAGGGACATACAACTATATATATATATTATATATATTTTTGATTGAACTCAACACCCAACATACTATCAACAACAAGCACAAAAGGCTCGATAGTCACAGAATAGCTAAAGGTTGATGTTGCGTTGTTGTGTGGCCTACACATTAACATTGGGTGCAAGTGTGGAAGCTTCGCACTACCACCAGCACCGGTAATTTTGGGACCCCCCGAGTCCTGATTATTCACGCCATCTCGTCTGAATATTGATGACTTGATCCGTTTCACGCCTTTTGTCCGTGAATATCCAATGGTTATTGTACTTTCTGTCCCATCCCTGCCAAAAGGAACAGCGTTCTTCACCCGCAAGACGCATTCATATTCAACGTACATACCACTGAACCTCGTTTCAACCCGTACACTTTGCATTTCAAACTGAGTATTTCGTGCATATTCAAGGTCAGTCAAGTTGTACTTGATGAACGATATGGTACAATGAATTGTCAGTGCCCAAACAGCAGAATAATCACCCAGCGTGTGTGGTGCTGGCTACGACTTGCCGCGAAAACCCTGAGTCCTAAATACCATTGCATAGTCACCGTCATATTCAGGGAACATGAAATACACCAAGTCCCAAGTGCCATCGAACATTCAACACCACTTGACAAAACTGCTGATGTGAAATTACACCAAGTGCCAAGTGCCATTGAAAGTTCAACACCACTTGGCAAAACTGCCGCTGTGAAATTACACTAAGTCCCAAGTGCCATTGAAAAGGCAAGCATGCTAATGGCATGCATTCTAAATTCTATTAAGCACAAAGTTAGCTTGGGCTACTATTACACAGCTGGCCAATGAACCTGTGCTTTTGACTACAATTTAGCTATGTACCAACCGCCTGCTACTTCACATCCGCCGTGACGTTTGCTGTGCTGGCATGCTGTCCATGAGTGTTCGCAGTCGTCTCCTTAAGCTGTCTGCCTCTTTTGGACGAAACCAATCCTTTTGCATCTGCGTTGCACACACCCACACCATCTGGTTGCTCAACACATGTCAACCTACACGACTTTGCACTAAGGCAGCTGCCATATGGAGTACATTCCAATGCATGAGCTGTACCTGCTGAAATATTGGGGCGTTTTGCTCAATTGGACCAGCTTGTATCCCATCTATAAACTTGTCAAGGTAAACCATGACAAACAGCCCGCACGCAACTCCATCCCTCTGCTGAGGGACCTGCACGAACACGCTGTGTCAATGCGGGCGAACCAAACGTATGTGCATCTACATAGGGATTGTGCCGGGAGAGGGCGTGACCTCATCACCAGGCCAAAACAACATGTCCTCCCTGTGGATCAAGTAGCGGGACGTTTGCGGGAGAGAAGCGCTGTTGCGACTCACTTCCATGCTTCCTGCCCCACATATAGTTTAGATAAGCGCGCATTGGTCCGTCGACGTTGCGATGTAGACCAAGGGAGTCGAGATGGACGATCAAGGGCGGCGTGTTGCTTCCAAGTTCCCCTCCAGGATTGCACACTAGCAGCAGACTCCAGTGAGTCCTGTGGCATGCAGACTTCAAAGTGAGTCCATGTGAGCAAGTACAGCAGCACTGCAGTGTGAGAACGTGGCTTCACTCTCACCGGCTGTCTGGGTTGACAATTGCTGCCAGCAAGTTCTTGGAAAACGGATCGTTCTCCCACCTGTCTATCCTGTGATTGCCACTGTGCCAGTTATGTTGTTCATGGCAGTGCACAATCTTGGTGTAGAAGTGCGGGTTGAACAGCCTCACGTGAATGCCTTCAGCTCTGCCCACGACCTCCTCTTCCTTATATCTGCGCGTGCGTGACACATACATGACACAGCTGCACAACACCAACAACGCAAGGCTCATACCTGCAAAAGAAGTGGAGCACGGTGTCGTTGAGCTCCTGTCTGCCGTCCAGCAACTTTCTGTCCGCTTCAAACACTGGCACCGCATCACGTGCATTTGCACTAGGGTAAATGAACAGGGGCACAGGTGTTGACGCCTCAACTTCAGCACCCGGCCCGTCCAGCACCATGATGTCATCATCGCTGTCCACGAGGTCCACAACTGCTGCAGCCGTCGTGGTTCCCTGACTTGGGTGCTGGCGACGTTCCTCGTTGGCATCCTCATCATCAAGTTCCATCGGGACTGGCTCTGCAGCGTAAAAAGGTAGGATTATGCAATAAGCGCCGCAACGCAACATTCATAGTAACATTGACGGTCGTAAAACAGCAGCTTACCATTGTTCAACTTCATTGCCATTGAATAACTACTCACATGTAGGACTTAGTGTGCAGGCTAGATTACTATGAGTAATCAAACAATACATGCGTGCATATTCAGTGGTGTAGTACAATTGCAGCACCACACCATACAGGGTGAATATCCAACTCTACTGCAAGTGAAAGTTTTGGGTGACTGTAAGTGTTCAAACAATCCCTGCGTGCATATTCAAGTCTGCTGCAGCTGCCATATGGAATACTACAGGTATTCAAACGAACCCTGCCTGTGAATGTTCAACGCTTTTGCAAGAGTCTGTCTTGCCTAACTACAAGTATTCAAACGATTCCTGCTTGAATATTCATGGTGCAATACATGTGATGGTCACAGCACTACACCATACAGGTTGAATGTACAGCTCCACTGCAAGTGAATAAATGCCCCACATATAGGACTAGTGTGCAATCTAATTGCCACAGGGATATTCACCGACAATTACATTGAACAGGCTTTAACACCTTTCAGACCAAACGGTCTGAATATTCATCTCGACATGCAGGAGCCAGGGACGCCGTATTCTAGGCTATTCACCCCTGTTTTTGTTGACTATTCAGACCAAACAATCTGAAAATTCAGGAATGGGGGGGGCTCAGAATTACCGGTGCAGGCGGCCGTTCCCTTCTACGGGACTGACGACCTGATACAGACCTGATAATGTGGGTTTCATTGTGTTTTGCATTTGCTGTTGCGGAAGTCATATCATCTTGCTCGTAGCAGACAGACACGACATTGATGCACTTGCATACACCACCAGGTGTTCACTACTTGCATGCATGCACATATACACATGCTCGCACAGACATGCGGACGCATACAAGCATGTGCACATGTGCATGAGCGCACGCACGCACACATACACACACATGCATGCGGCGGTACACGCGCGCACGGCGACAGTTGCCCACGCGTGCGCACACAAGCACGCATGCACACGCACATGCACGCCCTCCCCTGTCGGCAGCAAGAATAGATGTGGCTGCTGTGAAGCCGTTGCCGTCAAGGTCTATGCAGCGTTGCACCACACCAAATGCAAGTCCAAGCCCCACACCTTTGGCGTACCTCTTTTATGGTGGCGAATTCATGACGCATCATTTTGAATAACTTCTAAAAGTATATTCAAAGAAGTGCAGCTGTGTCACGTGTGCTCTTGAGCATTGCAAAACCTAGTGTGGTGCTACGCCTATGCCGCATGGGCGTCAGCACTATAGGCTGTAGTGCATGTTAACTGCATGCGGTTTGTGCTCGATACACACGATTGAGTGTACAAAAGAACCGTAGGAGCACGTTGCAAATATTACACGATGACTGACAAGGGACTGAGGGACTGACGGGTGCCTGACCCTGCCTGACCCTACCTGACGTTACGGATTGGTCTGTACAGGGACTTTTTAGGACGGCCGTGACTATTAAGCAACATATACCGACGGCAAGCGGTGAACCGATAAGTACAATCAGCGGCGGCCTGCCTGTGACGGCAACACCGCACTTTAGGGTGACGGCCGCTTGTCGGTCGTCCCGTTTGCGCGATGGCAACCTATCTGTATAGCAGATAAGTCACGTTTTGGTCACATATAGTGACGGCCGACCGTCGGTCGTACCTTGACCATCGAAAAGTATGCGCGACGGCCTGCCTACTTTGGCAAGCCAGTCACCGTTAGTCCCTATCAGGTGACCTTATCGCGTTTAATAAGTGACGGCCGATTGCCGGTCGTGCACTTGAGGCGGTGGCGACCTACTTATTGTGTGTCAAGTATGATAAGAAAGTGACCGCCGGTCCCTAAAGGTCGGCAAGTCGGGCCGGTGGTACCGGCCGGCAAGTCGAGACGCTGATACAATGCAGCCGCCGTACTATGTTAATGGTACGAACATTGCCATTGTCGCAATGGCACTATCGTACCATACTAATAATACGATAGTGCCATTGCGGCAATGGTTTTTTTGTACCATAATAATAATACGATAATGCCGTTGCGAGTCACATTTCAACAAAGCGTTTGAATAACTTGGGCTGCCCAAGTTATTCAAATGCTCAACGGCTCCAAGTCGAACAGAGCGTTGTGGGCGGCGGCGGCGGCGGCGGCAACGGCTAACAGTAGGTGAGCTTGGTTGACGTTGAACTACGCGCAACACCGCATGCCATCTAACCACCCTCCTTGCCTTAGGGCGGCCAGGCCAGGCCAGGCTAGGCCCGACCAGGCCAGGCGGCGGAGAAGGAACGGCGGCGGCGGAGGCTGGAGCTGGCGGTGCAAGAGCCGCAGCTCAGTACAAGGGTAGTACTAGCAGTAGTGCCTAAGGTAGTAGTAGCAGTAGTGGTAGTGGTAGCAGTAGTGGTAGTCAAGTTGTACTAGCAGTAGTAGTAGCTCAGTATATTACATTGTAATTTATTATTTTTTTTTGTTTTTTAAACTATTATTACTAATTTATATTATTTGTCACGCATTCTTGCACAGCTGATGTCGACAATCACGTGTGACACTTATTCATGATTGAGCGGTACCAGCAAATACCTTTGAAGGTACACATTAGTAGCGGTAGGTACCTTAAGGTATCTGACAATTTCGCTCAGTTAGCGTACAGTCGCCGGTACCCAACTGATAAGTACCGGTCGCTTACCTGTTAGTTAGGTCAAGTCCCCTTTGCTTAACTGTTGAGTACCTGACAGGTACCTATTAATTAGGGTCAGTCCCTTCATGGAGACGGCCGCCAACTAATAGTGACGGCCGCTATGCTCAGGTCCCTGTATCGAGATCGCCGATAGACTGAAGGTCGACAGTCTAAATGAGTATCCTCAGCACGGCCGTTGCCAATATTTAGTCGGCCGGCAGGGGAAACATTTTGCGACGCATGCGCACACGCAAGCATGAGTAAGTATGCAGCAAGTTGGCAATAATTACAAGCTACCAACTTTCAGCACCAACTGGCTTGCCTCAATCATGTGAGGTTAGCGATGTGTGGGACATTTGCGTGTGGTTGTGTGTGCATAAAAGTAAGGATCGAGCAGTTGAGAAGTAAAACTGGGGTTGAGGGCTTTCTGGTTTGGGACCCATCTCCTAGGCTTGTTGTGCAATCACAATTTCAACAACTATCAATATGACGCTTGTATATAGCAATCTATACAAACATTTGCACAAACCCTCAGTGGAATATCATAATGTCTCTATACACAACCACTGTGGCACGCGAGGAAGGCTAATGGAACCAGTATTAACGTAACTCATCAGAGGATGAAGCCGCCACCTCACGCTTGCGATGCGCCATGCGCATGCGTGCAGCCATCCCTGTGACCAACTCATATCCGTCTTGATAAGTGATAAACACGCCTAGGAAGGCAGGCAGCAGCACGAGGATGCAAGTGCAAACATCCATTCAATCGTATCTACCCACGTAAATGTGGGTAGCGAATGGCAGCGCCTGGAAGAGCTGATAGGTGGCTACGAGTGCGTACAATACGGTAGTAAACAAGCGATAAAATAATCACCTATCAACATAGTGACGATATCAATGAGCACATCCTTGTCCTCAATTGTATATATCATCTTGGGTCGAGTGCACCGGTGTATTATTACCTGAGAGTGGTGGTGTACTCTGGCACACGCACCACCACATCTCTGTGTTGAGTTTGTAGTGCGGAAGTAACTGGCGATGCCATGAGGACTGCAAATCCTTTTCAAGTAATTATAAGCTGTGCAGTGGAAACCCAGTCAGCACAAATGAAGTACGCCATACACGCATGCACAGATGAACACAGCTACGCAATTGCAGACACACGCATGCACACACAGAGAGAGAGAGAGAGAGAGAGAGAGAGAGAGAGAGAGAGAGAGAGAGAGAGAGAGAGAGAGAGAGAGAGAGAGAGAGAGAGAGAGCTTCCACCTTCAGTCAGGCAGCTTCACATCCAGAGCAGGTTGTGTCTCGCCCCCTATCACAAGGCATGCACCAGCGTGTGCGCCAACAACAACCAAATCCGCCAGGCCGCAACCTTCCCCGCCGCCTAACACTGCACAAACCGCACAAACAAAGGCCCTCAGGCCCAACGCACGCACGCACGCACATTGCCATTTGCATGTTGAGGCTAGCCGTATCTGACATGCAGTAACCGAAGTACTAAACTTTCGCATCCTGCTGTGATACGCTGCGTATATCGACTTCGTTTGCGCGGAAAGCAACGCCAGGCGGTCAGGTCACAGATACCAGCGTGTCAGTTACGCATTGCTGTCATCGCCGGCGTCGTTGGCGGTGTCGTTGGTGTAGTCGCCTTCAGGTAGATTGAGTAAGGTTTGAGAGACACGCACACAGAGACAGAGGGAGAGCGAGTGGACTGATATGGTACAGGCGGAGAGCAGAGTGTCGCGGGAGTCGCTGCTGGCGCAAGCTCGAAGGTGAGAGATCCTGATGTTATTGTAATGTTCGTTGTTTCTTCTGCCTTGCTATCAAATATCACTGTCAATGCTGGAACAACTGTGTCTGCCTGATCTGTAAGTAATACAAGCCATTTTCTTGCCTACAAGCCACAGGTGTGCGTGTATGGGAGCGTGCGTCTGTGTGTGCGTGTATGTGTTCGCGTGCGCATGTGCTTGTGCCTCTAATGCAAGCACTTATGTGATACTAAGAGACCATCTCTCTGGCAGAGAGAGTTACTACTTGTTGTTTGGTTGTCGGGGTGCAAGTGTAGACATGTGGTGGCAGTATGGGTGTGTGCTGCACGTGTGGAGGCTTTGCACTACTTCCAGGCAGCCCTTTCGTTTCCACGGTGCTGATGATCTGATAACGCGGGCATGTCAATCATCCTTGTGGCGTGCATGTGTTGTTGTGCCAGTCACATTGTCATATAGCTCGTCGCAGTTGACACGTGCATGCACATGTGAACTCTCTCGCACACGCATGCACATTCAGGCACGTGCAAGCACGCACACATTAACTGTTGTTGCACAATGCCACGTGCGAGCCCCATACCTCTGGCGTAGCTTCTCGTATGATAGCGCCTTATCACACAGCACTTGGTACAGAATGTGAGATTGGTTTTGCTGTTCAAAGCAGTATGTATAGCTGTTCCTTATGGGAGCACTGCAAGAAGTAGGATCGAGCAGTAGACAGAGCTGTATGTGAGGCATGCCGAACACGTATGCATGAGGCACGACCCTTATGTGCAATGACGCTGTGGAGTTTGGCACACGTGCGCATGCCCCATCCTCAGCCCTTCAAGATGCACGTCACACTGAGAGGGTGCTTCTATTGGGGTGTGCGTGCATGCGTGTGCGCATGCACGCGCCCAGGTGTTTGTAGTTAGGCTGCATTTAGTTGCTGTCCTGCAACCACTTGGCCTCAGATTGCTGCTGCGTGCTAACTCACCACACGTCCTCAACCTCAATGGATTGCATCATGCAGGGAGCAATCAGACATAGACCACCTTACAGATACAGTCCAAACCGTCTGCTTGTTCACCACAGTTGAACATGCAACGGTCTTGATTGATGTGTGCGCTGTGTGGATGCAGACTTGCTGATCAGCTGCACGAAGAGTATGCACCAATGAGTCACAGGCGCTTTTACAATAAAAGCGCCTGCGTCCTTTCCTTACGCTTCATGTACTACATTGTGTACTGCTACCACTGCTCAAGGCACGTTGTGGAGTCCAGCATTTGTACGCAGCATAACAAGCTTGCAATTGAAGCTGTTTGTAAGTTGAGCTATGTGTACGAGCTACGCTACAGCATGCTACATACATAGCATGTGCACACAGTGCAGTGAGAGCTTGCCTACCTCAAGCTTGCTGCAGCCAGTCACTTCAGGCAAAATGTATGAAAGGTGTCTGCTGCTGTATATAAATAAAAGATAAGATCTGTAGGTGTCTTGCTAACAGCTAACTGACTGCTGCATTGCTGCATGAGACCCTCTGTCCAGACCATCGTATCACCAATCTCACCAATCTCGTCATCCACATGACGCGTGTAGGTACCAATCCATACAAACTTTCAAGATAAAGTGAGGAGATGCAACCTTTGCTGCTACAACAATCAAGGTACAATGTCTCTATACGCAAACACGCAATGTAGAAAATAGAACAAGTATGAATGTAACTATACTGAGGATGAAGCCGCTACCTCCTTATCGCGTGCCAAGCGATTGCGAGCAACAATGATGCTCACTAACTCACGTGCGTCGCAATAAGCTATTACGAAGCTCTGGAAGCCCCAGCACAAATCCATCAAAGTAAGGCATTTATTCTACCAGGAATGACTACCCATGTAGCGGGTACCGTCTTGCAGCGTGACGACAAGCATGGCGGTGCCCAGTAGGAGCCATTGTGCGGTAGTGAACACGCGGAAAAGCAACCGCTCGTCAATATGAAACCGAGCACACACATCCTTGCTTGTTATGAGAATATCGACTTAGCAAGTATGCACCTGTGTGTAATCACCTCAGAGAGGTGAGAAACACTCCGGCACGTGCACCACATCTCCTTGCTGGGATGATTCTGTTGCGTCAGTCATTGCAACACGCACGAGGACTACAACTGTCTCTTCAGTCACCTGTGCACTGAAACCCAAATCAGCTTGACAAATGAAGTATGCCGCATTGACTATTTGCTTGCGCATGCACGAGCGGATGTAAGTTCACAGTCAATGCACATAAGCACGCGCAAATGCACCGTCGCACGCGTATGCACACGCAGGCGAACATGCATGCACCCACGAGAGAGAGAGAGAGAGAGAGAGAGAGAGAGAGAGAGAGAGAGAGAGAGAGAGAGAGAGAGAGAGAGAGAGAGAGAGNCGAGCAGGTTGTGCCTTTTCTCCCAAAAGGCGTTCACCAGCTTGTGCGCCAACAACAACCAAACGACCAGGCCGCAACCTTCCCGCCGCCGCCGCCTAACACTGCACAAACAGAGCCCTCAGGCCCAAGGCACTTGCCATTTTGCACGGGCCGTATCCTGACCAGGCAGGTATCCGGGATACCAACTCACCGTAGCGTAGCGTCCGATGACGCTGCGTATCGCTTCCAGTTTGCGCGCGCGCGCGCGGGAAGCAGCGCGGTATCCCCCCCCCGCCCCGTCGGTCAGATCTCAGACACCTGAGCGTCATCAACGTAACGCGGATACGGTCACTCCAGCAACTCTAGCAATGAGCATGACGCTGTTTGTATGCGGCCGGCCGTCTTGGAGGTTCGGATGACAGTGGCACCGTTTCAATCCTGCTTGTCGTCGTTATCGTCGTTGCTGTCATCGCCGCCGGCGTCATTGGCGGTGTAATTGGGTGGGGTGGGGGGGTGGGGAGGTGATGTAGGGTGGATGTAGTCGGTTGTCGATTGGGGCCAAGTGTGACACATCCGGACAGAAGGGCAGAGAGCGAGAGAAGTTGTTAGCATGATAGAGGCGGAGAGCAGAGTGTTGCGGGAGGCGCTACTAGCGCACGCACGCGGGTGAGATCTTCTTGTTGGAATTGTTGCTGTCGTTGTCGCGTTTGGGTTTATGAGTGAGGATCGTCGCTGACAATGCCAAGTTGTTCGTGAGTCTGTGATCTGTGACATACAATATTGTGCAAGGACCCATGTTGGTTGTGTGTTTGACAGGCTGGCCTGTGCGATATACACACGTGTGTGCGTAATTGTCACTAACACCAATCATCCCCCCTCTCTCTCTTCAAACAGCTGTGCTTTGGACAAGCCACCTCCCGAGCTAGACGTGCGCTTCGTCGAGTTCGGCAGCTTCACGTTCCGCTTGCAGGTTGGGTGTGTACGCAGAATAGTACAGATTGTGTGTGTAGTTGTTGGCTGCATTGCGTTTCAATGTTGGGTGCACATGCATGCTGTCAGGACATGTGCACAGCCAACACAATGCCGCTCATGCAGGCGAGTGCGAAGGAGCCGTGCGCGGTGCGATTGTCAATATCGCTGCCGATCAGTGCTGCTAATGGTGGTGGAGCGAAACCTGCAAGCCTGCTCGAGAATGCTCCACAGGTGCACATTTAAACCGATTTCCAGTTTTATTGCACTCACTTTGATGATAACACGATCGGAACATTTGCAATCGACCGATGGGTTTGGTATGTGTGTGTGCTGTATACATATGTGTACTGCAATGTATCATAGCAGACACGCACACTCTCACACATGCACGAATACGCAATATAATTGCTCGCACACGCACATAGGCACATCAGCATCTGTTCATGTGAGCGTACGCTCTGTTCAGCGTAGCGTAAACTTGTGTACACACTTACACCAACATATCCACAACAACACCGTCTGCAAGCCATCACTAACACCCTCTCCTGTGGCTTCTCTCAGGTCCTTGCGGACTGCTGCGGCGACGACGCCCACATAGAACCCTCATCCAGAGACGGCGACAACCTGACTGTGGCTTTCGACGCACGCAAGCTCACAGACACAGCTGGTGAACAACAACAGCTCTTAACGCACACAAACACTACCCCCCCCCCCCCCCCCCCCCCCCCCCCCCNGGGGGGGGGGGGGGGGGGGGGGGGGGGGGGGGGGGGGGGGGGGGGGGGGGGGGGGGGGGGGGGGGGGGGGGGGGGGGGGGGGGGGGGGGGGGGGGGGGGGGGGGGGGGGGGGGGGGGGGGGGGGGGGGGGGGGGGGGGGGGGGGGGGGGGGGGGGGGGGGGGGGGGGGGGGGGGGGGGGGGGGGGGGGGGGGGGGGGGGGGGAGGGGGGAGGACGTACTGGGTGTGCACGCAGGTGAGGTGGGTGCGTGAGTGGATGGGTGGGCGTGGGGAGAAAGCTCGTGTGTGTCATGCGGCGCATGTGCGCATGTGTCCTCCTGTGCGTGTGCGTGCATGCGTGCGTGCGTGCGTGTGTGTGTGCGTGTGCACTTGAGTGTGAGCTTGTGCATGCAGTGGCATGTTGTTTTGAGAGTGTCATGCACACGGTCACATTCATGTGCATGCAACTGTCGTGCTTCTCATGCTCTGTATACTGGCTGGCCAGACCGAATCCGTGACTGTGATATTCCCGATGCATTTCGACAACGCCACAGACACAGCAATTGCCACACACTTCCTGCAGGTTGGTGTGCCCTACTTGTGAAGTCTTGTCTGCCGCTTACTTGATGCTTTGATGATGGTTTGTCTGCAACAATAAGGTCTTATAACTGACTAATCAAGTTCAAGAGCTTTTGCCCGTTCATTCACACAAGATCCTACACAGGTTTGAGCTTGCACACACGTGTTTACAATCGCACACGCGCTCACAAGCACAGACAAATGACGCACGCGCACGCACACAACAACAGTCGCACTGGGCTGCAAGTCACAATCTTTTACTCACATCAGACCAACATTGACCATGTCGTTGTTACTCACAACTCTGGCAGGAGTTTGCTGAGGTGAGGCGTGGCCCGTCGCTGAGCACCTCTCCGGCGTGCTCGTACTCGCGGTTGCCACCGCTCGAGCTTAAGGGAAAGACCAATGCGGGGCAGTGCAGCGCCGGCTTCATGTCTTTTGGTGAGTGACACAAGTAGAATTGACTACATGACAAAGCGCGCGCATGCGTGCGTGTGTTGCAACCACATGCATGTACACACATCAATGCGTGTGACCATTGAGCTCTTGTTGTTATGTTGTTCAGTGTTGTTTCCAAGGCACGTTGCGAGCAGTCAGCAGCTGCAGCAGGCTGCGTGGGCGATGACGGCTTTCCCGGACTACATCGCATACCATATGAAGGTCAGGAAGAACACACACACACACACACACACACACATACACATTGACAACGAGCTTGCGCCAATGAGACTGCCGTGCCTTACATTGCGCTTGCAGTGTTCAAAGGCTTACATGCACACGAGAATGCGCCAAAGAGCAAACTCCCTTCTTCAGGTACCAAAGTAGTAGTCTCATCTGACATTCCATATCATGTATCGACCATACAACAATTTAGTAGCACTGTGCTTGGCTGCTTACACATGCGTGTGCATCTCAGGTGTTGAATCGCGCAAAACCGGACGTGGCAAAAGAGAAGAAAACGGCAGCTGGAAAGACTTTCAGCAGAGTGATGTGAGGTTGCCTCCAAGCTGCTTACTTCTGTGAAACAAGCCTCAGCAGCTACCATGCATGTGCTAGGCTATCAGTGTTATGAGGCTGCGTCGTTTGTAAAGGCCAGTTCACATATACTAAGCTGCACATTAAGTGGCAGATGATGTGACTGCTTGGCAAGCAGTTGCATGTCGCATGTCACGCATGCCATGCCACTGCTGGCAGAAGAGGCGGAGGAGCACAGGGTATACAGCATATAGAGCACACACTGCGCAGCGTATGCTCAACAACAGCACGCAGCATGGTGTCATGACCAGAGCGATGGCGGTGGCAGCATGGTCACAGCATGCAGCTTGCTGGAGGCTGCTGTTGCTTGCACAGTTGTGTTATGTGACTTTACATGTGACATAACTTATGTCAGTGGTTTGCCAGGCTGGCATTGCCAGCAAGGTGTGGAATGACTGCGATGCAACATGTATATATCAAATTAGGGGGTAGTCTATGGAGTTAAGATCGAATCGGTGGCAAGATGTTGACAGCAGGGGCTTGGTTTTTCTTAGCAGGCAATGAAAACAACGGCATACATCAGGTTGATTGCTTCATACATTGGTGCCTGTTGCCTGTCCCACCCACCCACCATGGCATCGCATAGCACATAGGTGGAGCACTAGGTGTATTGTGGAGTAATGGCACCGGATGCATGTAAGGTGCCTACCTGTTTGCCCTTCCTTGCCTTGCTATTGCGGTGTATGTTGTATGTTAGACATATTGAGCACATATTGCATGGTTGATGTTTAACATAAAGCATATACATGCAAGTGGTTCAGCATGACCAATTTCTGAATTGTCGCCAGCATGGCTGCAGCCAGTTGCACTGCTATTCATGTCACCCCGCGGCACAATCCCGCTGGACGCCACCTACTGCAAATGCCATGTCCCGTGCAACTTGCTTTAAATGTGTAATGCGTGCATGCAAGTTGGAGTTGCTCAACGCTATCACTACAACCATTCTGTTGATGGCAACGACCGTCAAACTGGGACGACATCAACAGCCAACAGGATTCAATGTTCCAAGAAAAGCCATGTATTGCTACAGAATTTTCATAGGAGCGCCGGCCGAATAGTCAAGTTTAATTGCACGAGTCGCGCGACACTAATAGAAACACAAGTATCATTACTAGTATAAATTCTAGTCTAAATAAATAGAATCATGATGCATAAAGTAAACAATGTTAGTTCAGATTCCGTAAGTTGGTTTTGGGGAGTTGATGTGGATGTTTTGCTGTTGTTACACGTATGTGACTATTATTTTTAAGCCATCGCAGCATCGCGTGCAAACGGATTGTGCACAATGCCAGCGTGATGCAAGCGTGCGCGATTGCATGAATCGTCACATCGTTGAACCACCTAACAAGAGCTGTGACAGCACTTGCGGCACGATTGTAAAAAGACTTAATATCATAAAAGTTCGCATCAGGAATTTGGTACCACTTGAGCACTTAAGGCATGACACTTCAAGAAATACATGATACACTTAAAATTGTGTACACCATGCATTGTATATAATAGATAGTGGCATAATGACGTGCAACAGATGACATGCATTTCGTATTTCGATAAAGAAGCGAGATATTGCGTGAATAATTTGACTGCAATGAGTTCATTTGCATAAATGTAACCAACAGCCATTACCATTGCATCAATTGTCTACCTTTAAACCACATGCTTCGCTCGTCTAGCCATGTTGCTATGAATTATCTAGCAATTTGTGCATTGATCAAGTGTTCATTGTGTGCTGCCTGAATTGCATGTGACCATGCGCCGTTGTGCAGGTGGACCGCTGGGTCCTACCTCCACCTGCTCTGCCTTGCACGCCCGTAGTGGCATGCACTTAGTGTAGCCTTTCCCCCGGTTGGTAATCGTGCTTGCCTTGCTTGTTAGGCTGTCAATGCGACGATCTAAACCACTTTGAAAAGTCGCCGCCTCATCGCGGCCCCACCGTTGTCGCGCCTCCATCGCTTCTTTATCGCGCCTCCATCGCGCCTCCATCGCCGTCGCGGCTGTTTTGCGCCATCGTTGATTTAACATCATCGTCACAACGCCAAATTTCGCGGCATTTCATGACACTGTCATGAAGGTAAACGCGATAATGGCAACATTCATGATATGGTGAATATCGAATGATGAGGTGAACATCGCGTCACCAGCGGGGTCCAAAATGTGCAAAGCCGCGTTCAGCCTCCATCTTAGTTCACTTACTGTGAGTGCGTAAGTGCTATGCATCTTCGCATCGTTGGAATGCTTATGTATATCTTTGAGTTATCACCTTCCAATAAATTGCAGACTCTGATCATGACCTCGATACAGATCGGCAATGCCACGCGACTTGGTAAGGACGCCTTTTGTAAAGCACGTGGCACATGCGTAAACGACACATCACAGGCTCGCCAAATGATCACGAATCTGCTTGGCAAACATGTGACTGGAACGGATTCAAGCCCCCTCAATCCAGTTCCAATGACATGCCACTGCTTGCCAAGCAGCAGCGTCGGAGCTGGCTTGGGCATGTCGCATGCAACGCCGGCGCTGGCTTGGGCATGATGGGGGCGGCGGCGAAGGCAGCGCCGTGTGTCGTGGTAGGGTAGCGGCAGAGGAGCTACATGTGATAAAACTGTTGGAAGCTAGTGGAAGCAAGCTAGTGTCGCTGCATTTGCCCACACGCACGCACAGTAGCTTATGCTGAAGGCTGCTGCATGCACAGTGCGATTGAGCGCGTTGCCATCTCAAGGTGCAGGTTGCTGCGATGCCAGCTGTGTTTAAGGTATGAGCTTGTCGAGTCGATAGTAAGCTGTTGAGCTCTTAGGTGGTAGGCTGGCTTGTCTGCTTTGACGGCCGGCGTTGACAACGGCATGACACGCAAGTGAAACACGTCACCAATTGAGGCGCCCAGCATGGCTGCAGCCGGCTGCACTGCCATTTTTGTCACACTGCGGCGCAAGTTCGCCGGATGCCACCTTACTGCACACGCCACACCTGCTTCAAAGGTGCTTATGTCCAATGCGCGCATGCCAACTGCATTTGCTTACACGTTATCACTACGATCGCTCCGTTGGTGGCAACAACAGTTCAATTAAGACGACAGCCAGCAACAGCCAACAGCAGCACAGCTTGCTGTAAATGCTGGTATTGCCGACGTCGTTGCTGTGGATGTGGCTATCGTCGTGGTTGTCATCTTTGCTGCTTGTGCATTACAGCAAAGGCAGCCACGAACACAATTGCACAATTGCACAACATCACAACTGTCGCTATTGTCAGTGCCTTTGTTTGACGTCTTCATGGCTGTCGTGTGTGCTCTTGTCAGCATTAACAACCACAACAATAACAATAACAACGACAGGGGTGTGATAAAGTTGAGACCGAAGCTGGTGCTGGTGCTGGTGCTGGTGCTGGTGCTTATCATGCCTGTGCTGAGGGCGGGCACACGCGGTCGACCGATGAAGTTCTCAACAGTTTACATGCACAGGTGCAAATCCTCGTTATACATGCCTTATCTAGGCTGCTTTAACACTGACTGCTTGGTGCAATGACAGTTCGAAGAGTGGGACTTGCGCCAGAAGGGGTACAGGCATCTCATTGCTTTTATGCTGTTTACAGGACTCTACTTTGCCGTGCTGTTTATGCAACGGTGAGCGTATATACCGTACATATACTCATATGTGACGTATGGGCGTTTGTGTTGATGCTTATCAATATGTATACGCACGCACGCACGCTCGCACGCACGCACAATACATCAACAAGAAGAACATGTAACCACGACATGTAGGTCAACAGCAACGCGTCGGTGGTGTACGGCGTCAACAGCACCATATCCACGCTGCTGCCGACTGACAGCAACGGCAACACCCTTACAGAATTTCAGGACACGACCAGCCTTCTCGCCTGGTATGGCATTGAGCTTTCATGCTAACAAAAATGATGAGCAACAACAATAACAACATTGTCTTGGAAGGGTGAGGGGCATGTTGGTGGACACGTATACGGAACCCGTGTGTGGTGGTGGCGTGTGCGAGCAACCATACGAGTTTGAAGGCTACGGTCGATTTGGCTGTCCAGAGGCAAGTGGTCCACACACCACACGAACGCACGCGCGCGCGCACGCACGCACGCACGCACGCATGCAGGTGTAACCATGCCCACACGCACGATAATCAGCCAGAAGGGTTGTACTACAGTCACTGGACTTGTTATGTGGTCTGTACTACAGGATTGCGGGTGGTCTCGCTCGCTTACCAATGTCACTGTGAGGTTTGGCTTCAACTTCCGTACCGCAACTGACCAGTCGCGGTCTTTCTGGAACCTATGGTAAGAGCTATTGTAATGCTTGTGGTGTGTGTGCGTGCGTGCTGTTATAAAGTCATGTTTTTTGTGCAGTGCACCAGATGACTGTTCCTTCTCCTCCATGACCGATCCCAACACGAAATGCTGGTAACTGTGACGTTGTGGCCCTGACTGACCCAATATGTACGCAACATGTTAGGCCGCAACGACCCCATTGTGTCCACAGGTTTAGTACCCCAAACAACTTCTCAGCCAGCGGGTTGACGGGAACGCAGACGACTACCCTGTAAGACAACGTTGCTTGGTGTTTATGGTTATGCACATGTGCGCAATAACGATGTACTGGTAGAGTCCGACTCTAGAGTCTTGTCAACTGTTGACTTATTCTGTTTTTACAGGTTCATGGTGGATGGCAACTACTCCGTCTGCTTGCTTGCCCCTGGTATGATCAGGCTCTCTGAAGTACTACACCAATGCACGCAGGCGACGCAGTGCTCAGAGTCTCTCTCTACGTGTGCGTGCATTCGTGTGTGTGTGTATGTGTTTGTGGCTCAGGTGGCGGAGTAAAGGGACAAGTCCTTACCTCGCCCGCAAATGTTACCGGCATTGCTGTGGGTAAGATGACATCATGGCTGTGTGCTCCGTACATGTCCTTGCGCAACTCATCATGTTTTACATGTTGAGTTGCCCACAAATACGCGCGGACACCCACACGCACACAAACAACACGCATCGCAGGCATTGCAACAACAACAACAGTGTTGGAGGGCGACTCTGACTATGTTGACCTGAACGTGACAACCATCAGCGATAGCGATGTTGACTCTGAGATAGCAACAAGCTGGCAGTATTGTGGGAAAGCAATAACTCGTTGTGAGAAGTTGTGCGCGCGGATCGTGGCGTGCTTCATGCGATGTCCCGGCAACGTCACGGCGAGCGCGAACGACATCTACACACGCTGTGCGCAGGGCATGTGCACACCCCTACGCTTGTTCCCCAGAGTCACCGTCATCAGCAACCACGAAATGTGTGTGCTGGTACGTGCCAACACCATCGCTACTGGATAGTTCATTCAGAGAACCAACAAACATACTTGTGCGCACACACACCCGCACAGAAAGAGAGAAAACCCAATCACACACGCGCACACACACACAATCTTGTAGGCGAGGCAGCCCATTCTGGAGTATCTCAGCATTCCTGGCGCGAACGGCACGCTAGAGGACCCTTCAGATAGTTTGTACGGGTGTCCAGCAGCTTATTATGATCGCGTCAACTACCCAGGCCTCCGTCCCAATGGTAACTGGAAGTAAAATTGGTTGTGGGATTGCATACACAGCTACACATTCGTGAAGGTGATGTGTCCTTTTTTTCTCTTTGTTGCAGATTATTGCAGAGAGCCTGTGGTGAACGGTGACCCAACGGACTACTGCCAATGGCAAAATGCGGGTGACTCCATCTGCCAGCCCAGCTGTTTGTACCCCAATTGCGGGAACGACTACCAAGTGAGATGTAGCTGCTTGTTGGGATGCGTATGCTCGTTGATGCCTTATGAGCCAACATGTGTGATGACAAGTCTTCTGGTGCACAGGACTGCTGCTCCCTCGGGTGGCCTCTCAATGGCACAGGTATGTGTGTACGTGTGTGTGCATATGTATGCGTGGGCGCGTGTGGACGTGTGTTAGCCACATGCACGTACGCATGCGCACACGCAGGTATAGTTGATGGAAACGTTGATGAGACAAAGCTGGTCATGGCAACCGCTGATTGTCCGTCCATGCGCCCGTTGTCCAGATATGGCCTGCTGCAACCTGGTCGCCAGCGACGCCCACGCCCCGCTCTCTTTCACTTTCAGCTTCAACAACTACATGCCCAATGACATGGGCTTGTCCAACGCTACGACCACCACCACCCACAGCCAGCGCCCTATGTACGACGTGGGCCTCACCAACCGCATCCTGGCAGGCATCCTGCTTCACACCACGCGCTATCACATCGACAACTGTTCGGACATCAGCAGGTTCGCGAAGCTGCTGCCCGATGCGCGGTGTCGCTCGTGGGAGGGAGACATCAACCCGTACGGCGCAGACCCGGGTACACACACACGCACATGCACAAGCACGCGTGCATGTTGTCACGTCTCCCCTTTGCAGCTGATATGTTCAGCATGTGCGCATGCATGGGTGTGCTTACCTCGACTGATTCCATACTTATCTCACCTGTATCAGTGTATGTGAGAAGCAGCAAGTTTTATAGTGAGGCAGCAGCCAGAGATCCCAACAAGTACTACAGGTAAGTCCGTGGCAAGTTATAACGGTATTATCATGTACACATGCATGTGTGTGTGTTTAAACTGAAGCGAGGCGGTGCACGTACAATGTGAACGTGCTGCTTATGGTATGACATGTTTGGTGTTCGCATAGCAAACAGCGCAAGTTTCTTTTATTGCAGTCCGTCGGACATAAACAATCACGGAGTCCCGTACGGCTTCTTCCCAATGCCTGCAGTGGTGAGAATATGATATGATGTTTGACATTCACTCCGCCCCAACATGTGTGGTGTGCACACAGGATGGGCAGCACAGGCGCATATACGCATCTAGTAAAGGTTCAACTGTTTGCAGAAAAACTTCAGACCAGCGGGCTTCCCAACAGTAGTAGCGGTCGACCTTGACGCAGGGGAGGCCGCACGGTATGTATGTGCGTGCATGTGATGGCTGCTTGATGAAGTTGGCAGATAGATACACATCATACTTGTCCTGAACCAGCAAGCACACGCAAAAGCTTGATGCACTCCCAACACAGGTTTATTGATTACCTTGAGGACGCATTCTTCATCGATGATGTCCAGACCAAAGACCTCTACGTGCAGTTTGTCACCTACAATGGTACGGGGAACCTTTAGCGTTGTATGTAGCATACTGTTGTTTTGTTGTTTCCGCGCTTGTTGGCTCTCACTCCTGAAGTCACATACTTGTGTGGCACATGGCACAGTGGTGCTGCAACTCTTCTCCAACTTCCGGGTGACCTTTGGTTTCAACGACGGCGGGAGCGTATCGATCAAGCCGTCCATAGTCTCAGTATCTGTGGAGCATTACAACAGTATGATCGAGTGCTTCCGTGCAGTGAGTTGACTTGATGATACCACATGCACAGCTGCAATTTGTTGACACACGCACACACATATGCCTATGCAGGCGCTAGAGGTGGTCTTGCTGTTGGGCATAGCGGCCGAGGTGTACTTTGAGGGTTCAGATATCTACCGCACGTGGGTGAGGACGGGATCGGTCCTCGCACACTATGGCAGCTTCTGGAACTATATTGATGCAGTCTCCATTGCGCTGCTGTTCACTGCTGTCATCACGTGGGTCACATTTGTCCTCAAGTACGCCACCCGCTTTGACACGCCAGGCTTCTACAACATATATGCGGCAGCGGAAACCGGCTCGGGCCGCTTCGGGCCACACGCGCTGAAGCTCGACGCGGATGGAGAAGGCATGCGGGACTTTGTGGCAATGCTCGCGCAAGTCAACACGCTTGTAAGGATGTGGCGCTTTTATCTCGCCGTCAACAGCATCAAGTACGTGTGCACGTGCGTGTGCGTGTGTGTGTATGTGCCTGCCATGTGACATGCATGCACGCGTCCTCAGCTTGTGTGTACGTGTGTTTCAGTATTGTTTTGATGTTGCTGAGAATGCTCAAGCTATGTGACTTCCAACCACGCATGGGCCTGCTCACCCGCACGCTCGACCGCGCCGCCGTTGACCTTGCCCATTTCTTCTTCTTGGCAATCCTCGTCTTTCTATGCTACGCCACGCTCGCTCTCATCGCCTTTGGTGAAACCATCAAAGACGTGAGTGCGTTGGTGTGTGTGCGTGCGCGTGCGTGCTTGTCTCCACCTGCATGTGACACAAAGCAACAACTTTGTTTGCAGTTCTCACAACTGTGGCTAGCCTGCGTGACTCTCTTCCAGATGCTGCTTGGAGACACTGATGTAAGTCTCAAAGTGAAGCCTATTCTGCGGCCTATTGTGTGTATGTTATCTTGCTACCAGCAATTGTGTGATCGACATTGATACCGTGCAGTGACAAGACTGCGTGCCGCAGGTGAACAGCCAGCTGATGCAGCAGAACGGACTTATGTACTTTGTCGGTGTCGTGTTCTTCTGGTCATACATAATCCTTGTCTTCTTCATTCTTTTCAACTTCCTCATAGCCATCGTCATAGGTCAGTAGCAGAAGCACATATTGCTTGCAGTTCCACATGCTGATGGACTGATGAAATTAAGCACACATTTCTTATTGCAGATGCATTTGCCGATGTGAAGGCCGATGCGAAAACGTCGCGCTCAATGGGTTATGAGCTGCTGTTCATTATGATGGACAAGTGGCGTGCGTGCTGGCGCAGTTACTTCCGCTACAACTACCTTGCGGATCGCCAAGTGTACTTGTATCTGCGCAAGTTGCGCAGGTCGCGCACGCCTGCCGTGTGTGACAAGGTACTTACAACACAACTCACGCACATACACGCGCACGCACGCACGCACGCAGAGAAATGAGTGTGACCACACTTAGGCTAGAGAAGCTGCTCCCAAGGACAAGTTGACTCTCGGCGAGATGACATTGACGAAAGAGGAGTTGGCACATGTGTTGTTCAACGCTGGTGTGGACCAAGCGCCTTCACAGGTTGGTGTGTTGGTGTCTCAGCTTGCTTGGGCTTTCGGTGGATGATCATGTTGTGTTATTCCATTACACAGAGAGCGGCTGATAACCCTCAAGCTGTGGCGGAAGCCGTGATATCCCGTATCAACAAGTTGCAACATGCCCGCATAGCTTCGGTAAGTGGTAGTGGTGTAATACTTGCGTCTTACTGGACTGGACTTGCTGACTCATTTGAGTTACCAATAGGGACCGGACCCAGTGGAGCTACTAGAAACATGCTTGAAGAGGATTGAAGACCAATCACAACAGATTGGGCGCTTACAGCAGCAAATATTTGCATCGCAAGGCACTCCAATGGCAACAGGCATGTCGTCTATGCGACAACACTCGCAACTTGAGCACACCACGCCATACGGCGTGCAGTTGATTGCGCACGACGCCAATGTTGCTGCAGTCGATTTATCCCTCCACCAGGTGGCACCGCATCAGCATATTAGTCATGCTGATGATGATGAGCACTGCACAGAGGATCACCAGATTGGTGAGAATAAGGTTGAGTAGTCCATTGCGTTCATACCCATGACTGAATAAGCTATGAGCAATGCGAATATAGCCATTGGTAGCGACTTAGCAATGAATGGCATTTAAATAGTAAAAGTAGTAGCAGTGTCACCACTGCCTAAACTTATACGGACACGCGTGCATGCATGCGCCCACCATATGCTTGTGCGCTACCACCTGCAGTGTGGTAGGAGGTACATGCGGTACATGCGGTAGGTGCGTGCGTGATTCAGTCATGGATACGCAACGGCAAAATGTAGCTGGCACCATGTGCTACTGCTCATACAACTTCACATGCTGCATACTTATCATGTACACAAAATGCGGGACATGCATGCGCATGCACATGATGCAGTGAAGTCAGCACACAGCAGCGCATGCATGGTACACATCATCAAGTTGAGTTGAGTTGACCATTGGGCTACTGTTTAACGCTACCCTACTGCCGCTACCCCGGTAGACATGCAGCAGTCAACATGCAGAACTATCGCCCGCCCACACGGGCCCTGTGTCCGTGTAACCGTGCATTCCAACTTATAGCGGGTGTGTCATGTTATGCATGTGGCCTTCGTGCCATAGTCTCGCAGCCATGTTCAAGCACTGCATATTGCAGCCTGGGCAGTGCTTGTCTCGCACTCATTAAGTACTGGACGGTACGGCAGGCATGGCAACCGGTAGGAATGGTAGTGTCAACCCAACCTTGTACATAATTGTTTCTTGTGCATACAAGCAAGTCCAATGGCCTATCGTACTTGCCTATGCCGGGCAAAACCTCTAGCAAGTTAAGATGTACAGTCATAGGCAGGCAAGCAACCGCGCAGTGCCTGGTAGGAGGAAGCCGGGGGAGTGATAGGCGATTGGCAGGCATAAAAGGTTGGTGTTAGACCAATGGGGCATGGGCAATGCGCTGGGCCCCACAGCCGCACGCCAAGCTAGGAACGGACAGGATAAAGCAGACAAGCACCACGCCACAACGTAGATGCATGCCTATTGTTACAACATTGTCACATGTAAATCGTATTGCATGTATATGTTCTCCCTCTCGCAATGCCAGCGTACATGTTGAGCAGAGTAATTAAACATATCTGAAGGCAATGGCGATGATGAATCTTAAAAATGTAGCGCTGTTGCATGCTATAGGGTAGAATAGAACAGGGCCACAAAGCAATACTTACACCATGTGTAACACTGTGCCCACCAGGGCCCAGCCTTTTCAACTCTCATGCAATCATGCATAAGTACATGACTCATGCACATCATGCATGCCCTTTTATCATTCACATGTCAACCATACATGGATCACGATCACAAGTCTGCACAATGTAGACACCCAGGTCTACTGTGCGGACAGTCACATGCATAGTGCTCCCTTAGTGGAGAGGGAGGCGTGTACAGGCAAAGGGAGGCTAAGGAACACGTTTCCTTCAACTCTGCAACGGTGGGAATTTCATCGTGCAGCTTGTCGCAGACCTTGGAGCTTCCAAAACGGTGTCAACCTCACATGGCAGTTCTTTCACAATTTTCACAAGCAACCCACCCAATATAGGCCAGGAAAGGCCCCTTCAACAGTAACACCAAGTACCCTAAACTCAGTATGTGGAAGGACCTTGATAATGCTCAGCTAAGGCGTGCACAACGGTGCCAGCGCCATTCCCAATGTGTACAACAACAACTGTCCTTGCCTTGGGCGTGCCAACGCCCTTAAGGCAGCTGATGCTGAGGTAGCTGTCCCAATCCCCTTCCTAACGCCTTCCCACTTGGCCACACATTCCCTCAAGAGGAATATTCCCGTAAGGACGTGCGCCAAACAATTAACGTCCACCACACTACACAGTGCTTGAACGGCCATTTGCCATCATGGCAACATGTCACACACTTAATGTGACTCACTCAGTGCTGTCACACCATGCCCTGTGCCATAGATGTCCCATCTTTGCTCATGCTTAATGTGACATGCAGCTGCACTTCACATGTGCGTACTTACAAACTTCCTTACAAGCATGTGCACTCTATGCACATGCATGATGTGAACTACACATCACACAGCTTGTCACACGCTTGCATAAGCTACCAGACTCTGAGTGTAAGCGCTCATGACATGTGGCGCAACACTACTGTATACACCAGCATGTACAGTACACTGTACTATGTATGACATTTGTTACAACATGTGACAATGTCTCGCATTGTGCACATACATGCTCACACTTACCAGCTCTGTGCAAGCTTATCAGTGCCTTGTACAATTCATGCCCAAGGCTCATGAGCTCAAGGACCGACTGAATGAGCGAACCATTTAGGTATTGCACACACCAAACCAATTAAACTCCCATACAATCATGCTGGCATATGTCGCAACATAGCAGCTGAGAGTGATGATGCCTTGCCTGTTATGCGTGACACTATGTGTACTCGAACGCGGTGCACATTTACTAATATGGTTATACAATGTGTATATACACACACATTATTACGCCATAAGTACACGACCGCAATGTATGCATATTTATTATTATAGTCGTATATATATATATATATCTCTATTAATATATGGTTTAATGATATAATTCGAAAATGTATTATAATAAATGTGATATAGATATAATCTTTAAATACTTGCTACATAAGCGTTGCGACCATTGTGATTTAATGAAATAAACATCATTACTATTAAGATGTATAATGCACGCTTTGTATTTATCAAAGTCCTCGCGTTGATGCATATGACATGTCATGTCTTCAGCAAATGTGTTGTTGTTATGTAGCTACATTTGATCAAATTCAAAGTAGCAGAACCACACCCGCATGCACGTGTACTTGTGATCATATAATGGAAATCACAACGCGTTTGATGATATATACCCAATACTTATAAACGCGTTAATAAGTTTTGTGCGAGTTTACACGTTGTGTAAGCTCTGTGTGTGTGTGTGTGTGTGTGTGTGGACGTCACCGACAGCATATGCGTCGGTGATGCCTCCGCACAGTCGACGCAGCCCTGTTCGTTCCAGGCGGCCTCAGCCAAAGCAAAAAGCCGTGCGCCACGTGGAAAGGGCTGCCTAAGCTAGGCTACGGCTATGATTGGCGATTCAACAAACAGGTCGTTAGTACAGTGTTGCACTCTGTGGTCTAGACCAGGGAGCCAGGCTAGGGTTTGTGCGCCTTGGGGCGGGAAGCTTGCGGCGGCGGCGATGGCGCTGGGCCGGGTGCTCGGCGCCGGCCGGGTGGGCCTCCGGAGGGCCTGGCCGACCGGGCTTCACCGCTTCAGGGAGCTTATGGTGGCTTCCTCCTCGACTTTGTCGTCGGAATCTTCTATATACCGCAGACACTTCTCCTCCTCTGCTGCCCCACCACCACCTCCTCCTCCTCCTGGCCCTGCCACCGCCGCTGCTCCAGGTAGACTTACTAAGTGACCAACGTGCTGACTCTTCGTGACTTGTCATGAGCAGCATTCACCGCATGGGAGGTCGCTTTCAACATGCATAACAAGCAACTACTTGTTAACGGCCAGTTTCTGTTTGGTGTGTCTTGCATGCTAAATTGTTTCGGTTGCAGCGGTCTTGAACTCATGCGTGTCACTTGCATCAGCAACAAGTTGCTGGTTGACAGTAAGGGTCAACTCAGTACAAGTGCAAGCATGCGTCTCCAGATCCAGCGCTTGGCATATTGCATGCTGTTCTCAAACACCGCCGCAGTCATGATCTGATAAAGTTGGCATGTGCAGTGTCCTTGCAGAAGTTGCACGATAACTTCCTTGATGGCACGAGCAGCACGTACCTCGAGTCGCTCGAGAAGGAATGGGCAAAGGACCCGTCCTCGGTGCACCCTACATGGCGCACTGTGTTTGACAGTCTTAAAGAGGGCACAGTTGACAACGAACGCTACCGAGCATTCTCACAGGTATGATATTCCTACTTCATCACTGTCAAAGTTATTCGCAATGCATGCAAGGACATTGCTCATCAGCATACGTGTTGCACTTGCAGGCTGTGGCATTGAAGGCAGCGTCTTCTGCTGATATCCGCCCGGATGAATTAGGCAAGGTGATTCAGGAGAGCATGCGGTTGCTGCTGTTGGTGCGCGCGTACCAGGTGCAAGGCCACATGATTGCCAACCTGGACCCACTTGGATTGACGCAACCCAAGATGCCGGCCGAACTTGACCCCGCGCTGTACGGCTTCAGTGACGCAGACATGGATAGGAAGTTCTTCCTCGGCACGTGGCGCATGAAAGGCCTGTTGCATGAGCAGACCCCCGTGCGGACGCTGAGGTCAATACTCGAGCGGCTGAAACGCGTATACTCCGGCAACATCGGGTTTGAGTACATGCACATCCCGGATCGTGACCGGTGCAACTGGCTTCGGGAACGCATTGAAGACCTCAATCACAGGCGCTATGGCAAAGCAGAGAAAGAGGTGCTTCTGGACCGGCTCATGTGGGGCACAGAGTTCGAGAGCTTCCTGGAGTCCAAGTGGACATCAGCTAAGAGGTTTGGTCTGGAGGGCGGTGAAACCCTCATTCCAGGGATGAAAGCTCTCATTGATCGAAGTGCTGATCTCGGGGTGGAGAGCGTTGTCATTGGCATGCCACATCGCGGGCGTCTTAATGTACTTGCAAATGTTGTGCGCAAGCCCATGGCGCAGATCTTCAGCGAGTTCTCAAAGGGTGTGGCGCCCATCAAGTCCGAAGACCCCGCGCAGTTCATTGGCTCCGGTGATGTCAAGTACCATCTCGGTACGTCATACGATCGCCCAACGCGTGGCGGCAAGCGCGTGCATCTGTCTCTCATTGCCAACCCAAGCCACCTCGAGGCTGTGGATCCGGTTGTTGAAGGCAAGACGCGCGCGAAGCAGTACTTTTCGCAAGACTTCTCACGTGACAAGAACATGGCTGTCCTCCTGCATGGCGATGGTAGCTTTGCTGGTCAAGGAGTTGTTTTTGAGACCTTTGATATGAGCAACCTGCCGGAGTACACTACTGGTGGCACTGTGCACATTGTTGTCAACAATCAGGTACACAGTCTGCATGTGCTCTGTACATTTGTCATCAAGTTGTGTTTGTGATTGGAATTCAAGTTTAGCTTGCTTGCTGACTTTGCTGGCAACAGGTGGCATTCACAACGGATCCCAAGTACAGCAGGTCCAGCGCTTATTGCACAGATGTGGCCAAGGCGCTTAATGCACCTATATTCCATGTCAATGGAGATGATCCAGAGGCTGTCCAGTATGTTTGCGAGCTGGCGGCCGAGTGGCGTCAGCGATGGAAGGAAGATGTGGTCATTGACATTGTAAGTGATCATGCACTGCATACCCTGCACATGCTGCATGTTGCATAGCCCGCTTGCAGCAGCTCATAATGCAACCATTGTGCAGGTATGCTACAGGAAGTTTGGTCACAATGAGATTGATGAGCCGTCCTTCACACAGCCATTACTTTACCAGCGCATCCGATCGCACACACCAGCTCTGAGTGAGTGCTTACTGCAATTGGTGGTTTGCACTGCTTGATGCTGTGCTTAACTCCTCTCTGCATGTGACACAATGGCCACTCTGTACAAATGGCTGGTCGGAAGGTCAGTGCGTTGACTGATGCAGTTGTCTCCGTGCAGGTTCTTACTCAAAGAAGCTGATTGATTCTGGGGAGTTTACGGATGCAGAGGTCAAGGCCATGGACGACCGCGTGAGGTCCATCCTGAATGAAGAGTTTGAGAACAGCAAGACTTACACGATGAAGGATGTCGATTGGTTGGCGTCTCATTGGAAGGGTTTCCGCGGCCCGGGCCAACTGTCTCGTATCAGGAACACGGGTGTACCAAAGAAGATCCTTGAAGATGTTGGCCGCGCAATTACCACCCTACCTGAGGGTTTCAGTGCACATCGGTATGTGACGCGTTGCCAAGGGCGATCCCAGGCTACGCATAGCCAATTGTCTAGCTGGTGCTAATGTGTCATTGCCTCTGCAGTGCGCTGAAGAGAGTGTATGAAGCAAGGCGGCAGATGATTGAGACTGGTGAGGGTATTGACTGGGGAACGGCGGAGGCGTTGGCATTCGGCACGCTGCTTGTCGAGGGCAACCACGTGCGTTTGAGTGGGCAGGACGTGGAGCGGGGAACATTTTCCCATCGCCACTCTGTCGTACATGATCAGAAGACGGGTGAACGCTACATTCCCTTGAGTCATGTTGTTCCTGACGCCCCTCCCGGCTTGTTCACTGTTTGCAATAGCTCCCTCTCTGAGTTTGGCGTGCTGGGCTTCGAGCTTGGCTACTCAATGGAGTCGCCCAATTCGCTCGTGTTGTGGGAAGCGCAGTTTGGGGACTTTGCCAACGGCGCACAGGTCATTATTGACCAGTTCCTGTCTTGTGGTGAGGCCAAGTGGCTGCGGCAGACCGGGCTGGTGTGTTTGTTGCCCCACGGGTACGATGGACAAGGGCCAGAGCACTCATCGGCGAGGTTGGAACGGTTCCTGCAGCTTGCGGATGACAACCCTGCAGAAATACCCCCCATGGACCCTTCAGTCCGCACGCAGCTGCAGCAGTGCAATTGGCAGGTCTGCAACGTGACCACTCCAGCAAACTACTTCCACGTGCTGCGACGACAAATTCACCGCGACTTCCGTAAGCCTCTCATCATAATGTCGCCGAAGAACCTCCTTCGCCATCCCAAGGTCAAGTCCCACATCACCGAGTTTGATGACGAGCAGGGCCATCCCGACTGGGACAAGCAGGGCACCCGCTTCAAGCGCATAATCAAGGACAAGGGCAACCACCAGGCCAAGGAGACGGGCTTCAAGCGACTGGTCCTGTGCAGTGGCAAAGTGTACTACGAACTTGATGAGCTGCGCGAATCGCTCGGCCTCAACGATACGGTCGCCATCTGCCGCGTGGAGCAGATCTGCCCCTTCCCTTGGGACCTCATCCAGCGCGAGATTAGGCGCTACGAGGGTGCGGAGATAGTGTGGGCACAGGAGGAGCCCATGAACATGGGAGCGTGGAGCTACGTCTTCCCTCGCATGCACACAGTGCTCAAGGTATGGCTGCTGAGATGTCAATTGCAGGTAATCCTGACGTGTTGTATGCATTGTAACTTAACATATAGCGCATCATTGCAGGGAGAGGGCAGGAGTATTGATGAGCTGAGGTATGTTGGACGGCTGCCAGCCGCATCTCCTGCAACAGGCTATCTGGAGCAGCACAAGAGAGAGCAGACGCAGCTGGTCAAGGAAGCAGTCACCTTGGAGTAAATGGGGCAATTTTGTGTGCAGTAGCAGTGTGACGTTGTGTACTGTGTATAACTACCAAGCATGCTAGGCTTGTAATGCTACGAAGCCGGTGGCCTGCCAGTTGCTGCTGGCCTTCCTGCATGAATAGCTATAAGACCGGCTTCTGCACAGTTTTGCATTGAGCAGTTGCTGTTAAGGCGTGCGCATCATCCTGCGGGTGCAGGATGCACTGCAGTTCAACGATCTTAATATGTGAACCACTGTTGCCACGTGCTGTATTGCATTTGCTGTATAGATCTCAGTCCGGTATATACACATGGACAAGGTTGGGCTACCGTTACCTACCTACCAGTAGTAGCCGTGTTTGCCATATTGTGAGGTAATTACTCGTATTCACACGTGTACTGGGTAGGCAGTTACGTGTCCCTGCGTAGCACACAACAACAATTACTGCAAAGTATGCACTCAGCATGCACGATACAGCTCTTGGACATGGCTGCACGTAACCACTGGGCGACGGCCACAAGTTCAACATCACACACCCTTTTTGACCTGAAGTCATCATCTGTAAGGACACATGAAGATCATGCAATGGAGTTGTATAAGCAATTGCACAGGGTATCAGCTACATTTAGCGTTTGCCTTCCATCCTGGGGTGGGGGGTGATCCTAGGTCACACACACGCACCGCGTGTACCTTGTACAAAGGATATGCCC
>RHPI01002262.1:893091-939477 GCA_009103225.1 Chlorokybus atmophyticus
CGCCCCCTGGCGCTCTCTATGTCTCTGTGTGTGTGTGCATGTGCACACACACGCAGAGAAATTGTTGGTAGTAGAGTAGGTAGGAAAGTTAGCAAGTAATAGTAGCCCGATGGTCTACATAAGCGGTGTGAGCTGCATGTTGATATCATGCTTGGTCCATTGCACGTGTTGCACATATTCTGTACACAATGTCATTTGTATGACACCTTGCATGTGTTGCTGCGTGCTGACTGGACTACACGTTGTGCATGCGCATGCATGTCCAGCATTTAATGTACACCTACCGCGTGTACCTGCACAAAAACTGCCTCTAGCATATCCTGTACAAAGGTTATGCCCCGCCCCCCCCCCCCCTTGTATCTCTATATCTCTCTCTGAGCGCGCAAGCGCGCATGCTTACGTATAGTAAATGCATAGGGGAATTGCCCATTGAAACCACACCACGCATGCAACACGCTGCATAACGTGTACAAAGAATGCAATGCGGTGATATGAGTATAATTAGGGTAGGTTGACATTGCTATTTGTATAGTTGGGTGGCATTCCATAAGAGGTAACTACCAATGGCGGTTGAGTAAAAAGGCGTACCTGCTTTGAAGTGGAGCGCCGGCACCACCTACGATAGCGACTATAGTAGGGCTGGAGCGCCTTCACTCGATGCCTGCCATCGAGCTGCCATCTAGAGAAGCATCATTCGTGCCGTCTGCCTTTGTGGAGCTGAACTCGACTATGCTCTGGGAGGCACTGGTGACGTCGAAAATGTTGGCAACCGATAAACATATAAGCACTAAAACCTATTCCTGGATAGGCCCGCAATGTACTTGGCAACGTTCCGGCATTGAGCCGCTTATGGGGGCATAAGGAAATTGGGAGTTGCAAGTAATGTACATGCTCCTCCTTTGTGTGTATAGTACCCGCTGCAGCTGGTTCGCTGATACAATTAGTCCTTGTGCTTATGAGTTTTGGGCAAGATGAACTGTGCCAGGTGCTGATAAGCAGCTTGCATAGAGCTAATCAGTATGTATGCCAGCAGTAACTACTGATGTGACATGTTGAGACTGAAGAGACATGTCTTTCACAGATGTATTGTGCGATACAATGTCTAACCTTGCTGCAATCATAAACATTTTGTCAAGAGTGGGCATTGTGTTACTTGTCATAATACATTTACGGTTGAACAATGCAAGACAATGCGCGAAAGTTGAGCGCAGCGTCATCATGTGCGACACATTACGCCAACGTCAAATCGGGTATGCGATTATGAATATAATAATATAATAATATCACCCGCAAGTTCAATGTCATATTATGCATCAGGTGTGCAGTGTGTGTCGAATGTGTCATCTATACATATTGCGCTGAAGTGTAACAACAAATTCTATTTGCTCGCTTGCATATGTCTCATTGTCACACACACACAATATGCTGTTATGAGCACTCTATCGCAATCAATTTTACAACTCAAGCACTCATGATAGAATGCTTGTGTAAAGTTAGATGCGCAGAGCGCTGTTTTGCTGTCGCATTCGAATTTCCCATATCTTCGCGAAGGGCAATGGAATCTCTTAGATGCATACTTAGAACTGTACTCTATGCATGTTATTATATAATTGCAAGAATACGGCGGCAACCTGCCTGATTCGGGAGGAATTGGTGCAATTGAGGCACCCATCGACCATGTTCATTACATACTATCATTATATCATATGCTCATGCATATTACGCAGTGATGCGCAATCATTTTAGAATACTACATGTACATTTGGCCGATATTGAGAGGTCTGCTTATATAGAAATCGTGCAAGCGTCCAACTGGCTTGAGAATGGGATGGACATTCCTTAACAGAATTACTTGTCAATGACAAGTTGTCATCAGTATGGTAGGCACGCTGTTTTCGGCAAGGCTTGTGCCAGTGGCATGCATCTTGATTGATGGAGTGGCTTGCATGCGCCACAATTCATGAGTTGCCATACATGTAGCATTCCAAAACCTGACATGTCGCAACACGTGACTTGCGAGAGGGCCATCCGTACCAAAACCCAGAACGGTTTGTCTAGAGCAAGCCAAGCCGCCCTGGACGCGACGGCCGCGGCGGGCGAGGCCGACGCCGACGCCGACGAGGAGGCGGAGGACAAGGAGGAGGACCAAGGGTAGGGCATGATGAAGACGGCCGGTGGCGGTGCGGGCATTGCGACGGTCACGGCGATCCTCCTGGCCGCGGCCCTGCTGTCTGCCCTTACGCCGCCCGCTTCTGGTATGTGCTTTGCTGCTGCTGCGGACGCGGGTGTTGTTGTTGATGATGAGGATGAGGCCAAGGAGGCGGAGTACAAGTAGGAGGTAATGGCTGTAAGCAACTGACTGGATCTTGCTCGTCCTGTGCAGGTAATGTGTATTACACTAGCTGGCTGGCCACCATAGTGCTGGGGCACAACTTCACGGACTACCTGCAGTCGCCAGTGGCCTACCGGGCGGGCCTGGCCGGCGACATTGCCGCTGCCCTCAATGTCACCCTCAGTGACGTCGTTCACGTGCGTGGCGCCTTCTACCACGTCAAGGGCTTGCAAGCCGTTATCCAATTTGTCAACAACCATGGCGCCGGTCACTCCCCCCGGAATCTGGCTGAAACCCTAGTGGCTGCAGATTACACCCAGGCTGGAAGGTATTGTATGACACACATAACATCAGTGTGGCTTGCGCCCCTAAGCTACACATACGCGTGTGCCAACTTCATGACTACGGCATGTCATGCTTGTCCTGAGAGATTTAAGCTTCGCGTGTCGATAGTACTTGCTGTTGTCGCCTCGTGCGATTGAGTCTGAAAAAACATTGAAGCGAAGAGTGTGATGCCTGTTCATCGCATTGCTTACATACATTGTCTGTAGGCCACTAACACTAAACGATAAACATTCAACTTGTTGTGGTCGTCTATTGAAATTGTAGCATAGGTAAAGGTTGTTTGACTATCTTTGTGTTTATGCGTGTGCTTTCTGCAGTTTGTGCCTACACATTGCGGGCTGGTTAGTCACATTTGTGCGCGCGCAAGCATGCGTGTCCTGACTTCTGCTTTACTAAGTGCTTGAGTGTGTATTCAATAGGTATTTAAGAGAAGCCATCCGCGGGTTGGATGTTGGTTTGGGTGCAATTGGCGCGAGAGCTGTCCCGCAATGTGAAAGCTGTTCAGACACCTATCAGATGCGTCCTCCGCCGTTCTTCGAGTGCAACTGCGTGCGTGCATTGGACGTGCACTTGCGTCTGGGCCGGGCGGTACCCAACGCAACGCTTGCGAGCATGACTCTTGGCTTCCGGATGGCGGCGGTACTAAAGTCCCGCCCCAACCTCTTGAGCTTTGACTACAACCCAACCAACAAATCGATGATCATACATGTGTTCCCGCCGCCGGGGCAGCATGTGGTCCCGCCGGTTCACACGTCCGAAATGGTCAAAATCATGACAAAGAGGACCACCAACATGCAGCGCGTGCTCGGGTCTTTTGTTGTGCAGATGATCGCACTTGGGAGCCACTTGCCGATGAAGTATTGGGCCCCGCCGCAGTATGACTACCCGTGCTACGTGGACTGTGGACCCACGCCAAACGTGAACACCGAGCCGTGGCTCGCGCGTGTCACGCTGCTGCGTGGGTACTCTGCGTACAAAGACAACCCCGCGCAGACCTTTGCGCAGCTTGCTGCCGACGCTGAAGTACTTATGACGCGACTCACCCCTGCTCAGGTGAGCTGCTGCTACTGCTGCTGTTGTTGTTATTGTTGTAACTATGTCTGTGTGTACGTGCTTCTTGTGTGAAGTTTCCACCAACCTTGTAGTCAATGTCACCGTCCACATCAACATTATTGTCATTATCGCCGTCATCATCATCAACAACAACAACAACAACAACAACAACATCGTATCATGGTCATCAACAGCAGTTGCAGCAACTCTATCACCATTAAGAACATTGGCATCATCACCGCGTTACGGGTTGAGGCTTACATGTGTTTTTGTGTGCGTCAGTTGCAAGTGGCAGGGGTTATTCCTGTCGAGCAAGATGCAATGCTTGTGGTCCTCGAGGTGTCGTATGACGAGGGGCAGTTATGGAATCCCGGCAACTTGACCCGACAGCTGGCAAGCCGCTTGCTGTCAATGAGCCCGATCCTGCAAAACACCACATTGTTCAGGTTCTATGACAACTCAACCGCACCCGACTTGTTACCAACACCCGGTGAGTATTATACATACAGTGTGGTGTTGTTGTGTGTATGTATTCTGTGTGGAGGTGTGGCGCGTGCATGCGCAACTGCGCACGTGCGAGGCACACAATTTACGACAAATCCGATACATATTAACATGTGTGCGAACTGTGCAGCTTGCGCGGCGTGTTCAGACCCACGCAAAGAGCTCAGGCCGCCACCTTACTTCACATGCGATTGCGTGGCGCCGTTGTTCCTCAACATCACGCTCTCGGACACATTGAGCGCGGCTTATCATGCCTCAGGCCAGCTGTCTGTTCGCTTTGCCGACGCCATCGGCACCGACCCTTCCTTAGTCACCATCGAGTACTTTTCTCCCACTCTCGCGCAAGTCATTGTGTTCCCGCCTCCCATTGCAACCTTTGCTTATGATGCCGACATCGCACCCGTCGTGCGGCTATTCAGAGGCGCCAACGGGCCGATACCGATGCAAGACGTGTTATCGGGGCCTCAGGCCTTGATATCGGCCTCATTCGGTGGGAAGATTGTGTTCGAAATCAATGCCGCCTCGCCATCGCCCCCGACTTTCGACCCACATTCCAATGCACCCGTTGTGATGGACTTAATGTTGGCATCCCCGTACAGTTCTTATTCAATCGACCCGCAGGCGTTTGAAGCCAGCTTTATTTCCGATCTCATGAGTATGGCTAAACGTGCGATTCCTAACCTTGTGGCCGTCACAACCAAAGTCACAGGCGCAGCGCCTACCGACACCGGGATGCAGGTGTGTATATGTTTTGCTTGTGTGCAAGTGCATGGTAAGACAAGCTTTTGTGCCCACGGCGACATTCTGTGCATCTCCGAGCGACTGCATACTTGTGCGCGTGCGCGTGCGCGTGCGTGTGCGTGTGCGTGTGCGTGTGCGTGTGCGTGTGCGTGTGCGTGTGCCTGTGCATGGTATGTATGGCCAGGTAGATGTGTGGCGACGCTGTTTTTGTATGTGCATACAGCAGACAATGTCTCATATACCACAAGTGCAGCAGTGTCTTGCGCACGCCATTGCATGCTTGTGTGCCACACATACACACGCGTCTTTTTGGGAAACAAAGCACAACCTTTGCGCAGGTTTCACTCGTCATCAGTGACGTGTTGGGCAGCACGCCAGGCGACGTGGCGGCATATCTTCGTGACGCGTCGACAACATACCCACCCGTGCTCCCGAGCATCATCGATCGGAGCTTCATCCCAACATTGAGCGCAGTCCCTTCCTGTGCGGCGTGCCCACCGTTGCAGGCCACAAGGCCACCACCGACATTGCACACATGCGAGTGCGTGACACCTGTGACGGCCCAAATTACTCTCACCAGCCCTCGCGCATACCAACACAACGACTCGCTTTGGCTTCATGAGCGCCTTGCGGAAGCGTTGGGTGTTGAGCCGAACCTCCTCGTGAGCGTTCTTGACGACAAAGCCACAACCCTCACAATCCAGGTGTTCCCGCCATCTCCGGCAAACGCCCTTCGCGGCCCCGATGTTGCCCACCTTCTGGACCGCCTCCTCCTTCGTCTTCATGGCCAACACACCCCACTTGAACTGTTACTTGGCAGGTACGTGTGTTTGCATGCGCATGTGTGCACGCGCGCGCGCGCGTGCGTGACTAACACCACACACCACATTGGCCTAACATAACATCTTGATAACTTGCTGCCCAAAACGCTTATAGAATTTGTCGCATCGCATAACATGTGCATGGTTGTGTTCATCCAACATGTTTGCAAGATTGACTGAGTTGTTGAGTGCGTGTGTGCAACATGCGTGACACTTCCAACTGACATCCTTGCGTGGTGCAGTTTTAGGCTGGAGACGCTGTATGCGGGCGCGGAGTTGTGGTACAGTGCGCCCGCGCTGGACTCGCAGAGGGCGGGAGGGTCCAACATGGTGCTGGCGTCCTCCGCGGGGGCATTGCTCGGGACATTGGGTGTGTGCATGGCGGCGACGGCGTGCATGATGCTCTGTTTTGCATTGGTGATAAGGTGTGCTATGTGGCGTGGAGGAGGAGCACACATGCCCAACAAACTCTCCTACACGCCTGCGCCGCACACCCACAAAACCCAACCTCATGTCGAGGTTGTGATGCACACCAAACGTGTACCAATCTCGGAGATTTGTGAAGTGGTGTCACCCACCAACCATCAGGTGTTCCCAATGACTCTGGTTGCCAGGCCAACACCCGGCATGGCAGTGCAACAGTAGTCATGTGTAGCAAAACAGTCGCGATGTCATAAAAGGATGCGCATTTGTGGTTTTGGCAGTAGAAAGGTTGGAATAAGGATACAATATTTGTCCATAGGCAGTGGTATGTAAATAGTTACTATATTTGGAATTAATCGGACACCGCTTTGTGGGTGCAGCTAAATTATGAACTTGAGTTGGTAGCAGAGCGCTCTTTACGTTGTTGTGGGGGTGTTTATGCAAGGTGGCTTGGGTGCATGTGGTTGTACCATGTAGAGCGTTGACACTTGACGATGTGCACATATACATTTTATGAGTTATCAACTTATGTCGAAATTCGCGTGTATTACAATGCCCATAAAGTCTGCCCCTTGACTGCTGCCAACGCTGAGCTACATGATGTACACGTGCACACGCATCTACATCACGCGCGCGGGCTCGTTGCTATCTATCCTCGATGTCCGTGGCGACAACAAAGGTGTCGGCGTTAGCGAGCACGCCTCGAGGTAGCACGCCACAAGTGCGAGAGATTCCACCTGACACGCGCACACACACGCACACGCACGCGCACACGCGTTCCCCGCAATCAGTCTTATGGCCAACGTATGATCACACAACAACTTCTTGCAAGACACGTATATCACTCACTGTCAAAGTTGGCGTCGTGCTCATTAACACCCTCGCCGTGACCTTGCCGGCGTTCGGCCACGTCTTGGCTGCCCACAGCTGATATAACACACAACTGCATGTCAGCCTGTTGGTACTGGAACCCTCCACTTGAGTGGCACTCAAGTTGATATTACATACCAGGAAGTCGTCTCTCGTGAAGGGTCCCTCCTGCGCGTGCCGCCACTTGAGTATCTTCATCCACTTCTGCTGCCTCAACCTGAAGCAAACATACAAATCACCTCACACATATACGAGCACACAACACCCACGCATACGTACTCAAACACACCCACGCACAAGAGCGCGCACACGCACAACAATGACTCAACAGAGGCGTCAAGTCCGTTATTATGGAGTGGTGGTGGTGTTACTACTACTACTAGTAGTAATAGTAGTAGCAGCAGTAGCAGTAGTGTCACCGTCGTTGTTGTTGTTGTTACTATTATCAACATACAACTCACTCTGTCCCTTCCAGCAGTTGACTCGTCAGATGTTCCATCTCCCTCCTCCCCCTCCTCCCGCACTCCTTGGCTATCCCTTCCAGCTCGTGCGGTTTGGCGGACGGGTAGATCGCGCGGAGGGCGCGCAACACGACGCTATCTGTCGATGATGTCGTGTCGTCGCGTGCGAGGGTGTGGAAGGGAGACAGGACGCGGCGCCAGTGCATCGGGTAACGCCAGGTGGCGTCGTCGCAGTGGCCTGAGGGTAAAAGAGTGGATTACAGGTGAGACTCTTGCACGCGTGTATGTGTGCATCTGTGCGTGTGCGCGCTCGCGTGAGCGTGTGTATACCTGTGCGTGAGCGTCTGTGTGTGTGCGTGTCACCATGTGCGTGTGCATGCGTGAGTAGCTGTGCATGTGTGCGCTTGCACACATGCACATATACACATACACACACTTGCACACATACACACTCACACAAGTACATGTTAACATGTGAGCCTGCACGCATGTATGACTGCATGTCCATGTGTGCGCTTGTGCGTTTGTGTTTGTGTGTCTCTGTGTGCGCAAATGTGCATGTTTCTGCATATGCAGTTGAGATCATGCCTTCAAGTGCAAGGGAAAACAGTCGGACGATCGCGTTGGAAGCACGGTGCGTGTCGATGGCTTGCAACATAGCGCGCGCGATGATCACAACCGTCGCTCGCACATTCGCATACCTGTTCAAGAACAACATATTGGGTTCTCGCTCCTCGCCCACTTTGTGCCAACACACTCATCAGAGCTCACCTCGACAGCAAGAATGTGTACAGGAAAGCGTGCAGAGGTGACGGCGGGTCCACATGCTTGACGATGAGATCGGGGTCTTGCGGCTGCGGCAACTGCAATTGTTGGTGTGAGTGAGATGACGCGTCCTCTTTCCTCGCCAACAGCGCCGTCTCCTCCCGCTCTATGCGCCACTTCTCTGCCCACACTTTCTCTATCAGATAGACCAAATCCTGCAGTCAACAAACACTTACACACATACGTAGGCATGCACGCATGCGCACACATGCACATGCGAGCACGCGCACACATGCACACGTATAGCTCAATGCTCCTGCAGAAGTTTTACTGATATTTGCACAAATACATTCACACTGTGACATCCACTTACTGCGAGCGACATCTGCAAGTGTTGCCCTTCGCAGAGTGTTGTGTCGGCGAACTTGTCTTCGGCGAGCTGGGTGGCAAGAAACGACGCATACTGTTTGTGTAGTGGAGATGCTGGTGTGTTTGGGACATCTTCATGTGTTGTTGTTGTTGTTGTTGTTGTTGTAGTGGTGGTGGATGGTCGTGTCTCAGCGCTCTCTTTGCTCGGCGTGGTATTCGTATCACTGCGTATATCGCCCGCACTCTCCACCCGCATGGGTACAGCATACTCCCGCAATCGCCTCTGCAATGGAGATAAGCTTATCGGATCAAACCCTTGCACACACCCCCACCCACCCCCACACTCTTACCAACTCTTCATGCACGGGTCCCACTTCCTCCCCAAACCTCTTCTTCACCGTTTCCCTCGCGTCTTCGTCTCCTTCCCTCTCATCCATCTCCGCCTCGAAGTCACCCACGAGTGCTTCGTGCGCTACCAGCAGTTGTCTTTCCAAGTGTATGGCTTCGCCTAGTAGGGTTGAGTCTTTGGGTGAGAGAGAGTGGGAGGGTGTGGTGCGGCTGCGGTCGCGCTCGAGTTGGGCGAGCGTGTGGCGGATCTCACGCTGACGAGAGAGGGTGTTGAGGAGGGAGGAGGACGTGGACTTGGAGGACGTGGACTCGTGCTCGGCACGGCGGACCTCGCCCTGAGAACATGTTGGTGTGCGTGCGGGCACTGTTGCATGATGACACAACTATATGGTAGACTGGTATTGGGGTACACATGCGCCGCGACATGCAGCGCATGCGTGCATGTGCATGTACGCCTGCCGCACGCACACGCACATGTGCTACAACAAGATATGCAAATTACACCGATACCGCTCAACGTTCTTATTGTTGGGCATACAAGGCATACAATGCTGTTGATACATGTCAGGATGCCACCCGATAGAGTGTGGGTTTATGTTGTGTTCCAATCTCTACCTGCATGGCGAGTAGCTCTCGTCGGTGTCGCTCGCGTGCCTCCTTAGCCTCCGCCGCAATGAGGTCACGCTCTGCGATGGCCTGAGCAGCCTGATACTCCGCTCCCAACGCACGCGCCTGCATGGATGCATGTGTGTGTGTGTGTGTGTGTGTGTGTGTGTGTGTGTGTGTGTGATGCACACCACACAAACACCTCAGCATCCTGAGCTCGAGCGTCCTCTGCGCCACGTCTCCCTGCTCCATCTCGTCCCTCTGCTCGTGCATTTCTCTCAACCATTGCCAGGGTGTCCTTGGCGGCGGCCGCTGCGTCGTTGGCATCTGCGGCCTCGTCCCGTGCCCTGGCCAGGAGGGCGAAGTAGGGCAGTCCGCCGATGGAGTGGGCGTCCGTGGGGTCCGTCGTGAGGTCCTCCCCGGCGCAGTAGAGACCGACCATCACCTCGCTGTACACCTGAGCCATAACACGCTGCGCTGCACCCAACACACCCGCAGACAGGACCTCGCGGAAGGCGGCCACGTGGCAGGCGAGCCGGGAGACGCTGGGCTGCCCGGGAAGAAGACTCTTGCCGACGCCGGCATTGCCATCCCCGCCACTGCTGCAAGCAGTCAACCGCTCTGCAAGACGCACCTCCACCTCCGTCACCGCTGACCTCGGCGTCCTCATCCCTGATGCCACCGCCGCCGCCGCCGCCGCCGCCGCCGCCGCTGCCGCTGCCGCTAAGGTCACGTGACCTGTGTCGATTACGCTATATACGGATTACGTGAAGGGGTTCCAGGCACACCTGACACTAACCTGACATCGTGTTTCAGGTAGGATACGCCGCAGGTGTAACAGTAGAGCTTCCAGATACGTATCTTGCAGGCCTTGCGTGTCTTGCGTATCTTCCCGCCAAAAAGGCCGATGTTGTACGTGCAGCTATAGGTCTCTTTCAATGCTATGCAGTGTGGATAGGCAGGTAGGTACAACCGACAGGCGGGAAATCTCATGTTTTCGCGCGAATTCTACTGACCGCATTTCTGACCGATCGGTTGCTTTGCCGCCGGTTAAAGCCCGTGCCTTCTGCCACGGTAGCGATTCGTTTTGAGCCTGCAACAAACTGCACAAACAGCCCCGATATCGCTCGCACATGACCAATATCCACCCTCTCAGCGCCAAATGGGCGCCGAATCGGTTACCTAAGTCAACGAGTCAGAGTGACCTAAGCCTGACAGCGTTCAAGTTTGGTACGGTTTGATTGTGCGGCTAATTTGGTGCCTAACAGTAAAGGCGCCAGATTGAGCTAAAGCAAAAGGCATAGGCGTAAAGGCACTATCAGCGGCGGTGGCGGTGTTGTTCTCCTCCTCCGCGTCGTCATCCGTCAGCATTGCCAAGGATAGTCTACCGTCATGGAGGCAGCGACGGCGTCGTCTGCGATGTCCTCGTTGGTGCGCGGGAGGGGCTTAACTTCTGTCCCCTCCCGCCGCCCGCAACAATCCTCTACACATGCTCGTCCTCGCCCTCATCAGCATCACCAGGCCACCCGCATGAAGGCGAACTGGAGCTTCCTGCCTGACGAGACCAACAAGAACAACAAGGCGCCGGTGGCCACGACAACGGAGAAGGCCACGAGCCATGACGCCAAGGCCACCACCCTCGTTGCATCCAGGGAAGAGGTGAGGGTGATGACTGTGTCAACCGTTGCTATTGTAAGAGAGATTGATTGTCAGTTTCATCCACTGATGTGGGTATGTGTGCAGAACAACAGCAATGACAACAGCAATGGCGTCCATCAGGAGACCAACGGCGTGCATCTCAACGGCCACGCCAACGGCCATGTCAATGGCTACGCCAACGGCCACGTCAACAGTCATGCCAATGGTCATGTCAACGGCCACGTCAATGGCTATTCCAACGGCTATGCCAATGGCCATGCCAACGGCCATGCCAACGGCCACGTCAACGGCCACGCCATCAACATCATCAGCAATATTGAGGACAACACCCACGCCAACAACAGCAACAACTCTTCTGGTGCCAACGACTGGCCGATGCTGCGTCCAGCCACACCTCAAGCCTCAACTACACGCAAGCCGACAACCACAGCAACAACAAACACAACAGCATCACCAAGCACAACCAGAGCCACATCCACAACGTCTTCCTCTCAAAGTCAGTCTCTGCCACCACAAGCGGATCTGTCGCAGAGTTATGGGTGGAGTGTCCTGCCTGATGCCTGCCTTGACCCGCACGACATCGCCAACAGCATCGCCCTCGCCGACAACAACAACAACAACAACCACAACAGCAGCAACAATAATGGCACGGCTGTCGTTGATGACGACGCATTCTGGCAAGAACAAGTAAGCGAGCACTGAGACTGTTGGCGTGCTGTTACACCAACGGATGCTGTTTGATGTTGATGCACGGCAGTTGCTTGTTGGCTTGCAAGAATGGTTGTGCGCGGAGTGTGCATGTGCGTGTGTGATAGTGTATGCGTGTGTGTGCATGCGTACATGTATATGTGCGCGTGTGCGGGATGCTCCAATAACTACTGTGCATGCTATGTCAAAGCACTCTACCATTCACACTGTGCCTTAAAACCAACCACACAGCCACCCACTCTAACACGTGCACGTATCTCTCCCAGCAAGCGCGGCGTCAGCGTGAGCGTCAAGACTGGGAGTCTCAGAAGTCCCAATTGGAGGACGAGGCCGCATCTTTGCGCGCCCGCATCGCCTCTCTCCACGCTCTCGTCCCCGCCCCCTCCGCCGACCGCGCAAAACAACTCGCCGAAGCCGCCGTCGCGCCACTCACACGCGCGGCATCCACACTCACAACAAAAACAACCACAAAGAAGACGACCACGAAGAAGGGTGCGGCCACGTCGGCGTACACGTCGCATGAGCTCAGAATGGAACGTGTGACAGCGCGTGCGGATAGCTTCTTTGCGGCTCTCTCCAACCAGTTGCATCATGACTGAGAGGTGCTCTCGTGTGTCGGTGTGGAAGGCGTGTCCACGTGTTGGTGGTATGTGCTCCACACAGAGGGCTAATGCGCTCTGTGTGAAGAAGAGAGAGAAAAGACGAGAGATACATATGCTGAGGTGTGGGGTTGGGTGGGTGTGTGGCAGTGAGGGGAGGCAAAAGGATGATGTTGTACTTTCTACATCGGAGGTCATGTCTCCTCGCCTCACTGCACTTGTAAAGTTGATGTTGTTGGGGATTTTTTACCTGTACCTCTAAGGACCAGTTTGTGTGGGTTTTCTTCTTTACTAGGAGGGCGGTGTACTAGTAGGGAAGCCCCACCCCTGTAAACAGGAGTTGGGTTGTAGTAGTATGAACTCATTATTGAACCTTGAATTACATTTCTTGGTTTAGAGTTCCCAAATGCAAGGTCCTCGTGGTTGCCTGCAGCCTGTGCGAATGAAGTGGGTCGATGTGTTACCGTTGAATGAGTACGCGCGTGAAGTTATTGTGCGTGACAAATGAGACACAACGTACAACTGCGCAAGTAGATGTGCGCGATCCATGTTTCGCATGCATCAGTGCACTGAACAGTGATGAAGTTTTCATCACTGGTCAACGCACAACGTGTGTTGGCGTAACATGTCATTGATTGACCCCACGCACACACACGCAAGCCATACGTGAACAACCTGTTGGAATTGCATGCGTGTGTTTGCTGCTTGGTTGTATTCAGAAACACAAGTGATGAGATCGTGTATGCATCGCATAAGAGCACTTGGCTACCATAATTTGACCGTGCATGCATTCAACAACTTAACACCACTAACAATACTGCTACACAGTGAGCACTCGGCAAAGTTTTCTCAACAGCAGCATGACGCACGTAACGACAACATGGTTCTCCTGCAAAGTACAATGCTCTTGTGTGCATGCACCAATGAACCAAACGGGTGATTGACGACGCACATGTGTGTGCGCATGTGTACGTTCGTGTGTCACACGGTTCAACTCTTCACCAGCAACCAAATCCCATCACTTCACATCACATCCATTCACTGGTCTTCTAATCTGACTTGGAACCACTGTATGGACCCCTTCCCCGGCCCTAGTACCAACTCACACGCCGAGTCAATCAGCTCCTCTGCCGCAGCTTCCCTATCCTCATGCCTCACTATAGCCGGAGGGAGAAGCTCCTCCTCCTCCTCATCAACCTGCATGTCGCCCAGGACCTCAGCCAGCATCGCCGCCAGCTCGGAACGATCGAGGAACTCCTCGTCGGACCCGTGGCGGACGACGACGTAGGTGCCGCCGCCGTCGCCGTAGTTGAGAGCACGACGCTGGCCTCTCTGAGGAGGACAAGGACAATGACGACAAGGACAAGAGCAAGGACAACGAGCATGAGAACAGGGTCACCCATGCGTAAGTAATGTCGCTAATGGCGCCAACCACACCCCTACCAGCGTGTGCGTCGACCAGCGTTGCCTCCACGACGACGACGATGACGTGGAGGAGGACGGCAAGGAGGAGGAGGAGGAGGAGGAGGAGGAGGGTAGCCTAGAGACCAAGGCGGGTCTGAGGGTGTGAGGCGGCGGCGGCGGCGGCATTTGTGGAGACCTTGTGGAGGCGACGGCGTTGACAGCGACCAACCTCGCCGCTGCCGCCGCCAACCGTGACGTCATGGCCACCGACATCGCCGCCGATGCACTGCAGGATTGAGACTGCGTCCCTCAGCCTGTCTGCGAGGTTGTGATGGGGGCGGCGCCGTGGGTGCGTTACGGTGCGCCGATGGTCGGTGCTGTGGTGGCTGGTTGGCTTGGACTTGCGCACTTCCTGCAGGGGAGGATAGACGTCCACGACGCGCAGGACGCAGCACGACGCACCCACATCAACAGCGATCACAACAGCAACAACAAGACGGACCTGGCGCAGGAGCTGGAGAGAACAAGGGCGCAGGTAGATATTGATCGGTACGAGAACAAACCAGTGCCGAAGCAGTACTGATGACAAGGAGGACAAGGACAGGGACAAGGACGACAGCAGCAATGCTTGCGGCAGTGAGAGATTGTGGCAGTGAGAAATTGAAAGGAAAGGATCGATGAGACAATGCAGGTGAGGTTCTTGTTGATAAACTTGTGCTGTGTGCAGGGTGGGTGAGCGTGTGCTGTGCGTGGTCTTGGGTGTGATGGGGAAAACGCCACAGTTAATGGCTGAGTAGTTATCATCATATGCATAACGTTCTTGTTTGCTATTCAGGTGATTTGCAACAGATGGATGTGTAGAACCCAAGGCTAAGAAAAGGCGACCATGCATGTGCTAGCTGGAGCGGCAGCATACACTTGTATATACCCACATGCGGATGAGCAGTAGTAGTGTGACGAACCTGACTACTTGTTGTTGAACATGTGTGTGCTTGTGCACAACATTGTATACATGAAGATGTGCACGCGCACACACACACACACACACACACATACATGCGTGCTCGCATGCGCGCACCTGTACATAGCTACAGATGCTGCGAGTAGTGGTGAAGTTGGTAACCATGCGTGTACACGTTTGACACTGTATGTTTCAACACACCCATGCACATGCACATGCACCAGCATGCGCGCAAAGCGTGCGCGAGAACACGCACACATTGCGTCCCGCTGCATTTCCAAAACTGCATGGCTGCATGTATGCCCTTCACACCACACTATTCTCAACAACATCCAGAGCGCAATCTTGAGAACACAACACGCACCATGTCACGCATCTATGTGACACACGAGCGCCCAGCCGCACAAAAAAAAGAACCTCTTGCAACCTACTACACTGCATCAATCACATGTCCCTCCAGTCAAACTCCTTTGCATAATACGCGTTCGGCAGCCCGAGCCAGAACTTGAACCTCTGCAACGCCACCACTCCCGCACTATCATGTTGCTGCTGCTGATGCTTATACCCATGCCCCTTCTTATGCCCCAAACCGGACCCCGAGCTGTTGTTGTTGTTGTTGGGTGTATTGTTGGCGTACATGGCAGTACTCAACTTGTTGCTATGTGTTGTGTTTCCGGGAAACAGCTCGATGAACAGCCTCTTGAACTTGAGTCTATCGGGCGCTATCCCGCTCGCTTCCATCTGATCGACGAGGTGTAGCGCGGCGTTGAACCTGCGCGCGCGCAAGCACACGTCCACGAGGGCGTCGTACGCCTTCTCGTCCACGCCCTCCGCGCCCAACTCGGCACGCATCGCGTCGTACACGCGCATCGCGCCGTCCGCGTCACCCGCCTTGCCGTAACACTTGATGAGAGCGCCGAAAGTGGCGACGGTGGGACGGACACCAGAAGACCTCATGCGCTGCACACGCACACGTACATGTTGTGAGTAGCTGCGTGTGACAAGTACAGTTGCTGTAGTGGGTGTGTGCGCACTAGATACATGCATGGAGGTGTGTATGTGGGTAAGGCAGGCTACAAGACAGTGTGATGAGAACACACACGCATGTACATCAGCCATACTCAGTCATGCTGTTGGGTTTGTTGACTGCATACCACTACAAGCACACACAACTACACACCTGCGCGCACATGCACACACAAAAACACGCATGCACGCACACGCACTGTACACATGCATGCCAACACAAGACTACTCACCTGGTAGATTGCATTCGCATCGACAGCCCGTCCCACCCGCGCGAATGCATCAATGACCGTGTTGAATGCAACCACATCCGGCCTGATGTTGTTGCTGTTACTATTGTTGTCATCGCTTTGCATCTCCTCGAACAGTCTCAACGCGTCGTCCGGCTGTCTTACACACGCGTACCCGCGCATGAGCGTGGTGTAGCTCGTTACGTTGGGCCGCACGCCACCACCCGCACGCATCTCGTCGAAGAAACGTTGGGCGGCGGGAAGGTCCTCGTGGAGCACGCACGCCATAAGGAGAGTGTTGTAGGTCACGACGTTGGGAAAGGTGTCAACCTCCTTGTTGTTGTTGTTGTTGTTGTTGTTGTTGATGGTGTTGGTGATGATGATGTTGTTCACCTTGTTGGTGTTGTTGTTGTTTCTCGCCTCCTCCTCCTTGTTGTTGTTGACCTTCTGCTTGATGTTGTTGGTGACCTTCTTCTTCATGTCATTGAAGAGTGCTATTGTCTCATCCAGTCTTCTTCTTTTGGCAAAGCCTGCCAGTAGCGCGTTGTGAACGGCTGGCGTGATGTCGATGTTGGCGATGTTGGCCTCGTCGTACACGCCGAGGGCGAGCTCGAGGTTGTGCGCGCGCACGCACCCGCTGATAAGGTTGGTGTACGTCACCGCGTTGGGTTTATGCGTTGTGTTTGTACGCATCTTGCGCAGGAGGCTGAACGCGCTCTGCATGTCCGCTGCATCAGTGTAACCCTTCAATAGTTGGGTATATGTCTGAGCTGTTGGTTGTAAGCCCGCTTCGACCATGTTGTCGCACGTCGTCACGGCGTGTGCGACATCTTTAAGAGCCACAAACGCGCCGATGAGGGCGTTGTATGTCACCTCCGTGGGGGCTATGTTGGCTTCGCGCATGCTTTCAAGCACACGAGAGGCCTCTTTTCTCCTCTTGTGCTTGCCATAAGCGTATATGAGCGTGTTGAAAGTGCGCTCGTTGGGTTTGAGACCCCTCTTTTTCATATCTTCAAGGATGCCTTCGATATCGCGCCAACTGCCTGCACGCGCGAACGCGTATATCGCCGCATTGAAGGCCTGGATGTCAATATCGACCGGCCCTGAGGTGGATTTCAGCTCCTCCCACAGCAATATCGCCACGTGCTTGCGGGCCGCATCGCGCGCGAAACAACTCATTAGAGAGGTGTAAAGAGGGGGAGTGAGCTTCACGCCTTTCGCGCGTGCACGTAATAACAACTCCTCCGCGGTGTCGATGTCGCCAGCAGCCGCCGACGCAGTCACCAACGCCCTGAACGCCGCATCTGATATCGGCGCATCGCCCATATCAACCAACCTCCTCGCATCACGCAGCCTCCTCTTGCGACAACACAACATGACCAACTTGTTGTACAACTTCGCCTCGGGCGGGACGCTCATCGCTTGCAGCTCCGATATCACCCCCAGCGCGTGAGACATCCGCCCCTTCTCGATGCAGAAAGCCAGCTTCTTGTTCAGTGTCAAGGATGTCTTCTCGGGGCCGATATCACCCTCTCCCGCTGATGTTGACGCATGTGTGGCTGTCGCATCCTCACTCTCAGTTGATCCTTTCTCCAACTGCAAAACAACAATACCAATATGCCCACATACTCAGCAACATACACACACTTGGAAGCACGTGGTAATGTTGTCCAAACCGGTCACGAACATGACCCCGACATACTTGTTATGTGTACGTGTGTACATGAGTGTATCTCTGTCGAACCTCTATCTCTGACTGTGCTACGTGTGTCTACTACTCAGGCAACCAAAACTGTGTCACAATACTGTGTTGTCTCATCTGCCGACGATGGCGTCTAGAGCATGGCGCACGGTGCTGTACTTGAACCTAAACCCGAGCTCCTGAGCCCGCCTCGGGACCACCCTCTGACCCTCCAACACCTACGCGACAACAACAAAACACACACATTCGCATTCCTCACCAGACACTCAGAAGCGACCTTGACACCGGAAAGTCCCAATCAGACAACACCCACATGCCCCACAAACACACGCACACGCGTGCGCGCGCGCTCACGTACGCATGCACTCACGCTCGCATGCCTACACGCATGCAAGCACGCACGCACAATAACGCGTGCACGCACACGAATGCGTACACACACGTACGTGCACACATATATGCTCAAGCCACATACACATGCACACAAATGCGCGCATCCGAACACACACGCACACACATCCCCCGCCCTCCCACGCGCACGCGCACACGTGCATGCTCGATAACAAACCACTCACCACTTTGGCTCCTTCTCCCAGCGCCATCTGCAGCGCAAACTCCGGTACCGGCAGCCAGCTCGGTCTCCCCAAGGCACTCCCCAGCTCCCTGCACATCTCGTCCATGCGCACGGGGTTGGGCGCGGTGCCGTTGAGGACTCCGTCGTAGGAAGGGTTGGAGAGGGACTCGAGGATGAGGGAGACGAGGTCGTCGCGGTGGACCCAACTGAACCACTGGCGACCGGAACCGAGGGGGCCGCCGGCGAAGAGCTGGAAGATAGGGAGCATCTTGGCTGGGGGAGGAGGAGACACAACAGGAGGTGAGAGGCAACATAAGAGGTGGATGCGGGCGTGCGCACGTGGAGTGTCCTATCGGGTGTTATTGTTGATGTTGTACGCACGCGCATGCGTGTGTGCGAGCGCGTGCGCGTGCATGCATCAACGTGTGCGGGTGCGGGTGCGGGTGCGGGCGCGTGTGAGTGCGTGCGTGCATGCATGTGGGTGGATGTGGGTGTGGTACTGTGATGAGGTGATGTTGTGAATTCTCACCTAATGCGCCACCATCTTTGTCGAGGACAATCCCAAACCTGATGGTTACGCGTCGGACGCCGTCGGTGACTTTGGCGGCCTCGCTCTCCCACGCGCGGCACACCTGATGCGTCATAACTCATGACATTCAACCACACAAACGCATGATAACGCCACACACGCATGATAGGGCCTCGCACGGACGTGCACGCAGCACATACACGTGCGTGTGCGTGCACGCAAGTGCGCGAGCATGCATGCAACCACGAATGCATACAAACATGCACACACGCACACATTAATGGCTCAATCACCTCAGCGAGGTAGTCGCTGCCGCTTGCTGCCCGCTCGTCGAACTCTTTCGCATCATCGCTCGTGCCGTAAAAGCCAACAGCCGAGGCGGACACGAGCACATTGGGCCGGTTCTTTGCACCGTTGATGGCCTCAACGACCTGACGTGTGCTTGTACGTGGGCGTGTGCATGTGGTTGTTGCGACTCTACACTTGTCTAAGGTACATTGTGAGTGTAAGAACCCCAACACATGTACATACCCTCTTTGTGGCTTCAGTTCGTGTGGTCTTGATGCCGGCCTTGACCTGCGTCAACCGGCCGTCGTGGGAAACCTCCTGCTGGCTAACCGTTGGACAAACATATACCCACATACACCCACACACCAGCACGCAGGCACATACCCACACTTTGACACACAGCATACATGCACGCACCCACGCGCCCACACCCAAGCACGCGCATGCACGCGTGGGTATATACGTGTGTGTGCATGCATGTGCGCACACTCACACGCAAATACCCCACGCATAAAGCCAAACATGCATGTGCGCGCGCACGCACATATTCCCACCCACGCCCTCGCACGCACGCATGCACAGCGCCCTGTATCATCCTCCCACACCAACCCAACATGCACGCATCCACCAACGTACGGTGTCGTTCCAGCGTGTAGATATGGGCGCACCCGCCAGGTTGACCACACTTGTGGCGCCCTCCACGCCACGCGCCCAGTCTTTGAGCTCGTAATAAGACAGCGCATCCTTTCTCCTCTCTGCAAGGCAACAACACATTTTCATATGTGTTACTCTTGCAATGGTGTTGTTGTTGTTATCGTTGGGTCGCTGCTTTACCTCCTTTAAACAAGTTTTGTGCATTGGAGGCGTTTCGCGTCAGCACGCGCACTTCATGCCCGCCTGTAAAACCAACTTGCATGGTGATGCTGTTGTCGTTGTTGTTGTTGTTGTTGCACCATCGCAGAGCTCAGAAACTTGAGAATGCAGTGTGGGTACGACTGTGTGTGTGTGTACGACATGCATGCAACCAATGCATCACCAAGTAAACACAGACACTTGCCTTGCAGCAGCTTTGCGACAAGGCGCGAACCCACAAAGCCTGTGGCACCCGTCACGGCCACAACCATCTGCAGACATGCGAACCAACAACAGTGAATACAGAGCAATTAACACAACAAATTCAATAAAGATCCATGTGTATCAGCCTTCGTATTGGTTTGACGTATCCGACCTTGCCGCTTTGTGTCTGTGTCGCTTGTTGCTGTGTTTGCTGCTGTGCTTGGCAGCGAGGTGGTCGCCATGCACGATGCAACGGTACTCTCTGTCCACAGCTGACCCTCTCACCAACGACGCCGACAAGGACGCCGCCGCCGATGCGTGCCTCGCCGCCCAGGAAGCTGGAGGAAGGGGTGGCGGCGGCGGTGGGAGTGGCGTCCTTGCGCTGAGCGGGAGTGACTTCTCCCCGCAAGACACTTGACGACAACGACAACACCCTCGGCGACCCGACCGCCGCGGCCGCCGCCGCCGCCGCCGCCGCCATGTTGCTGCACTCCTCTCTGCAAGCATGGCTGAAGGCGTGGATATCTTGAGATCCGCTCGAAGCCGTCCGATGATGGATTGGACCAGATCGAACGCCTCTTCGTGTGCCCACGTGGGCTGATGAGCACACTGTATCACCGCTCGCTTGTCAGCGCAGTTGTTGTTGGCATCAGCGGCGGCGGCGTTGGTGGTCAGGGACATTGACAAAGCGGAGCAGCAGGAGGTTTACGCAAGCGGCAGGAGCGGTCACCATGGCGGTGGTAGCGACAGCCTCTGTGGCCTCCTGCTCGTCCGCGGCGACGGCGTCTTTGTCCTTGTCGTCGTCCAGGGCGGCGGCGGGGGCGGCGGCGGCCGCATGCAAGTTCAGGAGCAGGAGAGGGGTGTTGGCTACCTCCAGGCGGTCGGCAGGGCTGTCGCTGCGAGGGCGGCGATCGTCGGTGCTCCAGGTGTGCGCCAGCGCAGACACCACCTCGAACGCAGACAGCACCACCACCAGCAACGCCGCGAGCAATGCCGCCGACACCGTCAAGACTGCCGCTGACACCGTCAAGACTTCTGCTAACAAAGTCAAGGAGGAGCTTGTTGCGGATACCTCCTTCAACCTCGCCAAGGTGGTGCCTAATGCACTCATCCCACACAAGCAGCGCTTGCATTGTGTGCATTTTGCACCAAACAACACAACACACCAGCGGATCAGAGAGTAATATGTATGCATGGACGCCTCCCATGTTGTGCTTGTTGAGATGTTGCGCTCATTGTGTGCGTGTGTGTCTCTCACAAAACAGATCTCGCTGGGCACTGTGGGCCTCAGTCTCGGCTCCTTCCTGCTGAGGTAAGTCATTGATATGCCGCGTACGTGTGGGCATATGCTGCTTACCAGGGAGTGTGTGGGTCCTTCCCAACCCACATTGTACAATTTGTGTATGCGTGTGTGCCGACCACATTGAGACAGTTGAGACAACATGCCCACGTTGTGTCAGTTTCGGTTTCGGCGCCTACTTTGATCTCCTCCCCGGCGGTGCTTTCTCCGCCATCATGTTGACGTACGGTTTCCCTCTCGCCCTGATCGGTTTCGCGTTGAAGTACGCGGAGCTCAAGCCCGTGGGTTGCGCCACGACGGGATCGGCCCTCGCCCTCCGCGACGCGCAGGCGACGGACATCCTGAAACAGGTCCGGAATGATGTGACCAGGTATAGATATGGAGATGAGCAGCATCTGGACGAGGCACTCAAACGCATATTCCGATATGGACAGGTGGGTGGGTGTGGGCGTCTGTGTGTGCGTGTATTATACGTGTTGTGGGGTGCGAGCAAGTTCAAGTGTGCAAATGTCCATGTGAGAGTTGTGGCCATTGGCAGCTGTGTGTGTGCTTCTGTGTCTGTGTGCAGTTGTCCCTAGTGCATGCCCACGACCATGTGGTTGTGCGTAACGTGCGCACACGGAATATGCACCATCACAGCATGCACTGAGTAAGATTTTATGTTGTTAACGTGCGGGAGAGTCTCTCAAGCATGACAGCAGCATCTGCATCTGCCCATGCACACAGACGAACTACTCGCGTGTGGATTACTGCGCAGAACACGTGCAGCAGCATGTATGTATGCGATTCGTGGCTGTCACTTAATTGTTGTGTCATGTATCTATGCAGGCCGGAGGCATCCCGAGGCGGGGTGCCCCTGTCCTCGTGGGCATCCGCGAGGAGGTGCAGGATGAGGGCCGCTACACCCTCGTGCTGGAATTCGACCTCAGGCAGAGCAAGGTGGAGGACTTCACCTCACGTGAGGCCAAGTTCACGTCCTTCTTCGGGCCCGGCGTGCAAGCGCGCATTGTGGATGCTGGCAACAACCGCGTGGATGTGGCACTTGTTGCCACCGCCTAGTAGGTTGATGAAAAGAAAAGTTTTGCGTATGGAGTATATACTTAGAGACCACATTGCCTCCCTGCATGTTTGGTTGTTTTTGTACATCCAATTGATATGATGCTTGTCTGCTTGTCTGTTTGACCTCACTTGATTTTTACTAGGACTCGACCAAATTGACTTGTATGTGTGAACCTCTAGATGTGGCATGCCCATTGAAACCAGTTGGCAAGCCCACTGATTCTGCAACCATGCCAGCCTGTGCTTGTTCCCACAAATCTGATTTGATTACTTCATCATGAAACAAGCACAATCCGGTGGTGCGGCCATGCGCTGGGCGGCCCATCCCGCCGACCATGGAGGCAAATGCGGCGCTGGCTTTTGCAGTAGGTAGCTGGTCGGGTGCCAATGACGATGATGGCAGAGACGGCGGTAACTGTGCTGTGTGGTGGGATGCGGTAATGTGTACAAAAGATGCAACTGGGTTGGGTGTACTGGATGCTGATCAGACATGCTACCGCACGGTATGTTTATTTGCACACACTGTACACACAATGCGCTACGTCATTGCTCATGCATAGTGTCATTCATCACACGTATTGGAAAAAGCATATAGTCCGCACTTACTCTGCCATATATGTACACTGAGTTATACTGCTACACTATGTACATTACCTACACTACCTACACCACCACCCCGTTAGTCATGCAAGTTATGCATACATCACAATGTAGTTACCTGCAGCAGGCAAGCACGCAAGCAAGCACGAGTCGCTGTCTTGCTATATGGCAGATTCACCGCATTGCATTCTTTGTACAAATGCATGTGTACAACAGATGGTATGCTACCATATGTGCTTGTGTGCGGACAAGGTGGTGTGCAGCAGTGAGCTACGGGTGCTGTGGTGTAAGTTTGTAGATTGTAGGTAGACTGTTGCTTTACATATGCATTACGAATGCACGGCCTGCCCCACTACGCTACGACATCCAAAATGGTTGAATGCATTCTGCTGAGTACAGCTTGTTGAACACTCCACAGGTTGCAATCTGTTGAGCACAACACAGCAGACACGATGAGGTAGGTAGCCAGGCCAGGCCACAACAGCTCAGCCCAGCTGATAAAATTGCAGCAACATCTTTGAAGCTCACACGCACTCATGGCCTAGTCTCCATACAGAACCTCTTCCTGCACATCAATGATCTCTTCAACCTCAACTTCCTCAGCGTTGAGCTCTTCCTCCTCATCGGAGAGCGCGCCGTCCCGCAATTCAATGCGAGCCTCACGCTCTGCTTGCCGCTGGGCAAGGCGCTCTGCGTGCCACTTGCGGAAAGACTCCAATGCTTCGCGCCGTTCCTGTTACAAAGTAATGGATGATAAGATGAGGTCGGGTCATGCGCACACAATAAACCGGGTATAAGAGCACTGACGTAGGCTATGCAGTGCATACCAGACACACGGCATGCATAAACGGTGTACACACAGATAGAGGCTTGTTTGGCTCAGACAATGCAGCAGCGTGATCACAGTAACAGATCCGCACCTGAAGGACAGCAGTGTCCTGCTCTGTGCGCATAAGCTCATCCTCCTCCTCGTATCGCTTGCTGTATCGTTTCAAGTTCTTGATGATCTCCTGCTCCTTTTCAGGCGGGAGCAATGACGGCGGACGCGGCCTCCAGAGATACTGCAGTGAAATCACAGTCATCAACATGCAAGTACAACAAAGTGAATGAGACATGCACACACGCGCACACATGCTCTCTACGTAATGAGATGAAACAAGTACCTGGAAGAACCGGTCTCTCCTCATCTTGTACACAAGCTTCCCGTGGAACGACCACACGTTGAAGCCATTCTCCATCTGGTGAACGCTGGTCACGCTCGTGGCGACAAACCGCCCGGTGGGGTCCCAGTCCACGTCCGTGCACATGAAGTGCTCTGCAACAGCCATCGTCTCCAACTCATCCACGTTAAAAAACTCCAACTGGCCGTTCATGGTTTTAAGACCGGCCAGAATGAGATGCTTGCCCTGCAGTAAGTACTGATCAGCAAAGAAGCTCTCCAGCAGAAAGCCAAACACCAACCGCTTGTGGTTTTGTTACTTTTGCAAATATGCACACACCTGCGGTGACCAGTACAGCATGTTGGCAGTCTTGCCCTTCAGTGTGGTCAGCAGCGTGACTCGCCCGCTCTTGCTGCCCTTCATGGTGTAGATGCTAACATCAGGTCGAGGGCCGTCGCCATGGATGATGGCAAACCTGTGGCCCTTGGGCTCCCACGCAAAGGCCACAATCTTGTCATTCTTGTTTTCCAACTCAAGGACCTCAATGGGAATGTCGCGCTCTGCAAAGCAAGCGCATGAGCAAACACAGCACAATGCTACTCACCAGTCATCTGTGTTACTAACTGAATGAACCATGAATCATGAACTTACCATGCACACTGAGCAGTTCAAAGCCTGTGTACACGGACTTCTTCGTCTTGGTGTAGCGGTCCACTTTGACAGCGAGATACGCGCCCTCCTGCTGCCAGTACATCTTGCAGTCGCTCACGCTGAACAGGTTCTTCTGCCTCACCTCCTCTTTTGATGGGATAGCGATCAAGCTTATCTAAAGGATTACACAACAGTAACTCAGCAACATGACTTGCCAACATGACTTGTGCAGTCTGCACAAAGGTGGGATGCGCAGCAATGGACATCATCAACAGCAACCTGCATAATAGACACCACATACCCTCGCTGGCTGGTTGCCGCCGTTGGACTCGGGAACAAAAATGGCCATCATAGGGTCTGATGGAGACCAGCTGTAGTCGGCGAGCCCCTCGATCTTCAGCGACTTCTTATCCAGCAGGCCCATGCCAGGGGTTTCGTATATGCTGATCTGGTTCTTGCCCATCTTGGAGAAGTACTTGTCATCCTTGCCGCCGGCCCACTTGAACACAGGCCACGCCACGTGGCCTCCCGTTGCAGGACCGCCGGGCACGGCAAAGTCCTCAGCGGGACCTTGGAACTGCCGCATGAGCTGCCCGGTGCGGATCTCATAGATGTTCAGCGTCACTGTCTGCATGACAAATGAAGATGTTGATGACCATGACATCTTCTGTTGCTCAGTCCTACACCGCCATATGCAAGCAGCGTGCACGTACTGCACTCTCAGACGGTCGTCGCGGTTCCTCACTGCTGTACGTAGCCATGTACACTTCGTTTGGTGAAAAATCAAGCAGACGAACCTGCAACAATCAAGGTTGCAAAAACGAAACTGCAGCTGCAGACCACCAAGCCAAGCCATCCATACAAGGCAAGGCAAGGCAACTATGTATGCCAATCAGCCGCTACCAACCTGCTGGTGGCTGAAGCGGGAAAGTCGAGCCCATGATGGTCCTCCCCACAGTGCTGCACCTTGCCTATGCACGGTCGCAAGATATGTACCCTTCGGTGACCACTGAACAAAGCTTTCTGTCCAGCACTGCGTTGCAAAAGATCCTCGTCACACATGCAAGCCACAATCATTTGATGCGGTAAGCTTGAGCCAGCAAAGGCGAAGGCTCACATTTCTCCTGTACACAGGATCTGGTTGCCCCTTCTTGGGATCATTCCAGTAGATCTCTGTCTCATCTGCATAACGAATGGCAAACTGGTCCCTTCCGCGCTCATCCAGCATGAACCCAAGCAAGTTCTCCTGCAATCACAACATGGCGTGAAGATAAGTAACTTCAACCTGAAGCCATTTATTGTTCAATCCACACCTCCTACCTTTGGTTGATACGGCTGGGGCTCTGGCGTATGATACTCATCAGGCACCTTAGAGTACCTCTCGAAGTCATCGAACATGTTGACCTTAAAGACGTGACTCTTATCAAGCTTGTAACCATCAGTGTTCTCCTTGGCGGCAACAGCTTCCTGTAAGACCAGGACATCAGCCACCATGACAGCCCGGTATACAAGCATGTACCGGTGGCTATGGTTAACTTGCCTGCGGCGTCATGAATTCCACAAACGCATAGCCTTTGGTTTTGCCACTCTCATCGGTTGGCATCCAAAGGCCATTATCGCGAATCGTGCCAAGCTGGCCGAAGATCTTCTTCACCACAGTGACCAGCTTGTCAAACTTTTCGTGAGGGACTTGAGGGAGATGATCGACAACAATCACGTTGCCAAAACCGCTCTCCGTTTGCGGCAACTCATCTTCATCTTCTTCCTCCTCATCACTGACAATCATCACCAAAGTATGGGAGAGCTAAACTTGAGGACTAATTGGCAACACGACATCAAGCAACGGTTGCATGCAAGTGTGACAACATGCTTGCTGATTGCAGTACACGGCCAATCAGATCTGATAGCAGCCTGAAAAGCCCAGCATCCCTAATTGCATAGCGACGAGAAAAGGGCAACAGCTCGTAGAAGTATTGTGGCTGCATGTATGCAGCCGGGTCGCAATCATAGCACCCATCCCCTGACTTGTACTGACTGCAATTGCTGTGCAAGCAAGCGGAAAAGACGCCAAATCACCTGAGTACCTCGTGTTTCAATTGCATGCATGCAGCAGCAGCCAGACCACTGTAGACCCGACATTAGTCCTTGAGAATGAGAGATAACCGTCGCATCCCAAGCTTGTATGCAGCAACACCAACATGTCGCCAACGACGTTTGCCAGTAGCGGGCTACCTCTCCAGTACAGACCCACGCTGTGCAGACTCTTTATCGCTTGCAAGCATGATCTAACAGCAGCACGCAAAGTCTAAAGATCTGTGCCTGACAAAGTGGGAGACACCTCCTTGCCTGGGCGAAAGTTGCCAATAAGAATCCCGCACCTGTGAATGCCCATGTCATCGCCGGCAGGCAGCTGGATGCGGTCCAAGTCGACCTTGCTCCAGTCTATGTGGACTTCATCCTCCAGCTGCTTGCTGTTGGGCGCAGCAGGCGCCGACACATCAAGCGCCGGCATGGCGGCTTTGAAAAAGCGGCAGCAGTAGAGGCTACACGTCTGTAGCCTCTACTGCCAACGCGCTCGTGCTTGCCTTTGATGACGCCGCCGCCTGCAGCGTTGCCGCCGCCACCGCCACCGTCGCCCAACCCTAATCTCTGGTTAGGGCTTTGCCGCCATACTACGTCATCCCGTAGGCCGCTGCTTGTGGCATGGACATCGCTTGTCCTACTATTCTCGCATTTCACGTCCGTTATATTCATTTAGACAATTATGTCACTTGTAGACTACAAGTTGTAGTGTAAACTCCTAAAATGATTAGAAGCTGTTGTGCATGCAACAGTGGCAATTACACGTAAGTTACATTACAAGATACAGAAAGCAATGCGTTGAGTTGAGGCCATCATGCACAGTATTGATAATGTTATTATGTAATAAATGATTACGATAATCATGTTAAACAAATATGACGGTATTTACAATGTATAAGTATGGCGTGAGCTAGACGATCACATGTAACATTATATCTACAATAAGGCACTCAACGGTTTATAGCCCGTGAAATATTGACGAATGTTTTATTCATTCATTGAAAATGCATTTTGTACTTTTGATGCAACATGCAGCTTACTTTGTATACCAATGCTCTTTTATACCAGTTAGATTTGAATTTGTTACACGATGTATAATGCAACTGGAATCTAATGAACATTACCAGTCAATTAACAAGTAAGCACATTTTTATTTTTTGTGTTTGCTCAAAAGATGTAATGATTGCAAGTAATGACAACACTTGCACATTGACCATGTGATGTTTATCGACTCATCATGTGCATGCGTACATGTAGTACCTGCTATACTCGTGGAATATTGTACTGGCATATATATACACTTTGTTGCTGTTGCTATGTGTGCTATTGCGCTTGCTTGTGTGAACGATGACAGCACTAGGTGGGTCACATGCTGAGCGCGCCTGTCTTGATCATGAGCGGTGAGGCTGTGTATAAGAGATGGTATGCTGGATTAGTTGCTTGTGTGTGTGTGTGTGTGTCTCTATGTGTATGTGTGTGTGGGTGTGCAAACTTTAGCGTCTCATAACTCATTACTCTCATTACTCCTGCACTGTGTGCATGTGCATAAATCTGAAGCCTTGAGGGGCCAGGTAGCAAATAGGGGCCAGGTTGGAATGCCACGCAGTGCTTGCTAACACACCCAAGCACAAGCCACGCACTCACACAAACACCAGGCCGCTCACATAAACGTAATAGCACCAGAGGCAAGGGGGCCTAGGCTAGGACATCAGTAAGTGAATGCAACGGCGGTCAAGTAGTAGAGGCAGTAGCCAACGTACCTGCCACAACCCCAGAGCGACGTTAGCAACCGCAGCCACGCACTTAGCCTAGGCCCCCTTGCCTCTTGCATGCTTGCTTGTGCTTGTGTGTGCTTGTACTTGTGTACTTGAGTGCGGACTTGCATCATCAGTACTTGGTCAACCTATACACTTGCAGATCTTATACCCTTAGTAACTACTGGTTAGTTATGATGCGCACACACATGTCGTCATGTCGTCACGTAATTCATACCTACATTATTACATAAGCTTATGTGCATCTGTGCATTGGCATTGCGTGTGAACAGAGTAACCACATCATGTCACTTTGCGAGTAGTCGAGTGACGTATAAGTGGCAATCATGGACACTGGCAATCACTCTTTACATAGGGCCTGTAGCTGTACATGTTGCTAGTGATGTACGCCGGTGTTGAAGCTAATCACCATTTGATAAGCAAGCCCAATGTAGTGCTGCATTTCTCTACCTACAGCAAGTATTAGCATGCTAGCATAAGGTATAAGCCATAGGGCAAAGAAGCAGTCCAAATGCACAATAAGCAGCACCACAAACAATAACCAACCTAGCCACAAAGACAAGCACAGGCAACATCAGCATGTCAATTATCACAGAAGTTTTACAACTATGTGCACTACGTGCTCTAGGCGGGGCGGTGGGATGCAATGGCAAACAGCAAGGCAGAAACAACCATCCAACCAAATTTGAGCACACATGCACATGCGCAAGGTCCTTTGGAGAGCGGCGCAGCAGCAACAGCAAGTGTGTGAAGGCAGGAGTGCTGCTGCATAGAATGCTTTAGTCAGCCTGACAACACCTTGATTACCAGATAACCTCCTCCCTTGACAAGCAAGACCTAGAATGGGACCTCTTTTACCTCCACACCCTAAGGTTACGACTAGCAAAGCATGGCATAGCATGCTATATACTTACAGCACCTCTTCGTAGACAACCTCCTTCCTTAACCGGCAAACCCTACATCTAAAACCTCTATGACTTGACCGCACTATGGAACCTATTAGAACAACAAACACTTTATTCAGCACAAGACCGACATGCAGCACAACGGGTCCATTGATGGGTATGCATACAAGCAACTCAGCGAGGTCTTATACTCTTGGGTGCTTGATCAGGAACCAGTGTCCTGTTAGCTTGTGTTTCTGCGTCAGCCCGCGCGAGCCCACGCGCGGGCATAACACCATTATTACTTGAGCGAGCTGGCAGCAGTAAACTCGGGTCCGAACTTGACTCCTTCAATGACGGTTGTGACCGGCCCTTCAGTGCTGTGACTACTGTGCTGCAAGCCACCGCAACCGCACCCGCCATGCCATACACGCCTAACAACAACCACAATGTCGCAGGAATCCGTCAAGTTCACGCTCATTTCCAGAGAGCATGTATGTGTGCCTTACCTGGTATTTCATCTAGCAACAGAATTCCAGAGATGTACGCAATGGGCACCTGAGGCAAGTAGAAGTACGCACCAACTGTTAACAGCCAAGCTGCAAGGCTGTAAAACCGATTGAAAAACTTGACTGCACATTCTTACCTCAGCATAGCTGATGGCCAAGGCGCTTGCAGCGCTTTGCAGCTGAAGGCCTCCTGCGCACAAATGAGAACAGTGTTGTGAGACTTTGGCTGACTGCACGCAAAGCAACTCCATGTGAAGAAAGTCAACATGCTTCTAAGCTGTCACTTACGGTTTACGAAAAAGATGGACACCGCAGAACAAAGGCCAAGAGTAAATATGTTAGGTATATCCCTGCACGGGGCAGTAAGTTTGTCCAACATGCCTACAGCAACAACATTCAGAAGCTTGCCACTGGCCATACCGTAGTGAGGGTAGTTGATTGTTGCCCTGAATAAACATGCCCATGAGTGATGCGGGTATCGACAGCAAAGCGAAGTAGTGAGCCACAACCTGCACACAAGCATGATTGGTCACAAATGCAACAAACACATAATTTGTCATTTTGCGACAGGAAGCTCTTGCATCCCCCTGCATGTATGCCCATCGTGTATTGGGTCACAGAAGGCTCACCAGCGAGTGTTCGCCTGTGCCGATTGTGCGCACCACAACATATGCAGCAGCAGCAAACACCGCCCCGGCAAGAGCAACAGCCACTCCCATCAGCTCACTGTGTGTCCGGTCCGCGCCGAACGCTTCTGCTGCGCCAAACAGGAACTGCGGTCTCGCTATCAGACTGCAAACAATAAACAAGTTTGCGAGCAAAAATGGTACAGCAGTCCAACTGACAACACACAACCGAGAGCTGCAATATGCGTGTGCGGGCGCGAGCGCGTACGCGCGCGCGCGCGGGCGGGCGGGTGTGTGTGTGCGTGCGTGAATGTGTGTACCAGACTCCTGTCAAGCCAGAAAGGCTGGAAAACACATCCACGAGCGTCCACGGCTCCCGCAGCAAGGCCCAGGCAAGCATGGCGCCCCAGATCGGGTTCGTGAAGTACAAAACCTGTTCACGTACACACATGATGCTGAGGACACAGGTGTGGGTATGCTTTGTTCTGTGTGTAGACATGACAGTTTCCACAACATACCTCAGTGTCAGCCAATGGCAACTTGTTCAATGAGTAGAAGATGCACTGTGTTGCAGAGAACCCGAGCAACGCACGCGCAACGAGCAATTTTCGGTTCTTGGGCTGACCCCTGAACACTCAATGATGTCTATGCGTGCTGCATCTCATGCGAGTTGGGAACACCAATATGCAACACCCGATTGCCTTACCAGAATGGAATGCGGCAGTGCCACAGGGCCAAATCAATAAATAGTAACATGACCATGGATCGCAACAACACCACCTGCCACAACATGTGGATGTGTTGTGAGCCACATGAACAAGGACAGTGGTGCTCTGCATGCATTGCTGGCTGTATTGGCTTCCATCGGTCAAACCGTAAATGTAAAATTTGGCAACACCTTCAACTACATTGCCGAACCAACATGTACTACTGTATACCTCTGATGATGGCATGGTGCGTCCCAAAACCTGGAGTCAAGTGAAACTCTGTTAGGCGTTATATAATTTTATTGATGCAATGGCGCTGAGCGTGTCATCACTTGCCTTGGCTACCAACGATGAGAATGAGAAGCCAAAAGCTGACACGATGACGCAAAGGAAACCGGATCCCCACAACGCCTTCCGGAAGCCATCCACCAGTTGCCAGCCCCTTCAGGCATGAACAGATTAGGCGCTCAGAGCAAGCCGTTGAGCACGGTGCTAAGCAACCAAACCTTGCAGTAAACGTCGCTCATTGCTCATATGCATGACTGTACAAGGATGAAGCCGCATAATAACTACACACAGTAGCATTTTTTCCCTTTCAAACACAAACATGTAAATTTGCTCAAGTACACATAGCTGTCTGTGCAGACATGCGCAGGTACTGCAAGGACCCATGCATGCACTTAATGGTTGATGATTTGTGCGTGTGATGCCTACAGAGCTTTGTGGGCATTGACTGTGTGTGTATACATGCATACATGGTTCTGTGCCCACATGCCTTGAGCAGCTGAATGCACAGGTGGTCGCATGGTTATACTTGGTCGTATGTTCATATGCACACGCATGTACGCACCAGGAACCCATGCACGCATTGTCACATACCTACTGGATGCAGACAACGGTTGCAAGGCTGTTTTCGTCCGGCGCGTGCGTGGCATCTTTGAGCCCGAGCCTTGGCTAGACAAGGTGCTGCCATTGGCCTTTTTTACAATTCGGCTGCTGGATTCTGCGCCCGTGCCTTTCCGCTTACGAGTCTCGTCATCGCTGCTGAACACTAGCGCACTGTCCCTAATATCCACTACAGCATGTGTGCCCTGCACAAAAGAAAAGGAACAGACAACTCGGGTGAAGCACTACTGAGATACACGTGTGAACTGTGCAGTGTCAGATGTGACATAAGCACGCATATGTGACACGTGGATATCTACGCCCCACCTCCATATGCGCAGTAAAACACAAAAGAAATAAAGCACAACTAGAATGAGTTCAACTTGCTTCAGGTTCTATTGTCCTTACCAGTAACAATCGCAATGCAAACATCCGTGAAGATCAGTTTGAGTGGTCAGCGATTAGCAACATCAGTACGTGGCAGCTAGATGCATCATGTTGAAGTTGGCGTTTCATCACCACTTCATTTGCGACTTTGTCGATCTGTGGCTTGCACCATGCTTCAACACAATGCGCCACTGCTTTAGACTGATGAAATTGCGTGACACTGAGCTGAGAGTTGTTGTTGATAGCCTATCTCTTCTCAGTTTGTTTCAATATGGCAACTAGCCTGCACATGGCGCAAGTTGACTTAACAAGTAAGCAACTGTCAACCAGGTCAGCAGCAAAAAGCTAAAAGCCAGCATGCTTGATCTTGCAGCAGTTAAGCAAAAACCCACCTGCTTCTCCTGCTGCGGCCCCTGAGCCCTCATGCTTTGCACCAATGACAGCTACAGCAGCAACAACAAGCACACCGGCAGGCACGCCTTGCCGCCTCATGCCGGCAGCATGCTCCTCCAACAGCTCTGCTTCAGCTGCTGCTGCTGCTGCTGATGATGATTAATGTTCAATCTTCTCTCTCACCAGAAAGACACTTCCAAAATAGCTGACAGCAGTTGGTGGTAGTGTTGTAATTGAACAGACGACCTCTCCAGCTGTTTCAACCATCAAGCAAGCTTGCAACCGTCCGAAGCATCTAGAGCCACACCAAGGTGCAACTCCGACCCAAGCCAAACCAAGCTGGGCCTTGCTAGCACCTTACAGCTTGCAGGCACGCGTGAAGGCAGCCTTGAGTACTACTGGACTGTCACTGCTGCTGGTTTCACCACCCAGCTGGCAGCCACAACCAAACCCACCCACCCACTCTGTCACACTCTGAGGCGCGCTGAGACAGACTGGGCAGCGAGGTGGGTGCGTGAAAGTGACAGCAGCAGCAGCATGATTCTTGCCACCCGCTGATGTGACCTGATGGTGATCTTCCCGCGGTGTAAGCAAGAGGTACATCGACGGCGGACGTGCTTCTTTCATTGACATGCACCAGAGTGCAACGACCCGTTGTTGCCCTTTTCATTGCCCTATGATTCAGTGCGCAACTTCACCAAGCATCAACATGACATTCAATTGTGTGGTGTTGGTCTTCATTTGGTCTAGATGTGGCAGAATGCATAGAATGCCTTGTGAATGGCGCCTTGCTTAAGTGTAAGTTACGACCATGCGTAACAAAAGCCCTTGCGCAAATTGCATGTTTTGCAACACTTCAACGCTACTGCGAAAAAAAATGGATAAGCTATGTATCACGCATACATGTATGTATACACAAAGGGAATTGTGCTGTGTGTAATATATTCCATCCAATGAGTGTCGTGGTCAACTATACTCAACGCATCAAAGCATTTAACCTGCTAATAATTGCAAGATACCGAGACATTGCTAAGACGCGCTGAGGTGTATATCTGAGATAGTATGCTAGGTTCGTCACATTCATGGTAACAAGCACAACATGCAATATCATGCATGCACAACATGCAGCATGCAGCATGCGACACCTGCAATGACATGTCGATATTTATATCACCGGCTGCCCTAACCCTAACCCTAACCCTAACCATATCCAACTTACGAACCCCTACGCCGTTTGTTCACACAGCGTGCATGTTGTCAAGTATTTACTTGCCCACACGTGCAATGCTTTAGGTATGTATTCATCATTTGTAATCCATATCGTAATATAATATAATATATATCAAAAACAATTACATGAGGTTGTAGATTGTATTTGTGGATAATGTTTGTTGGAATACATTCATGAAAAAAGGGATGTCATGTTGGTTTTAAAGCGTATATATGCCAAATATTAGTGATAAGTAGCATTATACAGTGTTTACATTGATAGCCTATTACTGCAATAACGGCGTTATGCAGCTTATTATAAAGACACACGCTGGTTGACATCAATTACACATTTCGTTGCGCGCAATGTACCAATGTATGCACAAGATTTTCTGTTCATAGATTGAAGGTTTGTGCGTGCATACGTTTTATTACAAGAAACACACATGATGTTACGAAGTGCATTGACGGTGGACAACATGTTCAGGCAAATCCATTTTTCGTAGTCGCACCAACTTTGGTAAGAAGTGTTGAAAACCGTCATTTAGCTCGTGACTATACGGCATGTACAGATGTGAAATTTATGGCCAAGTGTGACTTGATGATATGATGATAACATTTATGCTTTTATGTTTCTCAATCCAATTATCACAAGGATCCGTGTCAAAGCCATAATTCAAAAACATCATAAATGACATCAATGTTGATATTGCAAATTTTATTGATAATAGCATATAGTCGCAATACCTACCTGTCACTTCCACCTAAAGCGCAACAGCTGATGCTTTCCATGTGTGCAATTGATTGCAGTCATGGTCTGTACAACTACTGATTTGATGTTGTTCACGTGTATAATTGTTCATGCAGATGCTGACCTACCATGTTCAATGCGAAACATGTGCCATTGGTTGTTCATAAGACCCATGTCAGCGCTAAAGTAGCACGCTTCTCAGCCTGCACATAGTACTGGCAATGCGAGAATGGAGACAAGCAAGTTACATATGCCAGCGCATTACTAGGATGAGCCGCATGATGGATCCACAACAAGCAAGTTACCCACTCAACAAGGACCACATAGTTATACACTACACTTACCTAGCGTGCAGCAATATACCACACCAATACCTACCTCACTACACTGGTACACAGACCCTCGTCACTGAACCTGGTGATGCCTGGATCAGGCAGCCATACAATGTACATGACGCAGCTGCATGAAACTGTGCTGAACAAAAGTGCCATTGCGCGCAGGGGTTGGGTGCGAACAACTTGGGTGAGCAATCTGGAACACAACAAATTTTAGTAACTCAGCATGCAAAGCCAATATTGGAAGTTGCGAGTCGCAACTGCACCAAGGAGAATTGAATACGATGCACATGGCTGCGTGTACATGCTAAAATACAGACTTACCACTCAACGTGAGGAACTCCACATGCAGGCTTTGTTAACTGATATGTGCTTCTGCCAGCCGAAGAGCCCGCACGGCAGCCATGGCACGAGCAAATGCCGTGGCCAGGTTGTGCGCGAGGTGCGGCGGCACAACCTGGAGCTGTATTACCTGCGCAGCAAGCTCTGCAACCTGCACGCAAGCACAATGGTCATGCATAAAACATTTTTTGCACTGCACCCAACCAACATCAGAAAGATCGGGAGATTGTGAATGTCTATGCTTGCAAAGGCTCCACTGCAAGGCAGCTGATGCGCTTTGCCAAAGATGCTTGACAAAACAAAGCGCTTTCAGGCACTTGCGTGTTGGTGTTGTGCAGCAGGACCTTGCGCTGATCAATCAGGACTCGCAAAAGCAAGCATTGCCGGTCACTGTGATTGACAGCAGTGCACATGCTTGAAGTTAACTCACGTCTTCAGGACTCCCAAGCGCAAGCGTTTGAGACAATAGAGCGCATAAACACACAACCCTTATGCTCAATGAGGGCTTGACGGCGACACATCGAGCAGAGGTCGCCATAATCCTATTCAATATTTGATTACATAGTTTACGAAACCAATAGTTAAGCACCAGGAGAACTTATGCAAATTAAAAATTGGATGCTCAACCTCAGTGCTCTCAGTTCGACTTGGGAAGGAACGTGCTTTTACTGCAGAATTGCTGTGCAGAAACAGCCAGCCGCTTATAACACCACTTGATCTTGTACGAATGTTTTGTGAGGTACCTCAAGAGGGTCCGGCGGTGGTGCGCCTGGGAGGTCAAGGTCCTGCAGTTGCAGCTCCGCATTCTCCCACTCCGGGGACAGCCTTGGGTTCACTGACGGAACCATCCGGCAGAGCGGTAGACCCAGAACCACTCAGCCAATCACAGGAGAATCTCTATATCAGACACAGATGTCCACTTCCTCCTGTTCCTGCTCCTCCTTCTCCTCCTTCGTCGCCGCCGCCGCCGCCACCGCCGAAGTGATCACTAAACCAAGGGAGCTAAAACTATTGAATCACCGATCGCACTAAACTCTGAGTGACACTCATCACAAGTTGAACACAGCTGATCCAGGCTAAACGGATCACATTCGTTCCCGAGCACGGTGCCACCAGCTGATCCCATCTCTGTCATCTACTGCCACGTGGCGGATCTGTATTCAAAGGCGTTCATGGCGGCGATGGCGCCTCCCAACGCCGCGCCCTCGCCACCCTCCTCCTCAAGACCTCTCCAGAACATCAGCATCGCCATGTCTACCCTCGCCGCTGCAACTGCAGCAAAGGTGCGTACAGGCACACCCTGTCTGAGCCCTACACCATATTTGTAGAATGCCAGCTTGCATGCTGGTTGTCGAGCTGCTGTTACTGATGGTTTGTCGGACTGCTCTTTTACAATGAAGGGTGGGGAGGTGCCTATGAGGGAGTTTGTGGGGCTATGCGACGCCATTGCCCACATCTTCAGCTACTTCGGCCTGGTGTTCAAGTTTGCGGAGTCGGACTTCGTTTTCAAGACAAACGACCTCCGCTCTGTTGCTGACAAACCCTACCACACCCTCGGCCCAATGGTCGACGACGACGTCAAGGTATGAAGACATGCATGTACACGTATAGACACAACAATATGAGTCGATGATATAAGTCTGCATGTACACGAATGTATGTGCCGTAAGCACAGACAGTGAGGTGTTTATGTACACATGCAGTGACGTACGTGTAGTCCAATCTCCAGTGGTCGAGTCATTGTTTGATGAGTGCAAGTTTGTCTGGACAGTGACTGTGAAGGTCGAGTGAATGCACGCTTGCGTGCATGCAAGCATCGGACACAAACTTGTCAGAGTTTCCTTTAGCTCACACAGAAGGCGGGAATAGTGGGAGCTAACCAGAGTAGGAGTCAAACTACTGAACTCGTGTGCTGGTTGAATGACATTGACATACTCACCTGCGTGTTACCTGGTGATTATGTCAACGGGCAGCGGAGTGGCGGGTTGCAAGTCTCGAGTGAAGTGCAAGAATTGACCTTTGGTTGCAATGCAGAAAGGCTCAGTGAAGAAGAAAGATAGCCATGCACGCAACCTGTTGCGAATAAGACGGGGCCTCCATTTTGTCCAGCTGCTGTTGTCACAACTGCTCGCAAGGTATGCATATGCTCAGTGCACTCATCCGTTGTACGATTACGCAACATACCAGCCAGTCACCGCTGCTTTGCGACGCAACAGCACGCCGCAGTCGTCACTAAAGGAAATGGCGGGCCATGCATATGAGAAGTCCCTCGCGCCGTACCACCCATGGTCCATACGACAGGGCGTGAAGGTGGGGTTGTATGCTGCACCCACACGGGCTTCCTTCATGCACTCGGCAAAAGAAGATGGTGAGTGATGCGTCTGATCTCTACCAAGTTGCATGCATGGCTTCGCGTACGTGCGTGCGCATGCATGCGAAGCCCATGCATGCTTACGTATCTCTACAAAACACACAGACGAACTCGTAGCCCTAGTTGTCTGTGTGCGCGCAGGTGTGCTTACGTGCTTGTGTGCTTGTGTGTTAACTATATCTTCTTGAAATTCTTTGCAGAGACGTCTTTTCGAGAGCCGGTGAGGCTGTTTTTGGAGCAGGTGCAGCCACTTATATCGCACATTGACCAGTTGTTCGTCTCCAGAGGTTTTGACCTGGAGTGGTGAGTTTTGGGTTTGGGGCACTGACATTGGGTACCTTTATTCTATTGCCGCTGGTGGTTGTTGCGTGGAGGCCGCGCATTGTATGGCTGTGGTAGCTTTGATTGAAAGCCAGCATCTGATGTACAGTTAGCATAGAGTCAGTTGGTTTGTAAGCTCGCTGTCTGGGGACAGCTTTGTATGTCCGGGACGGCCACGCGCGTGGCTGGTTTCTTTACCAGACATGAATCCTTGCCACCAAGCTTTCATTGACTGTGGTTTCCATCGCTATTGGCTGTGCGGGAGAAGACCTGCATGCAGCAGTTTGTAGCGGGTCACTCTCTCTCTCTCTCTCTCTCTCTCTCTCTCTCTCTCTCTCTCTCTCTCTCTCTCTCTCTCTCTCTCTCTCTCTCTCTCTCTCTCTCTCTCTCGCTCTCTCTCTCTCTCTCTCTCTCTCTCTCTCTCTCTCTCTCTCTCTCTCTCTCTCTCTCTCTCTCTCTCTCTCTCTCTCTCTCTCTCTCTCTCTCTCTCTCTCTCTCTCTCTCTCTCTCTCTCTCTCTCTCTCTCTCTCTCTCTCTCTCTCTCTCTCTCTCTCTCTCTCTCTCTCTCTCTCTCTCTCTCTCTCTCTCTCTCTCTCTCTCTCTCTCTCTCTCTCTCTCTCTCTCTCTCTCTCTCTCTCTCTCTCTCTCTCTCTCTCTCTCTCTCTCTCTCTCTCTCTCTCTCTCTCTCTCTCTCTCTCTCTCTCTCTCTCTCTCTCTCTCTCTCTCTCTCTCTCTCTCTCTCTCTCTCTCTCTCTCTCTCTCTCTCTCTCTCTCTCTCTCTCTCTCTCTCTCTCTCTCTCTCTCTCTCTCTCTCTCTCTCTCTCTCTCTCTCTCTCTCTCTCTCTCTCTCTCTCTCTCTCTCTCTCTCTCTCTCTCTCTCTCTCTCTCTCTCTCTCTCTCTCTCTCTCTCTCTCTCTCTCTCTCTCTCTCTCTCTCTCTCTCTCTCTCTCTCTCTCTCTCTCTCTCTCTCTCTCTCTCTCTCTCTCTCTCTCTCTCTCTCTCTCTCTCTCTCTCTCTCTCTCTCTCTCTCTCTCTCTCTCTCTCTCTCTCTCTCTCTCTCTCTCTCTCTCTCTCTCTCTCTCTCTCTCTCTCTCTCTCTCTCTCTCTCTCTCTCTCTCTCTCTCTCTCTCTCTCTCTCTCTCTCTCTCTCTCTCTCTCTCTCTCTCTCTCTCTCTCTCTCTCTCTCTCTCTCTCTCTCTCTCTCTCTCTCTCTCTCTCTCTCTCTCTCTCTCTCTCTCTCTCTCTCTCTCTCTCTCTCTCTCTCTCTCTCTCTCTCTCTCTCTCTCTCTCTCTCTCTCTCTCTCTCTCTCTCTCTCTCTCTCTCTCTCTCTCTCTCTCTCTCTCTCGCTCGCTCTCTCTCTCTCGCTCTCTCTCTCTCTCGCTNGCTCTCGCTCCCTCGCTCCCTCGCTCTCCCTCGCTCCCTCGCTCCCCCTCGCTCCCTCTCTCCACACTTTGTACGTACAATGCGAAACGGCAACGCACATGCATAGTGGCATGTATACAGAAAATGCAAGCGATGAACTCATACTCATATTACCACATATGCATATGCAATGGTCCCGTGTATCATCCATACCTAACGCAACAGCACAGCTAATCAACAGCGCGCTAGCGCACCTACTGCCACGTTACGCTGCTCACGCCCTCGCGAGGACGACGTCCTCCGCCGTCACCACACCTGTATTGTAAAACATCAAGAGCAAATCTCTCTCCATACCAATTTACAAGCACATACTTCAACACCTGTGTACAACATTACAGCAAGGCGACCCTTTGAACCGATTACACAGTACTCACTGTGAATGTTGCAGAAGGCACAGGTCAGTGCAGGTGAACGCATATGCATGCTTGCATGGCTAACGGGGTAGTAGGGGTAGAGTAATGGGTTAGGTAGTGAATAAACCCGGTGGTTAACTTGACAACAGTGTGGTTGGCATGCGTTGTGTCTCTGCATGCTGCTGACTGTGCATGTGCATTGCCGTTTCGCATTGTTTGTACAACAGTAGAAGTAAGCAGGAAACAAATTCAGCATGCAGCAAGCAACGGGGACCATACTGCTAACATTGATGAGTTACTATGCAAGTTGGCGCGCACTGTTACAACTGCAGTGCAGGGTAACGCAGATATTTATCTAGTACAAAGCAAGTTCTAGTGTTGCGAGCCAGCTTCCCTAGCTGGTCCGTAGTGTCCTCTGGGCAAGGTAAAGACCTCGCCACAACGTATATATAAACTAATGTTGTACAAAAAGGTGATGCTACTGCCGGTGGTCCAACATGTGTGGAAAATTGCTGAAGCCTTGATTTGTTCATTCCCGTTTGCCACTCAACGCCAAGGCAACCAAACCAGCTGCGACAATGACGGACAGCACCGCACTGCCATACCCGGCCACTAACGCCGCACCCCGCAGCGTCTGAAAAGTATATTGGTTAGTGCAGACCAGATTCTCTTGGGACGCTACCCATCCATCTGAGTGCTATTGATGCAAGCATGGCATAACAAACTGCAGTTACACCTCTGATGTGTAGCTCTCACCTGTGCAAGAACGAGTGCATTGGAGTTGGCATAGCTGTCTGCCTGGCCAGCCATAATAGCATCAAAGTTGCTTGTAACATAGTAGGAAAGGATGCTGCACCCAACAGTCGGTCACGTATACCACTTGCGCTCAACAACAAAGCATTACTCCAACATGCCACACAGCAATACAACAGCACCAAGGAAGGGTCATAACTCACCCAAACACCACGCTTATGCCTGCTCCAACCAGTGCCTTCTCTGGTGTCAATGTGACCTTGATGGGTCCCAGCTGTTGACAGACGACGTAGACAAATTCAGCCAGAGTGTAAACTTTGCCCTCGGAGTCACCCTCAAGGACACAAACCTTACCGCCCACTCAGGAGTGGCAACTGCAACACCTGTTGTTTGTGTGTCGGGCACAGTTTTGGCCTTCTCACTCACAGTTTGTGCAGAAGAGTCCAGCGATCTGGCCAGCTGGCATATGGATGAAAATATGAGCGACACCTCACAGTGTATGAGTGCATTGTGCATATGCACTCACCTCAGCTATTGGTGCATTGTCACGCGAGCCTGCGGGCAGCGCGTTTACTGCTGTTTTCAACGAGCGAGCAGCGTTTGTTAATCTCCGAGCCAACCCTGTTAGCGGCAACAGCTGTCAAACTTGAGGTTGATGCGACCAAATGGCACACTATTCAGGCAATGAGGTTACTCGACTTCATTCACGAACCTGCATAGTTTGTGCCCTCTGGGAGTGATGGGACCAACCTTTTAATTGTCTCGGCAGCTGCATGAGCATCCTGCATGCACAAAAGCACATGAAGCATGCATCAAGACAGATGCGTTGACCAGTTATAACATGGTTACGGTTGAAAACTGACATATATATCGCGAAGAAAACCAACTATCCAAAATGCCCTTGCCGTTTCTACGTACTAGTCAATTAACTATGCTCGCAGTCAGAAGACGCGCAATGACAGATGTGGACTCCGCTTGCCACACCCAGGACAAGTAGCCGAAAGTACTGTGACTGCAGCACTGGGGAGTGCAGTTGCTGTAACAAGTGGTGCCTATTGGTCAACTGTGCTAGCGTCTTCACACAGTCTGGTACCTCAGCTCTCTTCTACACAACTTCCAATGCTTGTGCACTCAGTGAAGATTGAAACGCACCTGTGCGTCTGCACGGCCCTCAAGCGCTTCCCCTGCTTTTGCAAGCGCGTCGGCCAGCTCAGCGCCAGCTTCACGAGGAGACACGCTGGAGGTCAGCGCCCACGCGGCATCGCGCACCTGTTGTCGTTGTTATTAGCAATGTTGACCATGAACGACATATGTAGAAAGTGACGTAAAAGTGAAAAAGCCAAGTGCCACGCATTGCAAACAAGCGCGCATGCAACACAACTGCAAGTGGCGTACAAGCAGCAGCGTTGCTCAGGCAAGTTGGACGCCATGGCCCATTGACTGTTTCTACCCACCGCTGGCTGACGTGCAAACGAACAACTGCCTGTGTACTACTGCAAAGTCAGCACCAATCAATGCTCAGAATGGCTGCTAAAGGCTGGCAGCGGGTAAAGACACAGTGCACTGTGCAGCTTGCCGCATGCCGCACAACTTGCAGGAGCTGCAAATCGGCACTGTTTACTGCAATGCATGCAGCATGATGAAACACACATTCTCACCTCTTGCTTAACGTCGCTGGGCAGCGTCCTGAAGTAGTCCTTGTCCAGACCTGCCTGAGCAGAGGCTCTCACACCAACCAAGCGAGATCCTCTCCTGCTGCGCAACGCTGCGGATCGCAACGGCAAGCTGGACAGCGAGGTACCACCAGCCTTGGCGTTGACCAGACGCAAGCATGGTCGCACTGACCTCGCCGGCGCCGGCAACGCCAACGACCCCGCCACCGCCGCTGACATGGCTAACGCAATGCACCACATGCATTGCGCAAACTGAATCTTTCAAAACCCTGATTGATCGCAGATATCAGTTATTAACTTGGTATCAGTTATTTCTGGATATCGGTCTGTTGAGCAGTTATACCTTCGCCGCGTAATTTAGTGCTTGCTCAGTAATCCTCCGTGTTGATTCCTCACGTGCGCTGATATCACTGCTTGAGCTTGGGGACAGGCAGGGATATCTTGGTAACATTTGGGTATCGGTCGCGTGGCTCTCAATTAGGGTTTGGGGCGATAAGACGGCGTGACGAAACTGCGTGGACACAGGCAGGGCGGGGCGGCGGTGGCGGCGGCGGCGGCGGCGTGCTGTCAGCGGTGTCGGTGCAGGCAGAGTTGAGGGACGATGGCGCGTTTGCGTGTTGCTCGTTGGGTTTTGGTCGCCGTGGTGGCCTGCGTGGCCGTGTCGGTGGTATGCGCCACTGCCGACGAGAAGGACAACTTGTGGGACGTGGAATACAGCGTCGACGAGTATGCGCCTGATGTTGCTGCTTCTGAGGTGTGCCTGAAGTGTAATCAACTGGACTGGTTTGCGTTGTGCGTTTCTTCTGGCCAGCTGGCAGTTTGTGTAGCATGCGAACCGTTCTCAAGCTGTGGCTCCCATCACGAATTTGCTGGCCATTGTCACACATTGCGTCTCCTTGGTTTCGTATGCTAGCCTGAGTTTTGTGCTTGTGCAAGCTTCAGCATCAAACCATCTAGCATGCTCAAGCAGGTCTGTCCAAGCGTCAGTGAGAAGTGGGACAGCTAGTTGGTTTTTATCAGCCGTTTGCCATTTAATCAGCCTGCTCAGCCCGCCTTGTCTTTGCAGGTGGTGAGTACAGAGCCAGAAGTGTATTCTACTGGCGGCGGTGCAGATATAACCGGGGATCCCGAACCGATATTTGCTGATGATGCTCTCTACCATTATGTTGTAAAGCCTATGCTGGACTGGTCTGCACAAGACCCGGCACAAGTTGAACCTTACGATGAGAATCCGTATGCTGAAGAAATCAGATCAGTTTATGCAGATGCTGATGAGTATGTCTATGACTACTACGAGCAAGTAGATAATATAGTGCCGGACTTTCCCGGCTCGACTGAACCGTATGACTCGTCGGAGGCAGTGTCCAGCAATGACATGGGCTTGTACTCGTCGTACAGCGTGTTCAGCCGTTCTTCCACACTACAGCTACTGTCGGGACTTGAGCGTGTCCTTGAGCTGCATTTAGACATCTTGCGTGCGGCTGCACCTGGCTTTGTAGCTCCACTGCGCCCTGACTCGCCTGCGCTTATCCAGGTAGGCTACATGTTGTTGAAATGTCTGCATCTATCCAAGCACGTGCCACTGTGTTGCCTTCATGCGGATCCACGCATTGTTAGCAGTAAGCTTAATCTTGTGTCCAGGCTCGCACGAATGCCCTACAGCGGATGGCTTGCGGGCGTGGCTCCTGCATGCCCCAGGTCGGTATCACGCAGGTCTGGTTTGCCATCATCAATCACATGCATGGCGCACATGCATGTTGTTGTGTGCACCTGTTGGTCATGGAGTTTTCTGTTTGATAGGTGCAGACTTTGTCCATTGTTGTGGATGGGGACTCAATGTCAGCGACAGCAACCGCAACGGAGTACATTACCGTTTATGACAACGAGTACATGAACTACGAAATGGAGACGAGCAGCGGCAGCATGGAGGATAGAACAGCGATGGAGTTCCCCGACTTGTATGATGACATCCAACCAGAGCCTTCCATGCTAACCCTGCCGCCACCAGACTTCACATTCAGCAGTAAGTGGCGTGACACTGCATGCTATCTGTGCTGCGATGTATAATCGTGAGTGCATGTGCACTAGTAGGTGCACACACGCAGGCGTGTATGGATGTGTGGTGTAGTTGTGTCTCCACATTCGTCCGTGGCATGCATTGATGTATACTATGTTTGTCTGCAGAGTATGTGTCATCTAGGGAGTTCTTTATACAATGGGCGTGTTTGGCGGGGCTCGTGGCCTTCACAGTCTGCTTCTGGGTGCGCAACTTTGTACAGCAGCGCCGCGATGCAGAGACCATACTTGTTGTGTCGGAGGCTACATCACTATTTCAGCAGTCATCCAACATGACAAACCCTCTTCTGACGTCTCAGCCCGAGTACATTACTATCACGACAGAAACTCTCCCGCTGCTGCCTTCTGGCAAACAGGCCCCCCGCGATTACTCCCCTCCAGAGATGGTTTGATTACTGAGGTTGGATGGTTTCCTCATTTTAGTCAAACATTGACAGCCCTATCAGGCAGGTAACTGCTATGAAGGGGATGCTGTGACAGATGCAATGCGGAGTGTATGTCACAGCATTGCACCGTGTGTAATCTACTAGTAGAAACAACTTGCGTTGAAGGTAGTGATCACGCGTAATAGTTGCTCCCAACCCACTGTACATTGGAAATTTATAAGGAATTTGCCCATGCATTGATAAAAAGAGCCAAGTGCACATGCTGTGTGTTGATTGTTGTGGGTGGGCAAATGTGTTAAGCATATATAAACACCAATCAGGACAGCTGGGATATGGAGGATCCAACATTTGCTTGTTCGCGAACAGCTGTGCTCAATCTGATCACAGCAGTGTTGCGCATGTGCATACGCGTCGCGCATGTTCTGAACAATGTGCGGCAGCCCTGGCTTGGTGCCTGCCTGTGACAGGCCGCCACATCTTGTGTTTGACGCCTTGGTCAACAACTTGAGATTGCTTTGTTTTGTGAGTTCCACGGCGAGCATTGCCTTGGATGCTGATTGCTGCACCAAAGAAGTAGAAAGCATGATGCGTATGCGGCCTCAATACTGTCTCTGCATAAAAACCTTTGCACACACGATGTGTGCTCACATGTCTATAGCAATAGCGGCCCGCATGCGCTCTGGAATGCTGTGCATGCAGCAGGAGCGCACGCACATGAGCGCATAAGCATCACATGATGCGCAACTGAGTTACCCCAATGTATGGTTATCAACACATGAAAGGGACTCCACAGCAAGACAAACACTCAGCACAGCATATAGGCAAGTGCTGTGTGAACGACCGCATGCAACATGCACTTCAGCTCCTGGAGCGCGTTTACACCTACGTACTTTGCAATCTGGTTATTTTGCGCACAAAAAAGACTGTACTACAGTCTTTTTGCGCAAAATATCAATTTGTGTACACACACACACACACACACACACACACACACACACACA
>RHPI01002262.1:940584-1120532 GCA_009103225.1 Chlorokybus atmophyticus
TGTGTGTGTGTGTGTGTGTGTGTGTGTGTGTGTGTGTGTGTGTGTGTGTGTGTGTGTGTGCAACTGGCTATGATACAGATATATATGCATAAAGGTTTGTACATTCATGTATATGTATATCTACATTGGAATCATTATCTTTGTATACTTAATGCATCATGTACATACTTATTACATTGTACAAAAGTAGTACTTATGCACAATGTGATCAATATGAGATGCGCATATGTATGTTAAAGTATTTCAGCTAGATATACATGCATGTGTACACATTACGTACAGCCATTACAGCATGTCCATATATATGTATGTATGTGTGAATACTTCAATGTATGCATAAAGTTCAATATAACGTTACATGTGTCACATAATACCAGTACATGAGTGACACATAATACCAATACGTGAATATGGTTAATAGTTTGCGCCGTAACCCAACCGCCGCTTGCAGTTAAAATGTAATTTTCGTTGATGCTTGCCACGGTTAACACGTGGCAAGCGTTCTTATTGGGAGAGGTTGGCGGCGATCGCAACATATAATCGCAAAAACACCTTATGAGCACCTTTTGCAAATACAATTAAAAGTACGGGTTTTGTACCATTTAGCGTTGATGTAAATCTGGACGTTTTGTGAATGTATTGTATTTGGGCTTAGTATGTTGCGCAAAACCTGCCCGTGTAAACGCGCTTTTACTCTGCTTGCGCATGGGGCCTTATTGTTGATTGCAGCGCGCTGGTCTAGCAGCCTGCCAATTAGTACCAGATGACCGTGTGCAAAACTAAGAGGCAAGCAAAAAGGAAGACAAACACAGAAATTATCATATCGAGTCACAATGGTTTATCAGTTCTTCCAAAGTAAATTGCAACGCGCTCGTCTAGCAGCCTACCAGATTAGCAATGCTGCAAACCCGCTCATACTTCCTTCTTATAATCTTTAAGAGTTTGTCGCAATATGTTTTCCCTGCCGGCCGACTAAATATTGGCAACGGCCGTGCACCTGAGGACGCTAATTTAGACTGTCGTGGCTCAGGCCACCTGTAATCTTGATACAGGGACCTAATAGTAACTTTCGTTACTATAAGGCCCTTTTTGTTACAATTTAATCTTTAACAGTTGACTTTGCCTAACTAACAGGCGCCTGTTAGTTACCTATCAGGCCTCAACAGGTGACTTTATATAATGAACAGGCACCTGTTAGTCACACACTAGGCCTTAACAAATGACTTTGTGTAATTTACAGGCAACTGTTAATTACACATCAGGCCTTATTAGGTGACTACAACTAATCAACGGGCACCTGTAAGTTACACATCAGTCTTATTTAGGTGACTCAGCCTATGTGACAGGCACCTGCAGGTTACACACCAGTCCAGCGCAGGCGACTAAGCCTAATTCACAAGCACCAAATAGGTAATTATCGACAAATAAGGCATGCTTTAACAACTGAAGGTGACCAATGCCTAACTGTCGTCATATGTATTTGCATAGCTTGACTACACGCGACTGTCACTGACTTCCAGCATTGTTATGTGCCTGTGCTGTGTACATGTACCTGAAATGTGTACAGTGTCTCTCAGTCACTTGCCAAGGCTTGTAGTTCGATTATGTGACTCGAATGCAGTTCTGTGTATATCATAGGGATGCAAGTATTGATGTGCATGAGCATAATGACGATTGACTGAGCTGGTTTAAGATGCACAACACTCAGTCACAAGAGCCTTGTAGCTATGTACACTACCAGCTAAACGGACTACCAACTGCGCTACAGCTCCTCTCCATCATCGCTGGTCTCGTCATTACGGAACAAAGCACCACGCGCTGGGGCCTGTGGAGGAGACGCCGGAGCTTGCTCTTCCTCCTAAAACGGTTGTGCCAGCTAATCAAATGCAGCTTCTGCCTCAGCGAGCGGGTCACGAGCTGCTGTCTCTTGCGGCCGGCGCCGATTGGGATCTTTCCGGTATTCGACACAAGATGCAGTGCGGCGTTTCACAAGGGTGAATGGCTGGAGGGTTGCGTACCGTTGCCTCATCTCCCGCTTCATTGACATGATCATGATGTTGATTTCGCTGAGGTACTCTTCATGTGTGTCTATGCTGGCAGCTAGGAGAGGGTCTCCATCCTTGCCCTTTAGGATGCGCTCCACCTGCGTAGTTTACAGGCATGTCTTAGTGGCATCGAAAGCCACTATTCACTGCAACGCGTCTGCAAGCCTGTAGTTTGGGGCTACAGCGTTCCTGAATCGCTAATGATGGAGTTCAGAGTGCTCACCGTAAGCAACAGGTATGCGAGGTGGTTGACTGTCAGCTGCCGGCGACCAGGTGTAGTGACGGCGTAAGACCAGCATTGCACGATCATTTGCCAGATTATGGGATTGCCCCATTCATGGATGTATCTCCTCCGCTCCGGGTCTGCAGTGTCGGTCACCTCAAATCTCCGCCATGACTTGTCTGCGACAGTCATACCGACAAGGCATTAGTCACGAAATAGATAGTTCAAGTTGAGCCTGCACCAGGCTAGAATAGTGCCTGTGACTTACTTTGGAGCGCGTTGCGCATCTGGGCTTTTTGGGTCTCGGGGTCCATTAGGGCGTCGATGTGCCTGATTGAATCGGTTACAATAGGCGAGATGAGTACGTGTGTATGGAGGCTGAGTAAGAAGGCAGTGTTGCATAGCAGACATGGTGGTGAGGGACCCAACTCACTTGCGCTTGTTGCTGTTAAACAGTGTCCACTTGTACTCCTTCTCAAGGACATGCTTGATCTTGGTGACGTTCTCAGACCGGACCTGCGTAGCTTTCTTCAGGGCGACACTCCAGTGGAAGGGGCACTCCTTGGGAGTCCAGTACACCTCATAGAACTTGGCCGCATCGGCCTCGTCGTCATGGTCGAAGCCAACTACCTGTCACGGGCAGGTTGGTCAGTGTCACGGTGCAGTGCGGTCATGAAGCATTCACAGCACCTGACACATGACGTTACGAATAGTGTCCTCCTTGGGATAAACGTGGCTCTCTACCCAGTGGCCGTTTATGATTTCAACGACGGCATCTCGCAAATGCTGTCCACAGAAGAACAATCCGTTACACACATACACACAGTGTCACAGTGTCACACAGTGCTTACCTCGTTGCCAATCTTCCACTTGCTTGGGGAAGGGTTGCTGACGGCCGAGGTTGCCACGTCACGGCCAAATGCGTTTGGGTTGGGGGTTCCAATCGACCCTCTGCAAGCACAACCACATGAGTCATGCTGCCAGCCATGAAAGATGCAACCCTCACAGTTGCAAAAGAAGAACAACGTGCACAGTGTATCCAGAACGCATGCAGTGAGTCACTGTGCTAGTCATGATAGAAGCAAGCATCCAAGTTAGAAGTTGAGCAAGAAGCAACGTGCACAGTGCATCAAGAACGCATGCAGTCTAGCTTGCCCTTGCGACTGCGGTGTCAGGTGGAGTTGTTGTGATGTGCTGGGCGTTAGCGCGGGGTCTTGCTGCGATTGGTTGGCGACGGTTGCCTGGTTGAACACTGGGGGCAATGTGGACAACTGGCGCCGACCTCCACGACGAGGTGCACTTACGGATGGACCACGAGGCATCTCTCCAACTGATAGTCGGGTGCCGCCTGTTTAGCTGTAAGTGGCGCTGCCGCCTCCAACGCTGCCGCCGCCGGTTGGCCCGCCCGAATGTATGAGGCGCGAAAACGAAAATGAGGCGGTTTTGAACGTCTAGAGTCCCGCACTAGAGTCGCACTTGTAGTGCGTCCTTGCTCCTATGGTTGATGGTACGACTTATGCATTCGTGCCATGCATGCTTCGTACAACCATTGTTACCAATGGTTGTGTCGTAACATTTATGGTACGACAGAGGCATCTCTCGTCCAACCCCAGCGATTGCCGTACAATGGCTCTGTCGTACCATCCATGGTACGACAGAGGCATTGCTCGATCAGCCCAAATGGGAGTTAGCATGCACTCACCCAAACACGCTTCATTGATGGCCGGATGATGGCACGCAGGGGCACCAGGTCGATGACGGGTCGAATGTCAGGCTTGATGGGCCTGGGTTCGACTAGGAGGCGGAGGACCAGGAGTCGGAGGAGGCGGCGGCGGCGGCGGCGGCGTGGCACATCTTGCGAGAAGTTGTGGTCGTAAGAGTTCAAGCAGCGAAGCCAGCTACTACCGGTCGCCACGTCATGGATCATGGCAGGCGTCAGCAATGGGGCTGTCCAACATGCATCACCAACATTGGACAAACCAGCAGGCAAGCCATTAAAGACCATCTTCACACAGAGAGCTGCTTGGTGGCTCGCTTTCTGCAACAAGGAGTGGATCAGGAGCTGCAGTCCTTGGAGCCCCTTGTCAGAACCATGCGGGACCAGTTGCGGCTGTGGGAACAAGCACAAAGGAATGCAGAGGTACGCTCAACAGTCACATGCATTTCCTTGCAAGAGCAATTTGTTTTTTAGCGCAGTCCATGTGATATATGTAGCGTGGCTGCAGGCCTCCACTATTCACCCATACCCACCCTACAGTCAAGCCGACATTGCGGAAGCAAGAGCAGATAGACAGAGCTGGGCGGCGGTATGTTGTTGCCAATCTCGCTGTGCATGTTGACTGCAATGTTGGCTCCAATGCATGCCTACCTTTTCATGCTAGGATGTGCGTGAGCGTGCGAAGTCGCGCGCGCGTGCCGAACGAAGTAGGCTGGGTTTGAGCACAGGAGCGCGTGGCCATTTGTCCGGCATTCAACCAATAGTGCATCAACCAGCAATGACGCAGTCCATGCAATCATTCGTGCATCAACCAGCAATGCCGCAGGTGACTGTTCGAAGCAACCAACTAATGACGGTGTGACGCAATTGACTATTGCAATTGCAGTGTCGCAAGCATGCAGCTAACCCACATGTGATTGGTTGACAGCACCACAGTGCACTAAGTCCTGTTGGAGCTCTTATGCAAGCCTGGATTCAATCCCATCAATTGGTCCTTCAATCCCACTTGCTGATGGGCGCGGCGGCAATGCGGCATCAGTTTAACATGCATGTTGGCCTGTTGAATCCCGACATGTCCATTGGGGCAGTGGCGCATGATGTGCCCATGGCTCAAGAGCTCCGTGACGAGTCTGCCATGGAGGGTGGCGGGGAGAGTGCAGCCAATACCACCTTGTCAGCCCCCATGGCTTCCCCTGCTCCATGCAGCCCACGGGCCATTGAGGTAAGTCGCTGTCTTTTATGCTCGTGCCTTGGTAACAATGCGTCAGGCACTGCATAAGCTTATATTCGTCCTTTGCAACATTGTGAGCCATCTTATCCTGGGTCCTGTATACAGCCCCCCTTGCTGCATGCACAAGTGGTCTCACCTGCAGCTCCTGCTCCCCTCCCAGCCAGAGCGCAACCACCTTCCGCGGCACCAGTCCTTCGTGCACTGCCATCTCCTCCACGAGCAGCACCGGTGATTGCGGGGCAACAATCCTTCTTGCCGCCACCGGCGAGACCACAGCACAATGCAACAACCGATGTGGCTTCTGCACCTACCTTACCCCACCCGCTGCAAGTTGAAGCCGGCAGTCTGCCCCAAACTCAGGTACTTTATCAGTCACTGTGACTCTTGCCGTCCACAATTGGACACACCATGTGAGTGCTGTATGCGCATGCAGCAGGGGTCACCACGTGCCAGCGAGTCATCAGAGGAGCTGGCCGCAACCCGCATCCGGCCATCAGTCATGCTAGGTGGCCAGCTCGCCTCATGGGACCACTTCAATGCGCCAACGGATGGTAACTGCTTCTACCATTGTGTATTTCGCGCCAGGCCATCCATAGCGCAAAGTGTCCTGGATGATCACAAGTGCCCCAGCTCGAGCAGATTTTGGGCCATGCTGGACACCATGGACGACGACGGCAGGGGGCACACTCTCCGCAAAATCACCGCCAAGGCTGTCGATGCAGGCGTGGCGAGCAGAATCCTAGACTTCTGCAGAGCCACTGGTGCCGCGGGAGAGATGGCGCAGTATTACGACAAACTGCCTGCGACCATGTTGGCTGATATCAACTGCAACATTGACCTAGCCATGGCCAAGGTGCGACAGATCGTGCGGAGAAAAGATGTGTACGTCGAGCACCTGCAGATGACCATGTTTGCCAACAAGCTGGGCTTGTTGATTGGCTGCGTGACCGTTCAGCGCGAGCATGGGGAGTGGGTGCCACGGCCCGGCAACGCAGTTTGGGTTGGAAATAAAGAAGCCCTCAACTCAGTCCTGGTGGTGGGCAACACTGCTCCTGATGAGCCAGAAGCACACTTTTGGCTCCTCAAGCCTGCAAGCACCGAACGGTGATCGTGGCCTATGCATGAAGTGCCACTGGAGGTAACACACCTGATCGGAGAGTGACGGCATGGCGTTGCCAATTCCCCGCTACCACCGGCTGTGACCCAGAGTGCTGCGCCAACGCCTCAGGCCTCGCCTTCGTGTGCTAGGCAAGAAGTAGCCGAGTGTTCTGCACATCCTGCCTCCCCTCAACCACAGCCACATGCTCGCAATCCCAATTCAGCACCCTCCCTTCCTGCCGCGGAGACTCACTTGCCACCGCACTCTGACCATCCGGAGGCATCTCCATCAAGAAGCAGCTGTAGCTCGCCCTCTCCCTCCAAGCTTGCCACATTGATCCCAGCCTGTCTTTTTGGTAAAGAGATTGATCGAGGTGTCCTGAAAGCTGCGCTGAAAGACAAAGGCTTCATGCTCGACCTCATGAAGCAACATGAGGTCGTGGAGGAACGGGAGGCAACCAACAAGCGCAAGGTTGTGGAGCAAGAAGATAACGCCTTACTTCCTCTGAGTGACAGTGCCACGGAGAGCGCCTGCCAGGATGTGCAGGGTGACAAAAAAAAAAAGAAGAAGGTTGTTGGAACAAAGGACGCTGACAGGACCAAAAAAGGAAAGGTGAGGCATCGTTACAACATTAGAAGAAGCACAGCGCCTTGATGCCTCACTGGGGCTGACTGTGTGTCCTGAGTAGGCACAGGCGGGTTTACAGCGTCAAGTGGCTGCTCAGCATCGTCCAGAGAGACAGCCGGTGCGGCACGAGCTGCCTAAGCCCAAAGCACCGACGCGCAGACGCTTTAGGGGCTGACTCGTAGTGCAAAAGAGTTGATCACCCTACAGTACGCCCAAGACGCGCTGCATCACCGCATGCGGCATGCCTCGAGGTGGGTGACGAAAGTTTGCAATAAGTGGGAGCAAACGCGGAGAATGCGGTCTAAACAGACCTCTGGGGATTGGCCGTGGTTGGAACCCATACACGATATGGCCATCCGTAGTACGTTGTTGAGCCTCGCCGTCCTCGATATGATGGTGTTGTTGCTGCCGCAGCACCCCGACAATGTGCAAGAGCTATCTGCGGAGCAGAACTTCGACCTGCTGCAGCAGATGTACCTGTCGATGTCGACTAATGCGGGTTGAGATGTGTGCCACTACCTGAGCAAACATACTGGGTGGCAAGTAAAACCATTTGAGCTGTACTTGGCATGCTTTGGCGGGCAGTGGCTGTATGTCATACGGCACGTCGAGCTGATTCTGTGGAAGCTCGAAGAAAATGACGATGCGGGGGAGTACACAAGTGACGACAGCCATGTCGAGGGCCTGGATGAACGCATGCTGGACGAGACCACCAAGACCAGCAGGTGGTGTATGGCGGCAGATGGGCGTCAGGTGATCGAGCAGGCAGTGGAGCGTTATGCTGCGCCATTCAGATGGGAGTCGCTACGCCTGCGACGCGAAAACAGTGTTTGGTGGCAGAGGCAGCTTGCACACCCGCGTGCACCATGTGTGCTGATCTGTCGCATTGAAGAGCCACCCCCCCCAGCTGATGGGGAGACGCCCTGTTGCAAGAAAGCGATGTGCCATGTCTGCATCATAGCACATCAAAAGACTGTGGCAAATAAATCAAAGAATCTACAAGCGTGTCCATTCTGCAAGCAACCTCACCCGTTTTGGTCGCCACGCCTGATGCAAGACGCCAACGTGTCGGCGGTGATTTGGCCCCCGCCTTGATGCCAATTGTGCATGTATTGTAGTTTTGTGTTGGCTTCCTGTGAACCATGTAGGTACATGTATAGTTGCAGCATGGTGCATGGTGCACCAGAGATCTGCTGTTGTTAGAAGCATTGGCTGTACATGTGTATGATGACTGCCCGGCGCATGAGTCAGTGCATGGCTTGCATACCTCGCTGGTTTAGAGCGTGGTTGACAGCAACAAACTCGGACAGCGCTCTGGGTTCCATGGCATGACAGCACAGTATTACTCTACGATCGTGGTAGTATGCGAGTATCCTTGTACTGTAGTACCATTAACAGATAGAGTACCATTCATGTTGATGTAGTACCATGCATGGTACTGCAATAGCGTATAAGGTACAGTCGTGCTTCACTTGAAGTTTGACCCATTTAGGGTTCGTAAGCTGGCAACCCTAAATTGATGCCCATACCCTAAAGTCTCGCTCAGTTTGTGGGCAGCCGTGCCGATTCCTATTTTGCATGATGTCGGCGGCAGCAGTTGAATCACCCTCACCTAAGAGACCATGCTTGGTGTGCCCACAATGCAATGCGTACGTATGTGCCAATGGCCGTAGGCAGCAAATGCGAGCACACTTGACCGAATGCCAGCGAGTGCAGACAGTGTGCCACGGTTTTAGTGCTGCTTGCTGGCATCACACCACACACAATGTCGACGTGTTTGGCTGCCGCCTCGGCCAAGTGCTGTGCAAGGAACGCGAGTTTTTCCATTGCGTGCAGTGCGTGTGCGAATCGTGCTCGCGCTCATGCTTCGAGTGGCGAGGGGAACCCATGCGCTTCTTCACATGGACAACACCGGGACATGTGGTTAGTGGACAGGTGGTGGATGCTGTGGAGGTAATCCACAAGAGTGGACCGCGACGTATCACTGCATGTTATGTTGGGCGTATGCTTATTTCATGCATGTTGAAGCTGTTGTCGCATTCAGAGCAGTCTTGCACGGTGTGGGCGTGGGCAGTTCCATCCCCTGGCCGCTGTAGAGGAGGCAGACCATCGACCGTTGGACAGCGCACTGCATCGGCTGCGGAACGCAGTTAAGTTGGGATGCGAGCAGCTGATCGGTGTGAGTGTCATGGTGCATTGGCCGCTGGATGGGGAATGGTATGCGGGCGTTGTGGAATCATTCAAGCAAGCGTCAGGTCAGCATCGCTTCGTGGCGTGCGAGATTGAGGACGCATCATATATGCATGGTGCAATGGAAAATGTCTTTGCAGGGTAGCACCGTATAGTATTCGATGACGGTGATCGACCACAAACCATCAACTTCAAAGGGCACAACGTATTCGCGTACACATCAGTTAACGGGACACGCCATGTTCTGCGCGCCGGAGGGGAGAACGTCAGTCGCAAAGTAAGCCCGGACGGCATCATTGTTGGTCCCTGGCCAGCACCACGGCCAGCCTTGACCACATACACGCCATTTGACAACAAGCTGGGACGCACACGCAGACCAAGGGCACTCGACCTATTTTGCGGCGGTGGCGGTGCCAGTGTCGGTCTATACCACGCAGGCTTTGACGTGACCGGGATGGACATAAGTCCCTCCTCTGAGTACCCGCTGCCCTTCATACACCGCGATGTATGCACCCTGAGTGCAGGAGAGCTGAGCGAGTACGAGCTCATCTGGGCCAGTCCACCATGCCAGGCCTATTCAGGTGCTATCCCGGCACCTCAACGGGCGGCACATGGCACATCCTGGAGACACCAGGATATGATACCGCTCGTCCGACGTCTGCTGCTTGCAAGCCAGGTCAAGTTTGTGATTGACAATGTGCCAGGAGCAGCTTCCTCATTCAGAGCCAATCTGTCCCTTTGTGGCACGATGTTTGGCCTATCAACTTTCCGACACCGTCTGTTTGAGACATTGCCAGTGGTAGCTACCCCACCAGCACGCTGCTCGCACGCGGGCAAGGTAGTTGGACTGCTATCGCCGCACCTGTCCGCTAGCGCGAAGAAGACAATCGTGACATCAAACGCGCCACAGCAGATGTACCCGGTCTATGGCCTTCCAAGCACCAGGGGCGGCATTGCTGCGTGGCAAACAGCGCTGGGAGTGCCATGGATGACCTCGGCCGTTTCCATAGCGAATGCAGTTCCTCCCGCAATGGCGGAGTGCATAGGGCGTCTCATGCTTGAAACAATGGATATGCGCTGTGACTACCCTCCTGTGTCATGGAACTATGAGGCTTGAGTGTGGTGCACTGTATTGATGCTTAATGCCACACGGCGGACTGATTGTTGAATGTTGCATGGATCATTCGATTGTGGTGACAGTTGTGCAGTGACAGCTGCCCGGTATTGTACACGTCCACATGCAAAAGTCTTAGCATACGATTAGCAATGCCTAACTGACTGATATGCTCCAAACTGAGAGTAGTGAGACAAGTACATTTGTCACGTGGAAGTGCAGTAAACGTTCACCCAATACTTGCCCTCTTGTACACGGGCGCTGTCCTTGTCAAACATGTGGAGCAGCTGGACAATGCCTTTTACTAGCTCCAGAGTCACGACATCGAGATGTGGACCGCCTCGACGCTTTTCCCATTCCAGAGCGATGCACTTTGTGTCGCTCGTCACATCCAGCTTCGTGTACCAGCGGACAAACACGACCTCCTTCCACACGCGCTCGCCGCTACCACCCCACACCACCACGCGCAGAAAAAGGAGTGCCTGAGCCCACCACGTCACGTTCACACCGTCCTCATCACCTTCCAACTCAAGTGTAGAGAACCAAGGCCGCCCATGGAACATCCCAGTTGCGCGCGCCATGCTGACTCCTGATGTCATGTATACCGCTGCGCCTGCGTTCACCACGCGAACAGCACGCCACCCGTCGGCCAACTCCAGTTGTTCCCTCCTCAACCAGCTGTCCAGGGTGGCAGGCAGCTTGTCGGCAAATGGAGTCTTCAAGGCGACTTGGCGGCTACGCGCAGATCCGCTCCAGTACGGGCTGGACTCCCTCCTTGTCAGCACATCCATCCGTAGCAACTTGTCCGTCTTCTCCATGACATTACAGCACTGCTGCCGCGCCTGCGCCATGACCGAGCGCATCTCGGGATCCACGACCATGCCATCCTCTCTCACATATTCCGCACAGCTCCATGCCTTCAGGATACGTGCCTGGTAGTCCCGGTTGTTGCCACCACGCGCCCACCGTTTGATATTTTGGGCGTGCGTCTGCTCCATGCGGTTGGCGCTGAACCAATCTGGGTGTCCACTGCTGACAATTGCCGGCCCAAAATGAGTGAGCTGATGCATCTTCTCGATCTTCCAACCTGACTTCTGTGCAGAATATGACGACAGTAGCGGATGCAACACTGCAGCTTTGAAGGCAGCCAGCTCGTTGTCGGCTGTGGTCAGGGTCTTTCTTGTGTGTTCATGCGCCTTCAGCAACTTCTTGTTCCACTGGGCAAACGATGCGGCAGCAATGGTGAAGAAATCGTTGCCCTCACTGTCGAGCAGCAAACCGTCTGCGAGGACCGGCAGCAGCTGCAGCACCGCCACTTTCTCCACCACCTGAAAGGAGTGGTTGAACAGGAAGAAATCTATTGTGCTTGTGGGTGCCTTGAAGTGCGAAACCCGCAGAGTCGCCTTGCATGCATTCAGCCTGTGCACATCTGCTCGTGAGCACGTGTTGTTGGCTTTTGTGTTCAACACAAAAGCAACACCAAAGACGTGCCTGGCCTGCAGAATCTGTCTCGTGGATGGACGCATTCGTTCCTTCGCGGCGTCGTACACAGCAGCAAGCAGGTGGTCAATGATGCCTCCCAGCACATGCATTGCGTCAGGGGCAAGACGAGAGTAGCAGTCAGCTCCCGGCACCCGCGACTGTCGCCAACCCCACAGTGCATTCTGTTGCCAAACCACATTGCCTGGTTTCACGGAAAGCCATTCATCCTCACGAATGCCGGTAATTTGACCATTACCTCCTCGACATGCATGGAGTGCTGCTCTTTGAAAGCCTTGGCTGTCTGGCGTGCATTCCTAACACCGCTATGCAGGTCCGCCCGCAGCTGACGTATTGCTGGTGTGTAGAAGGCCTCGGTTCTCAATTCCCGGTCCTCATCCATCTCCAACAGATCTGATTTGGTGACGAGACAAACATCGCAAGGATGTCGTGTTTGGTTGCCCGACACAGTGCGTGCGAGTGTGGTAGTCTCCTACAACACGACAAACTCAGATGTTCTACTGACAACATCCTCCATGCACTATTTGCTGGCGGGCTGCATCCGGTTACAACCATTCATGCCCACCACCTGCAAATCGCTGATGTAGTTGGCAAGCGCGGGAAACACACGACGCTCGATGCCATTCGGGTCGATGAGCTGCAGACCTTCCCAACTCGCCCGCTTCATCCCCTAACACTAAATTCAAAGCGTCATGAAAAATCTCACGTTTCCGAATGGAGAACGATTCCTTGCCCTGCGCCCAGGTGGGATGCCCGGCCACTGCGTGAACCACCGGCAGAAGCGCTATCATAACAACCCCCATGTTGCTAGCATACATGTCCCAACTGTAGTTGGCAAGCGATGCCATCAGAGGGTAGCCAGAGCGCTTGCCCGCGCTGTCCAGCGTGGTCTTGTCACTGTACAGAATGGCAGGCGCCAAGTAGGACGCTTCCCCCACCTCTCTCCTCAAATCCACCTCCACATCCTTCCACCAATCGCCCGTGGAAGGATGGCCAAAGCTGTGCTCGTCACCAGTGTACTGGAGATTGAAGCCATTGGCCGCATGTGGATTGCCATACAACCGCGCGAGCCATACCTGCTCCGACCAAGAGCATTACTTACTAAGCTGGCCTCAGAATAGATACTGCATCGATACTGCATTAGGTACTGCATTTCACAGACCTTGGCCGGCATATATGTGACGCAGCTGTCCTGATCCTCAGGGTCTCCGGGCTTGCGCAGGTCAGCCGTCACGTAGTTCTGATACGGCAGCACACTCGCATGTGCATATGTGACATGGCTCTGATGGTTGAAGCACATGCACCGCACACCGTGAACACACCTCAGACTGAGAGAAAGCAATCGTGGTCCGGAGGTAGCTGGCCGCATGCACACCGGTCTCCCACTGGAGGTCTTCCGTCAGGAAGTGTGCATTTCGGATGCACTTGATGATCCGCCCCATGTCGGAGGCCGACAGGCCTTGGCCGTTGTTGCACTGCACGAATGCCACTGCAAGAGCATGCTCCGAGCCATACCACCTGGATTCCGACGCGTGCGAAGGGACGCCTCCACTTCCATGTTGGCGTGCCACAGGTTTCTCAGGCACACGCACACATCGAAAGCCCTCGTTCACTTCCTCCTCCTCCTGTTGCTGCTGTGCGTGTGTCTCCTGGAGGAATCCTTCAGCATCAAGCATGTGAGCATCCTGGATCGAACTCCCCGGTTCAACATGACCCGCATCGTACTGTAATGGACGCTGGCCGACATACAGCTTGATCTGCTTGCACACCCTGCTGCTAATAATGTGCATGTAGACCGAGCTGCGTGTGGCGAAGCGCATGTGGCAATACGGACAAATGACTCCCATATGTCACTACTAACGTCGACAGGTGTCGCCAATGTAACCTGCATCATATCCAGCAACACGCACACCCGCCGCCGCCGCCGCCACCGCCACCGCCACCGCTACCGCTACCGCTGCATGCCAGAGGCGGGAAACTTGGCCGCCAGTCACTGGCTCCGTCGTACCATTATAATGGTACGATCGAGCCATTGCACGTCCAGGGTGAGTCTCTGGATATATATATATACATATATATTCTGATTGAACCGTTTCAATGGTACGAAGATGCCTTTGCCAAAAGGTATAGGCATTGTACAAAGGTACCATTGAAATGGTACCTTTGTACAATGGCAATGGCAGTTCGTACCATTGACAACTCTGGCAATGTCAGTCCCCCTGCGCATGAAAACACCATTGATAGCTCCGCCAAGCTATGCCCTTACAGGGGCGTGATGCCGAGGGTATGTGGCGTTTGGAAGATCGTTGGCGGCGCTGCCAGGGGCGTAGTGGGCATTGTGGTCGAGGTCCGGGATGAATTCCATGTTCGCACAGGGCGGGCAGGGTGCCGGAGGGGTGTCCTCGGTGTCAAACCCCACCAAGACTACCAAGGGCACATCCAATGACAACAGTGACTCGGGCGATATCTTACAGGGCTCCCCCTCCGAGTGGGCAAAGGCACACCACAATACTGCCTCTAAGAAAATCCGACCCACCAGCAGCTGCGACCACGGCGACATGATTGAAGGGACCAAACAAGACTGGCATAACCAAGGTGGGTTACGATGCACTGTCAATGCCACATGCTAGGGTTCTTTTATCTTGCACATGCACAGCCTCAAGTATCTTGCACTTGACATACATTGTCAATACGACATGCACACCCTCATGCACAACCTCCAGTGTCATGCACATGAACAGCATGACCAATCTCGCAAATGCACAGCCTATTTCTACTTGCGGGAGCTCACAAGTCGCAAAAGAGAAGCTGCGGAGTCAAACGAACGGGTAATCTATGACCTAGTTTAATGTTTCCAGCGGTAATTAAGCAGTATGCTTGCAGATTGCCATGTTGGTCAGAGTGAACCAAGAGCAGCGCGGCAGGCTGACTGTCTGCCTGGCGGAGTGCAACAAAGCGGAAGACGAGGTAAGCGTGTGTATGCTGATGGGCTAGTCCTCTGGCAGCACGCCACTCTTACAGCATTACCAAATGCAGGTGGTCACTCTCAAAGCGACCATCAAGCGCATGCGCGTGCACGGCGAGGCGCTGACATTCAAGCTGAAGGACGAAGTGGCCGCTGTACTGTCAGCGAGCAAGGCAGCGGATGACTCCGGCCTTGAAGCAGAAGACTCGTCGGAGGAGGAACATGAGGAGGGGGTTTGAGGAGGAGTTCTGAGGCAGGCACCATGGGTTGACAAGCTGCGCATGAGTCCGACAGCTAGACTCAATGTTATAGGGTAGTTTTATGCGCAAGTCGGCTGCTCAGTTGTAAGTGGACATACTCTCACCACTGCCCGTACATTGTACATATTGTGGGCTTTTAGGTGCAAGACCAAACAATCAGTCCAAGGTTTGTACAGAGAGGTGCATGGCATGTTAGTGTTGGCTTACGGCAAGAATTGCCAACTTTTGTCAAATGGCAAGGGTCACATATTAACAGCAGTGTAACGGCAAAGAAACTGCCGGCTATTGCTGTCAGCTGTCCGTAACTACCGGTCAACGGCCGTCTGTGCACATCGACCAAAGGGTAACTGGTTGACAACTCTCGGCCGGTTAGTGCCACTGACAACCACTTTCGGCCCGCGGCCGTCTGCGTCACTCCACTTAAGCCAACGGCAAACCCAACAGTCCAAAAGTAATATTTCAGGCAGCAACAGGCAGGCTCAGGCAGGCTCAAGCACCAGTCAGTCCCTCAGTCCTTAGTCAGTCACCGTGTAAAATTTGCGACGTTGGCGCAAAGACATTGCTTAGCACCTTTTGTCATGTGGAAGCGCTTTTCATATGGAAAGGTTGTTTTGATGGTGCACGCCTTCTTGCGTTCTTCAAGTTTGTGGAGATTCAAGGTGCTTGTGGTTGAATGGTCATGATGCCAAAAAGAGGTTTGGTTGTGTCAAAAGAGCTCCCCCCGTACTAAAATAATTACCGATCAAAAGTCATATTCAGCGTGCTTGCAAGACTCTGAACTTAGTTGGCATATATGCCAAAACATGACAAAATGCAAATTACCTCGCACTGCTTGGATACTTTTACAAAGTGCTGCGAACACTACAGATGTAAATGTACACTACTTAAGGTCCTTTGGGGTGCCTAGCATCTTCTCGTTCTCCAAGAGGATAGCAGGCACCCCGCTTATTCTCAACCTTAAGATATGTTTCTTCAAGATGATGAATCAAGATTTCAAGTGCGGCTCTATATCTGTTCAGCCCATCAAGTGACTTGTGTGAGGTCTTGCTTGCTTGGCGGTTAGTGCTTTTTGCGCTGTGGGTCGTCACCATGGCTTCACAGCCTTCTCGAAAAGAGGTTTTCTTGTTCTAGCCTGAAGCAACAGTTGCAGTAACAGATGTTGTCTCTACACATTGTAACCATAAACAGTATGTAACATATGCAAAAAATGCAACACAAAAACTACTTATGGTTGACATGTCTGGCCTTGTCTACCACATTGCAGGGCCTGCACAACACCCCAAGTTCTTGCATTAATGGTGATGCCGCACCAATTCTTGCAAAGAAGCTCGAGGTGCAAGTGGTACTTGCATTGGGCGTGTGTTACTATATTAGTTTTTCTATTGCATTCCTCTCCATTTGGTGAGACATATGCACACGTCCGTCCACCACAATGGCCAAAACATGCTTAATTTGGCAGCTGTTTGGCACTTGTAACTCAAACGCTTATAGTTGCCCTCATGAATATCTAGTCCCATTCAGGGCAATGTCTGTCAAGGTGCAAGTGCTGCTTGCAGTACTACCACTCCTCGTTTTTCGTGTGTGGTTGGATACACCCTTCCTCCTTGCAAAAATGACCGCTCAGTTGTAAAAAGCAAGAGCGTTGGGCCTGCAGGGTTAAGTTGCATTTCACAATGTTCGACAGCTTACATGTAATCGTCGTTCTGTGAGTTGCTGTTTTTTAGCAGGAATTGCACCAGTCATCATTGATTCCGAACATTGGTGTGTTTTTGCAACCTTCACGCTTGCAAGGTCTTCTTTTGCGACAAGGAAAACAGGGTTTGAAACATGGTTAAGGGAAGGGTAAGCAAGAGTCAAAACTTATTTTAGATACTTGAACTGAATGTCTGTCCTTAGTCCGGCTCTTGGCACATTTCTCCCTACCTCCCCCCCACACCTTTCGTCGATATTGTGTAACCCAGGCACATCCTTTGCTTACCGCGATGAAAGTAATAAGTGCGCCGGATTTTTTCCCACTTAGATGGAGAGGTTTTCTTCTTGCAACCTGATACTGAGCAATGGTAAGCGCATGCTGTTGTCAGCAGCTGGTGACGTGATTGGATCCCCTGGTAGTGCAATATGCCTATGCACGCAAGAGCATGTTAATGGGGGCTGAGGAATGCTTTTTGCTGCGAATAATATGAATGCTCACCTGAACAACCTTGACTACCTCGGGGCGAGGGTTTTCTTATCACTGTCATGCTCTGAACGTAGTCCGCAAGACAGATAGTCAGCTTGATAAGGATGAGCACATCGTCAACCATTTCATTAGATATCCATACCTTTTGCTCCGCTGATTGCCAGTGTCATTGTCACTGACTCGGTCGTAGGTGCGCTTGCCTAGGTACGAAGCCGGGACAGTGCGCTAACTTCAAGTTTGCAGGGAAGTTCGCAGGGATCTATTGCCGCAGCTCTTCCTTACTGCTACTCGCATCCGAGCGGATTGCTTGGCGAGTGCCTGCAGTTGTGGCTTCGTCTGAAGTGCTTGAACTTCTGCCACCGTAGTCACAACAGAGCTTCTATCAGCGGGAGATAATGGTTGAGCGTGAGCACCCATTACAACAAAGGCGATTCCCTTAGAACATAGTAAAACATCCGTAGTCAATGCTGCACATGCTACGCTACCGCCCATTAAACCAGTCCACTAAGCATCCGGCACGCTAAACTACGCCCACCACACTAGTGCGCTAAGCATCCAGCATAGTGACAACCGGAAGAACATGCTCAGCCACATGTTGCACTACCACACGCCATAGCAAGCTGAGCTTCCAATAATAGCGACACACTTTGCTCATACACATGTCGCAGCAGTTAAAGCCATACACCCAAACCCCCAGTGCACTCGCAGTTTCCCGTAGCGTCATGATTGTCGGCGTGGAGGATAATTGCGACGTCACGCATTGCAGGTCCTATTCGATTCCGAAGTGGGCGCATGTTGAGTGATACGCGACATGTCCCTCTGATGTCACATATTGTAACGACATGATAATGGGCAAAGGCGAACACAACTGCTTATATATGATTACAACTACACGCTCGTAGATGTCGCAACCACTGTCTCACAAGCCCGCATTGTTTTCGAGCTTCTGTATGAGAAACTCTACAATATGCTCTGTCTTCCAGTGATCAATTCTGCCAAACGCATGAATGAGTATCACAACATGTTGTAGTCAAGAAGAAGGACGCAATTGCCTCACCGTATCGACTCTTCTGACTTTTTGCCGAAGTCATTCCCTAGCAATAGCTTTGGTGATGATCCGGGCCGATATCGCACTTTTAAGTTCTTGAAGCTGCTAGCCTTTTTGTCTATGAACTCCTGTACATGAGGGTACTGCCTGCACATTACATGGTCAGAAAGGATGTCTACAGTCACTACCGATAGTCTGCTCAAAGTTGTGCGCATAACAACTCACCCTAGCTTCCAACCGCAAACCTCCAGCACCGCGAGCTTGTAAGTGTTCTGCACAGCGAAGAGAATGGTTCTGTCGTTATTTGTTGTCCATGGAGATTCCCGACCACTGACGCATTGCACAAGCAAAGCACTGATGCATATATAACCTGATTGCGTTCAACCCCGCTCTCCTGCGAGCAACACCGCCGGCAGTCAGCCTCCAGCTCCTCGTCTTGCACATACCTATACACGCATGCATGCAGGGCATACCTCACGATCAACACATTTCAGATGTTTCGAAGGAGTAAAGGGTATATACTAGAATGCAGTAATCAACGCTGAAGAATGGTTGAACCTGCTCAAGCCTTGCTTACTGTGCAAGCAGATCGCAGTCAGAGCACACCGCTAGCCCCGTGAACCCAAGCGCCTCGCATTCCGAGGACGACGAGGATTCAGCCACAGAGGGCAGCGCGGCGGCGGTCACCGCCAGCCACACCGCCAGCCACACCGCCCCCCCCGCCATGGCACCGATATCGACACTTGGCTGATATCAACGCAATTCAGCCGAACCAAGTCATCAATCAGTGACCGGATCTTGTCGTGATTTGCCGGACAGTATGAGTGCTTAGACTGAAACATTGACGTGAGCAAGCGAGAACGCCAATAACAGTGCCGGTTCAATTTACATGCGGAGTTGTGAACCGGCGACAGTGAGGACAGTGAGGACAAAGTGCTTGTGGACAGTGCTGGCGGTGTGGGCGGCATGGGCGGTGGCGGCTGCGGTCGCGGCGGCGTCTGCATGCGAGCAGCATTTGTGTCGTCTGGTAGTCCATGGGGAGTCTCGCCAACTCGCTTCCTGGGTTGGAGAAGGTGAAAACATGCGGCGACAGCTGTCTGCATGAGAATGGGAAGGCGTCAGCAGGTACGACATAGGCCTAGCAAGTCTTCATTGCTTGTTCCTGCTTGTGATCATTTCACTCTCTCGTCATGCTGACTTTGGAAATGCAGTGGGATCTGCGCCCTCGTCGCATTCCGCGCGCTCATGCTCCCGCTGTACGTTTGACGCATGCTCGCCCGCTGCAAGATGACCGCGGGCTGGCCTTGCAGCTGCCTTTTGCTCGTGTCAGTGTGCCGCTGTCATTAGGCATTGGATCCGGCTTGGGAGGAGGCATTCTGAAAGGTAGTTTACGGTATCAGTGTCTCTCCAGTGCTTGATTATAATTTGCCAACCAATGCACAAGTTCCGCCAGCAGCTTGCATGAATTCATGCAATGTGGCAAGAAAGTTAAGCTTTATCCGAGTTTGAGGGCAATCACAAGCCTGACCAACTGTTGCAGATGTCACGTTAAGACTGGTTCAAGTGCGGTTGGGGCTGGTGAATGGTTCGCAGACGCAGCGTGTGCTGGGCGAGGGGTACGGTGCGCATGCAGTGACAACTGAGTTGCGTTTTATTGTGACCATGCATGCAGTCTAAAGACAAGTGCTGCTTTGTGCTTGCAGAGTGCTAGGAGGTGTTCTGCGCACAGGCTTCCTGGGGTTGCAAATTGCAGATCATGCCGCAGTCTTGCTGGCATGGCAGGTACACTGCCCGATGAGTGAATTGCTTGCAGTTAACCACATGCAAAACTGTACTGAGCTTAAAGAGGTACACCTCTGGGTATGTGCAGATGTTTGCACCCGGAGTGGGTGCTGCTGCTGTACGCATGCTGTCTTCATTTGCGGTTTGGAGGATGCTTGCCAACTTCATCACCAGAAGAAAAAGCTCATTAAAACTCGTACATAAGCACAAGAATAAGCTTGCCTTGCCTATCAATAACAATGACGCCAGCTGGACACGACCACTTGGGCGCCGGTTTCCCGAAGCCGCACTCATGCTCCGCATTGGCTCTCACCTCCTGCAAAGATGGCGCCCAAAACTGCATGTGAGTTGCTTGTTACACCATGTACAGCAGTATCACTAGCGGCTCAGTATGTGCACAATGACAAGTGACTTGTCTCTCAGAGGTCGCTGGAGGCAGCAGGTGCGCTTGTACCCGTAGTGGGTGGCTACAAGCGCGCAGCGAGGATTGCGAGTACCGCTGGCCTGGGAAAAGCGGAGTCAGACCAGCTGTGGAAGGTGAGTGCTGGAAGTCATCCGTGTGGTAGGGGTCCATGTCGTTCTCTTGTGAGGTGGTCAGCCACGTTCATGCGCAACACACCCACAACCGTAAACACAGAAGCCACAAATATATGTTGCGGTGCTAGTTCCATCAGCATTGAACAGTGCCTAGCCAAAGTCCATAAACAGCAACATTAGCAGCTGTCCTCATGCACATCCTGAGACGGGTGTTGCTGGTAACTTTGGTGCTCGTCAGCAGACTTGTGTGGCATGATTAAGCAATTCATCAAAACTCTTCATTCCCATGTGCAGAAGCAGCACCGGTGGGCCGCAGTTCGTACGCACCGCTATCTGACAGACCTGCCAGAGTAAGTGTCCAAACCAGTTTCATGCTTCAGTCGGTGTCCGAAGTGAGTGGTCAATACTGTTGCTCCGCAGACAGCCTGTGTTCAAGCCTGTGCTAGACCTGCTTGCACGCACAAAGACAGTGGTCGGCACGCCCAATGTCACTGGCATGTTCGTAACAATCGAGTTGCCCCCACTCCCCCCACCACCACCCACACCTTGCAAGAAGTTATCGCTGTCCGTGTCCCTTGAGCGATTGCCATCAAATGTTGCTGGACCACTGTTACCAGAGTTCTGCGGGGACAACTGCTCTTGTCAGGTACATGATTAGAGGTATTTTCAGCATAAAACACGCAATGACAGATTCCTGTTTCGCAGTATGCTGAGGGGGACGGTTCATTACTCCCGCTGGTTAGCAGCGCCACGATTGACACTGACACCGAAATGATTATTCGCCCACCGTTGATTGAGTTCTTTGTTCTCATGTACAGAGCAGGTAACCATTGTGAAACCCATCAACCGACTTACCAATTGTTCCTTGCGTCGCCACCCTTCTCGTGACATACTGACACTTGTTTAACAGTCCAGCTGTTTATCCTCTTCCTACCCGTGTTGATACTCCTTCCACTATTCTTATACCTGTCAAGTACGTGGCGAGTCACATCCCTGCGCTCTCGTGCATGGCGGCTGCTGCTTAGTACAGCTGAGCGAGCGGGTGCTGCTTTCATCAAGTGGGGCCAGGTATGGTTCTTGCATGTACACTATCAGCTGCAGGCCTCTTTGCGTGTACATAACGCAGTGGCTTGTTGTTTTGTGAGCAGTGGGCAGCAGCTAGGGAGGACCTTTTCCCTCAAGACCTTTGCATTGTGCTTTCCCAGCTTCAGGTCAGCAAGCAAGCTCTCAGGGTCTCAACTGATTGATCGGCTCCGGTTGCGTGACCAACTGGCGCATAACAGGATAGAGCACCGCAGCATCCGTTTGCACATTCAAAGCGTGTGGTTGAGGCCATGCTGCAACAGCCACTGTTGGTTTCTTTTGAAGAGTTCCCAGATATGCCTGTAGCTTCAGGTGCGTTGCTGTATTGTTTATGTGGCGGGTAACATCAAGTCCTACCTTTCTTGAGCTACTTAAGAAATAGGAAACGCCTGTATGCAGGCAGCATTGCACAGGTGTATAAAGCAATATTACGCCCAACGGCCAATCGCCCACGGATGCGCGTTGCAGTCAAGGTATCACGTGGCTTAGGTTTACGCGTGTTCACACTAGATGCATAATGAACTTGTAGTAACCTATGAATACACGTAGGTGAGACATCCTGGGGTTGCACGACGCATACACGATGACTTTCAAGTAATGGCAGCTGCCGCAGCAATGGCGGACCGCATCCCAGCGCTGAAGTGGCTCAACCTGAAAGAAAGTGTATCGCAGTTCTCTCATACGTTAACGGGTCAAGCCGATTTGCGTGCTGAAGGCACGCGCCTGCAGACCTTCTACGACAACTTCAAAGACGTGAGCCATGTTGTCATACCCAGACGCATCCCGGAGCTCAGCAGCGCAGATGTGTTGGTTGAGTCCTTTGAGGCGGGCAAGTCACTCAATCACTTCCTGAGGAAGCCTTCCAGCGCAAACAATGAGATTGTCGCGCTTGGTGTTGATGCATATCTGCGGATGCTGCTTTACGATAACTTCGTGCACACTGACCTGCATCCTGGTAAGCAGAGGTGCTGAGTACCTATCATTATGCAAAACAAGTTTACCAAGATTACTTGTACTAATGCAGGCAACATTCTGGCACGCTTTGTTAAGCCGGCAAGACCTGTCCTAAAGAAGAAACTCTCTGTAAGCAAGCGTCCTACCGACCCCAGCCTAAATTCAATACGTTCCATACGTCTAAAGCGGAGGCCAAGTCTCAAGTCCCCTGCAAAGCGGGTGAGTACAACTGTGCACTGGCATTGCATGTGGATGTGGCGAATATGGTACCAACCAGCGTTGGTAACAGAGGGAAGTCGCTGGAAGCCAAGTTGAGATTGTTATCTTGGATTATGGTCTGGCAGAGCCTCTGTCACCAGACGTCCGGTACCACTTCATTTCTTTCCTTAATCACATTGGTCGCGGTGATGGTGCAGCTGCGGTAAGTCTTGCAGTATAACAAGATTGCAGCTGTTCAAAATGCTTGGCAAAGTTGACATGTCCTATATGCTCTGCCTTGACCAAAGCATAACTGAGTGTCAACCTAACCCTGCAGGCCCTCCATTTACTTCAGTGGGCTGGCACGCGTCCACAACAGTGTCCAGATCCCCTAGCTCTGGTAGCTGACATGCAAGCCTTCTTTGACTTGGAGTGCAACCTGGCGGAGAAGCCGATTGACCTGGACCTGGTTATGAAACAGGTATGGATGGATGTCGCAAGTCTGCATGCTGCTGCTTGCTGTTCAGGCCTAATCATCATAATCTGTTGCAGGTACTGAAGATAGCGGCCGCACACTCATGCACAGTTGACCCGGCATATGCATCCCTTGTGATAGGGTTGTGCGTGCTGGTGGGTTTTGCAACAACACTTGACCCACAATTAAGCCTGATGGACCCTGCGACGCCAACCTTGCTGGCATACAACCTTACAGGACGCATCATAGGGCGCCTGTATGGCTAACCAAATAAACTGAAATTCATTATTGCAACAGTCTAAGCGTTGTCTCGTATGCTAGGAATGTTATTGATGCTGCTGGCAGTGTGCGCAAGATGTTTGGCGTCATGCCCCGGTAAAACCCTCGTATGCCCTCATTGGCATAAGTGGTTGCTACTGTGTGCCACACGCTCGTGTATGCGCGGTGTCCATTGACTGGCCTTTGTTGCAACCTTGCTCTAATTACCTGTATGGGTTAATGTATGTGTGAGTGTTGTTACACCATATGAACAGCTTGAACTCTAAAGAAGATGCATGTCTCCGGTGGTGGAGACATGCATACAGTCTTTGCCTATGCATACCTGTGTTGGGTACGTGAAAAGGGAAGCAACCAACTTGGATGCGGCCCCCACGATCGCAGCATCACCGGAAGGCAGCGTTTCTTGCGTGGAGGTAAGCTTCTGCTGCGCTTCCCCACTCCGTCTCTGCCTATAAGTTAGAACCATGCGCTTGAGCTCCTCATACACAGTGAACTGGATGGCGCCGTGAGAGACTAGCAACAGCGAGGGCACGATGCCGCGGTACAGCCCGCGCACGCCCTCTTCAGCAGCAATGCGCCTCAACGCGTCCAATGTCCCGCGGTAGTTGTTGTTGTTGTTCACACTTCTGCGCTGCAGCTGCAGACGTGTCTTTATCACCCACACCGGGTTGGTCAACACGCTCACGAGCGCCCCCGCCTCGGCGGCGGCTGCCAAGTGGAGGTGCGCTGGCAGATGAGTGCTGTGGGGAGAGGATTGGGTAGATTCGCGGCGCTCAAGGCGACGCTGGTAGCGGAGCTTTGCACGCTGGTACCAGTAGAAGTACACCGCCCAGGAGACACCGCTGCATACACAGTGAAAGCTTGGTATTGGCTAACATGCTGTACCAAACAGCCCAGTACAGTAGTTTTACATGCAAATTGTATGGTTTGCATCAATGGATGATGCAGCCCCACTTTACCTTCCGGCTAGAGCGGGACCGAGGCCGCTGTACAGTGCTCGCCAGCCTTCAGTGCCCACGATCGTCCTGGCATGCCACAGCGTATCAGATGCAAGTGCATGCCAACTCTCGCGTGTCCATGCATGCATGGGTGGGCGTGCATGGTGAATGGGCGAGCGCGCGCGTGCACACACGCATGTGTGTGAGTGTGCATGCGTGTATGGTGTTGTTGACTCTCCTATAGAGGCGTCGAGTAAGGCGGTAGAGCCAGCCAGCAAGTGTGTAGGATATGTTTCAAGAGTCAGCACACCCACCTGAACGCATGCAGTGTCCCAGTATACGTTGGTAGGGGTCCGACTGCACGCCCGTCTTGGATCTACACACGCATCAGTATTGTAAGCATGCGTTACTAGTTGTGAATGTTTGATAACATCATGTTGTCAGCATTCCGCGGATTGTTGATTGCATGCATCATCAGACTTGTGTAGCTTCCATGCATGCGCGGGCTTCAAATCCCAGACGCGGCAATTTGTAATTGCATGCAGTTATGACTAGCGAACACTGAATTGTCAGACCAGACCAGACCGGACCAAACCAGGCCGAGCACCTGGAATCTGGTCCTGATGACGTCCAGCGGGTGCAGCACCAGCACCGCAGCCAGCCCACCGCACGCTCCCGCAACACCGTGCCTCCACCCTCTATCTGCGCTCCCTCTATCCCGCCTGCGCTCGCCTACACCGCCGCCGCCGCCGCCGCCGCCGCTGCCGCCGCCGCTCTGCGGCATTCCCAAGCCAACAACAAGTCCCAACCTGGCTTCAAGACCCAATGAAGACCTAGACTTCAAGGGTTGAACTTGCGGCGGGTTACGAAGTGCTGTCACTTACGCTTTTCCTGTCACGTGAGCAGCGGCGTACGGGAAAGCTCCTCTTGTTCTTCTTCTTGTTGTGATTTCTGAGCTGATTTTTCTTGTTTTTCTGGGCGTTGGCGGTTTGGCGGCGAGTGGGCGATGGCGGCGGCTAGAGGAGGGCTGCCGCCCACCAAGCGGATTGTGGGGACAGAGGGCAGCAGGACTTCTGGAATGGCATCAATCTCTGGGGCTGGTGCTGCGGTGGATTTCGTGGACAGGAGGGCGCCTAGGGGGGCGCCGCCGCCATTCATCACCAGTGAGTGCAAGTTATAAATCACTCAGTGGACGTCATTGGAAAACCATAACACTGCATGAATAAACCACGACTTACAATGAAATGCCTACATGAACAGATGAACGAATGAACCAACACGCGATTGTACAAAGCAATGACTGTGATCTTGAGTATGACGCACAAATGACTAAGATGATAAAAAGAAATCAGAATATCAAATCTACACAAGTTACAGCAGCTTTTTCAGAGGCAACATCGTGTACTAAAGCCACATACACTCGCTCTTGAAGGCAATGCGCAAGTAGTCGGAGAGTCGTGCACACAATGTGTTCGCCCGAGAGATTGTCCAGTTGATGGTGGTCTGCTGGTTGGTGACTGTGTTTTCAATGTAACATGCAGCGGCGTGCGTGCTTGAGGGTGGCAATGGCGTTTTGGAGGCCTTCCCGCCGTCGCTGCACTTCTTTGCAGGAGCCTCACAGGTGCTCGGCATAACATACATGCATACACGCAAGTGTACTCGCGCACGTCTCTGTGTGCACGCGTATGTGTGCACTTATACACACATACGTACACCATCGCCACCAACACCAATTGCAACAGCAACACCACCACCAACAACAACAACAACCCTCTTGTGCAGAAGCAAACGGCGAGCGTGCGCATCGTCAACACATCAGCCACGACCCAGCGCTTCAGCGTCGCCCCGCCCCAGACGCCCGAGTTCACCATCACACTCCCCAACAAAAAGGTGTGCTGATTGCATGGTGGTCAACTTGACTATCTGTACGTTTTGGTTGTTCTAAGTACTTACTCAGCAAGGCAACTCAAGCCACGGTCGACACACACTTGCGCACTCATACGCACACGCGCAGACGCACGCACACAGACGCACGCGCATGCGTGCAAATGCACACGGTTGTCGCGCACACACAGAACGTCCAAATCAGCATATAGTCACTCACCCCACTCACCCACCATTGCAGCCCCAGTTGGCTCCCGGCATGTCCCAGGACGTCCTCGTCACCTTCTCTCCCCCCTCCTCCTCCTGCTCCTCCTCCTCCTCCTCCTCCTCCTTTGATGACGCCCTGCGCGTCCGGAGCGATGCAGGGGAACCCTTCGCCGTAAGGCTGCGGGCGCGATGCGATCTGTCTGTCACAAATGAACAGCCGCTGTCGTTTCCGGCACGCGTTGACTTTCCCGCAGCACCCCTTGGCCCAAAGTACGTGTGCACCTGCACCTGCAAATGGACTTTTGCGTATGTTTGTCAGTGTATGCGTAAACTAGTATGTGCATGTGTGTGCGTGCTCTCATGCACGCGTGCATGCACATGCGAGTGCAAGTGTGCATGCGTGCTTGGATACGTGCACATTCCTGTGCACGACACCTTAACACTCAAGCAAATAACAGGCGGGTGAAGGAGGTGAAGCTCGGCCTCACCGACCCCACCTTCCTCCCCGCCGAGGGCCTCCCCTTCGCCCTCACCTTCACCGACCCCGACGTCCACGAATTCTCTATCACCCCTTTCACTGGCCTCATCTCCAGAGACAACCCAACCGTCACGATCGCCATCGCCTTCGACCCCGTCTACCAAGCCACGTACGTGCAACGACTGCGAGTGCGGGTGGGAGAGAAGAGCAGCGTCACGTGCACGCTGACGGGGTCGGCGTCGCCGCCGGTGAAGGGAGGGATGGGGAGTGAGAAGAGTAAGAGAGAGAGTGAGAGTGGGAGTGGGAAAGTGAGTGGAAGACAGAAACAAGAAGTGGTGGAAGTGAAGACGGTGAGGGAGAAGATGACGCCCGCACCCTCACGTAAGCGCACGCCGACGCCAGTAGCCAAGGTAACGACAACGAGGGTGCCGACGCCGCAGATGACGGGGATCACGCCAATACAGCGCTTCAAGCACGCAGTGAGAGAGGTGAGGATGTGTGTGTGTGCTTGTGTACATGCGCGCGTGTGTGTGTCGATGAAGTCTGTTGGACGTGCATGCGTGCGTGACATGAGTATTGTTGGGTTGGGTCTGCAGGTGATGAGGCGTTTGAAAAGCGGGGAGGGAATCGGCAGTGTTGAGGAGACCCGAGCCGTGAGCCGAACGGGGAGCCGAGCCGAGACTCCACAACAACCACAAGTGAGACTCACACTCGCAACACATCATCGCATCGCTCACTTGCGTGTTGCTACCCTCTCACACTGTGATTGTATTGTTCCTTGCGACATCAGGATCAAGCGAGGACCGCAACCCCGAGCACCTGTGATGCAAGCATACCTATCGATGATGCTACCAGTGGGCCGCATGCTTCTGCGGGTGATGATGAGGCGACTACAACCACCATACAACAAGAGGTAAGCATGGCATAGCTCAAGACCAAAATACGTGCGGTTGAGTTGAACAGCATTGTTGCTGTGCGCAGGAGTCCATGTTCAGAGCGCTATTACGTGAGGTTGAGCAGGAAGAAGCCATCGCGATTAAGGTTGAAATGAAATCACGTGGTGTCCTGTGCACACAAATGATACATATACACTTATATACGTACACAAACTGAAACTCATGCACAATGTCTTTGCATCCAACAGCCCTCAAGGCCTCCTACAGCAATGACACTACCACCCGTCCCACCCCCGCTTGCGCCACTCCCCGTGCCCACAACAACAAGCAACGAATCCAACATCAAGCCCTTCCCTGGCCCCATGACAGTACGCAACATTGCTGGAGTGTAACATACTGACACACATATCACACACACATAACACATGCACAGGGTGAGGAGGACCCGATGTTTGCACCAAGACTACCTGAGCCAGGTCTAGATTGGGACCATTTGCTCCCTCCTATGCGCATAGACCCAACTATACTCTCTCACGTGTCCAATACAACAAGCGATCCCGCCATGTTGGACTCCATGAGTGTGCGCGCTCTATCGGGTTCAAAGACGATATCGGACTCATTTGTGGCCCGGCGCGACAGCTGGCGCCTTATTGGGAGCGATATCGACGAGCATGGGTGTGATATTCACGAGTGGGACACGCTGGAGAGCGCGAGAGAGGAAGACAACATGGAAGGGAGTGATGAGGGCTTGCTGGGTGATATACCCGACGTGGACACGATAGAGAAGATGTTTCATATCCCAGAGAGGAGGCGTGTTGTTGGTGGGTTCAGAGAGAGAGGGGGACATGTTGGTGAAGGTGATATTGACCTCATGCCCGGGAGTAAAGAAGACAGGCAAGTCAATGAGGAGAAGATGCAGCGGCGTGTGGCGTGCATCAACAACAGCCGCAGAGATATCGACAAGGTCAACGAGTATATCAGAGACCCTCGCATGCGCATCCCGCACAATGTGGAGGAGATAAACTCCACATGACACGTATACCAACATTCTTTGCTATACTCAGAGACAGATACAGGTAAAGAAAGCTAATTGCTCGTCTATTTCACCAAACAACACATCTAAGTAATACCACTCAACTGTACTGTACTGCTTCTGACTAGACACTATGCACATGTTACTATAACCACATTATACCCACACTGAGTACACGAACAATAGGCTATACGCGCATGAATGTGAGATGACATATGTATCTCAGATGGACTGCCCGGCAGATGCGGGTTCGGCGTCCCAAATATTGACTTCAAATGCGAGATGATCCGACAACAGAAACTTGTGTTGGAGGTTCCACAAGTAATCCAGGTTCATGAACTTGGCAAAGCCCCAGTCTTCGGCGCCCTCATGCAGCGTTATGCCCGAAACCTCTGCATGAGACATACTTGCATACGGGATTGTGTATGTGCGAGCACATGTGTGCGTGCATATGTGCATGCGCGTGTGCGTGTGCGTATGCGCATGCATAAGAGTGTTTGCATGCATGATTTTTGAGATCGAGCACATCTATGAGAGAGAGAAGTCATGCGTGCATGTGTGCGTGCGTGTGTACAACTATCTCCCGCTCACCTTGGGTGACTGAGCGCTGCTGGTCTTGCCATGATACGACTGTGATGGAGAACTTATGCACATGGCGATGCCACCACTTGGGCAGAGCGTCCACGTTGGCCACGTCTAAGAATAGCGACAAGTGCCCCGCATTTTCCCTCCCGTTGCCCTTTGGACAAATGAACAGCCGCCTGTGATACAAGATACATGCGTGTGTGGGAGTACATGCATAGAAGATGCATACAAAGCCTTACACAAGCAAAGACAGACAGACATGCATGCACATACACACCCACAACCACTTGTGCATGTGTGCGTGTCCATGTGGAAACCCATGCAGACACACGCATGCGCGTGCACATATGCGTAGGCAGACATATATGCGTAGGCAGACACATATGCGTAGGCAGACACCATCATCAAACCAACATATCATCTAACCATCTCCCTTCATCAAACGGCTCCGTGTAGAACCCCTCCCCTCTCTGGCTCCATTGCTTGACCCACACGACGCGTCTCAAGTGGTTCTTGGCGGGGTATCGCGCCCACCAGCGGTGCGCGCGCTCGAGGTCGTAACGGCTGGCGGGGAGCTGACGGTGCACGTGCGCCGCATTACACAGACGCATGCATTCAAGACTGGAGGTGAAGAGGGGACTGGACATGGTCACCTCGGCAAGCGTGTACACGGACACGTGCGGGAGACTGAGGCGGGTGAGTTGTGTCAGAGTTTTGGGTTGGAAGCACTTGACAACGTGCACACGCACTAATACATGTGTACGCATGCACGTACGTGCACGCGCACAGATGCACACAGCTGCACTTACAGGCACTCAGGCACAGGCACGCAGACACACGCATACACAGACGCGGCCGCGGCCGCGCATGCGCCCATAAACCCATATACTCGCCCAAGCATACGCGCACGTCCACGATATGCTCATGCCCACACGCATCAACAAGTCATACCGTATGCTTTGCGAGAGCAGCTTCGGCAAGGCTAGCTCGCGGTTATCTCGGTCGTACGCCACCCAGTTCAGCACGCATTGCAGGAGCGCATCTTCCGACGACACGTACAAGTCATCACCAGACAGCACCTCCGCCAACGCCTGCATGTGGGGATAACAGGTATGGTAGGTATGGTAGGTAACACACCCAGAAGCAAGCGCGTGCGCACGTATATATGTGGCTGTGTATACAGACATACACACCCCACCCACGCGCGCTCGCAATAAAACACGCGCGTGAGCGCGCGCACATGTGCGTGGGTGGGTATGTATGTTTACAAACAAAAATTACATGTGGGCATGCGTGTGCACGTCTGTGTGTCCATTCATCCAATCCTACAAGACCCGACACCTTTTCTGATAGGGTAAACAGCCGTGCTGAAGCTGTCGTCTCCCCAATTCTCTCAGTCGTGAACGTCGTCCTTCTCGCGACTGCGGCCGCGTCACGTCTCAGCTCGTCGAGCCCGTACCCGTCGGCGAGGTGGAGGAGCGCGAGGGCGTTGCGGGGTCGGAGTTGGCGGGAGAGGAAGAGGCCGCAGGCAGCGCGGATTGTGTTGATGTGGAGACGGTCGGAGAGGGAAAGGAGACGGTGATACGTACGGTCTGTCACCTACGGGGGGATAAACAGTCGTTGACATGCTATGGCGACCATAGATAACAATCCTCAATGTGTTGCAATACGTGCATCCGTGCACACATGTATGTGTGCGTGCGCATGCGCGCGTGCGTGTCCGCAGCATGCACACATTGATGTGTGAGTGCAAGCGTGAGTGCATGTGCGAGCATGTGCATGCATACACACATGCACACATACACACCCGCAAAACGCAAGCTCACATCACACTTTCAACACGCGCACCAACTCATCCCATCCCACACACCTGTATCTCCCGAGTGTAGAGTGCCGTGACCACCTTCCTCAGATCCTCCTCATCCACCTCTCTTATCGTCACCACCTCCTCCTTCGCATCTTTGTACTCTTCCGTTGTAAACATTGCTCTAAAGAACAAACTCTCGGCCGCGAGCATCACGCGCGAGGCTCTTACACAAACCTCCTCGCCATCGCCGACACGCAAACCAACATCGCACAACTTGCCGTGACGCCACAAGTCACACTGAGCACGTGACACGGCGGTGCCGAAACCCTCTAGACGGAAAGTGTCGTTGGCGTCAAGGGAAAGGATGAGACCGTTGGGGTCACGGGACTTGGAGTATGTTGGGTTGGGTGGTTGTGTGGATGTTTGTGTTGTTGTTGTGTCGGTCAGCGCGAGGGCGAAAGAGTTGTTGTTGTTGTTGTTGTTGTGTTCGATGGTTGAGGGAGGCATCTGGGGGAGGGGAGGCCAGGTGGAGGTGGGTTGGAGGAGGTGGCTGGTGCTGCTGCTGGTGCTGGTGCTGGTTGTAGTGGTGGTGTGGTGATGGATGTTGGGGGGTTGTGTTGGGGCGTCGAGCGATCGGCGTGTGCTCTGCAAAACATCAATATTCTTACTGATGCATGTTCGCATCGGTTGTAGGAGATTCAACTAAATTCACCAAAAACAACAAACACAAGGCGAGGTGTTCTGCTTGCATGCGCGTGGGTGGGTGTGTTAGTACGACGCACTCGGCGGTGCAGCCATTGCAGCCTTTTCTTCTCTTGAACATTGGGGACTTAGTTGTGTTGCACTCCGAGGGAGTTTCTTGTAAGCTAAATGCACCCAATCACAGACCATATACACTTAGCCCTTGGAAGTGCGCAACACAACACACACACCTATAAAAAAAAGCCCATACACACTCCATTCTATTCCGTATACACACCGTTGCTGTTGTGCACAGAAGCATTGGCCATCGGACGTTGCAACGCTCGCCGCTGCCGCGCATTGCACAGCTGCCGCTGGCGGCGGCATAGCTGGCGCCATCAGCATCAGCCATGGTTGCTTACACTAAGTCACTTCAAGTGATTCACAGTCAAACACGCACAGCAGTGGGCAAACCAGGGTGACTTGTTCGACGAACACCAACATTGAAACCTGTCAAATCAACACTCCGATCCGACCGACTCTGTGTCGCACGCATACGCGCATGCATTGAAGAGGATTGCAAGGGTTTCCGGGGGTATGCAACAACCTACCAGGCCACGGCTGAGGCCCATGGTCTAGTCGACCAGGCCGGCCGCCGCCAGGCGAGAGCAAGTCATGCACATGAGCGTGGGTGGATGCACTCCTCCGCCGCCTAGCAACGGCGGCGGCGAACGAAGCCTATGTGTCGGCTGCGCATGCACGCCGCTTCCTCTCAAACCCCCTAACCACTTCGACCGCCGCCGACGCCGCCGACGCCGCTGCCGCCGACGCCGATGCCAACGCTGCCGCTGCCGCCGACATGTCCCAATTACGACTCAAATCCTCTCAACGGCTAAGTCCCAAAAGCAGATAGCCAGCACAAGACATGTTCCTACTCCTTTCAGGACTCAAAGAAAGCATGTCGCTCATGAGTCCAAGCAACCGTCACAAAAGACCGCACTCATGTCTGCCCTGTCATTGATTAGGGGAGCCTTTGAAGTAAACGCAGTCTACTGAGTGTAAGAAACCTCTATGTGGGGCTTCTGCCAAATTAGGCAACACTTGTGTGCCTCGCAGGCTTGGCGGCGGCGGCATAGGTGGGGTTGCAGGTGGCGTGTGAGACGTCTCTTGTTCAAACTCTTCTTCCCTCAGCTATGGCTGCCACTGGTGGTGACACGGCTGAGGCGGTGAGATAGCGAGAGAAGTCACTGCATGGACCTGTGCATGTGGGTATTTGTGAACTCCGTCAAACCTTGCAACAGTAACACACGGTTGCACGGTTCGTAACACACTTGACAAACACACACACTTGTGGTTCAAGCAGAGGCCGCTAATCACACCAATTCACGTACGACTAACTTGACCACTGGTGTGGCACATGCGTGCCTGGGAAGGCACGCCAGGATGCATGCAATTGTGCATCTGGTTGATGCTTTGAGAGTGATGATCTCATGATATTCCAGGGCCGTAATGGTTATGAGAGTCTCGCCGCATCATCTTCAACTTGGCCTTCAGCCTGCCTTCCATACGAGCTCGTGTCCTCCATCTTGCGCTCTGAGGCCGACAGGATATACGCTGCAGACCCCAAAGATGGTATGGTAACCGCGAACCACGAAATCTGCCACAAGACAATCACACGCACATAATGCTTTTTCTCCCACGTGTTGTGACAGGCATGGAGGCGCTGTGGATCATTCTGGCTTCGATGGGCGTGACAGGCAACGAGGGGCTGCGCATCCAAGCTGCACTCGGCAACGAGTGGCTGGTTCGAATAGTGAGAAAAAACTCACGCACATGCACACACGTACATGCATTTGAAATGCACACGCGCACGCACACATAACAGATGCACATGCACGAGCGCGCATGTACGCATTTGCGTGCACGCAGATACACGTGCACAGGCACGCATGCACGCACGCACGCACCCCCTTCCCACGTCCACACACCCACATGCACCCCCCGCAGATGCTGCTCAACTCCCCGCGTCCCGCTCACTCCCTCCTCGACAGCGCATTAGCCGACGCTTGCAAGTCCGGTCACGCCCGCATCGCCTCTCTTCTCCTCCACCACGGCGCTGACCCTCTGGCTTGGGGCGCCAGAGCCCTGTCCTCCGCCGCATACAGAGGCCACATAGGCGTGATACATGTCCTCATTGCATCCCAACATGTGTTCCCTGCACGTGCACGTGCATCGGCACTCAGATGTGCCGCCGCGGGAGGGCACGCGGATGTCATACACATGCTGCTCAACATGGTGGAGGAGGAGGAAGACAACATGGAAGCGGGCGAGAAGGAGCGTAGTAATGTGGGTGTGTTAGAGGAGGCTGCTGAGAGGGGACACGAGGGCGTCGTGCGCGCGTTGCTCGCGTGCGAGTGGGACTGCGAGGGCACGGTGATGATGCATCTGCATCATGCACAACATCAACAACAACAGCAGCAGCAGCAGCAGCAACAACAACTCAAAAGGGTCAGAAGGGAGGTTCAGCTTCTTCAGGCGCTGAGGGCGGCGGCGAGGCACAGACGAGCGCGGGTTGTGCGCTTGCTTGTTGGGATGGAGGATGATGAACAATATGTGGGGGGTGATGCGAGGGAGGGCAAAGGTGGGGAGGTGGATGAGTTGACTGAGATTGTGCGCGAGTATGACTTTGAATGCTGAGTGGGTGAGTAGGTAGGAGGGTGGGTGGTGATGTGTACTAAGTGCGGGGTGTGCGCATATGTTGGGGATATTTGCACATAGAGTGGATGTAAGTCTCGCTGAGGTTTGGAGTGAAATAAGAATACCTGCGTTGATGAAGAACAAGTTGCTCGCCTCATAGCTGCTCGCATGCTGTGTATTGTGAATGGATACGACTCTGACTGCTGAGTAGGTTTATATATTGTGGGGGTGGGTACGTGGGTGATGCGATGATTGCATGGTGTGGGGGTATGTGGGGATGCTGAACATGCTTTGTGCCAGGGTTTGCTGAGGGGTAGAGTGATATGAGAGTACCTACGTAGACTGAAGGACAATGTGCTTGTCCTGTACTTCATAGAGCTTGTACTGTGCAAGGCGTGATTGGATGCTGCATCACATGTAGAAAAGAGTCACATACACTGGTAAAGCCCAACATAAGAAAAACGTGACACCAAATGAGCATAACTTTATAACAACACTGAATGTACACTAGGCAATGACACAGCTATGGCTGTGTGCCCTACTACATACCCATCAATGCCCATTTCTCCCACACCCCACCCACTCTACACTCCTGCTACCGCTTGTTGTTCTCGCCGTATGAGCGTGCGACACGCGTGCAAGACAGCGTCATGAAACCCATCAATATTATCAAGATACACGTGGTGTCCAGCACGCGGTACCCGTATCACCTCTCCCGGCGCAGCCATCACTTTACACGCGGCCTCACCCGACCGATAATCCATCCAGTCGTACGATCCGTAAATGAACGACGTTGGCACCCGTAAGTTGTGGACTTTGGGTAAGAGCGGGTCTCTTGCAAAGGCTCCCACAGCAAAGACATACTTCAGACACAACTCCCCTGAAGCTTTGTCCACCACAGTGTGGTAGATGTAATCCGTCAACGCGGCGTGTTCCTCCTTTGTCATCTGTCCTTCTCCACCCGATATGAATCTGCGAGTACTAAACCCCTCTACCAACCCCGGACCCCACGGGCCCGCGAGTCGAACCAACGCGAAGGGCGTCAAGTTGGCTTCGAATACCAACTTGAACACGCGGTAGCGCCAGGAGGTGGAGTCGAGACGGTCCTCGGGGGGAGGGGGAGTCACGCCAGCGGGACCCACGAGGACGAGGTGCTGGAGACGATCCGGGTACTGCACGTGGGGTGGGGTGAGAATTGAGCTTATATATGGGCAAGAGTCTGTGGAATCTCTACACACTGAGTGGCATAGGGATGCCAGTGCAGGCTGCAGTGCGATATCATGTGTGCAGGTGCGTGCGTGCGTGCGTGCGGATGAGTGTGTGTACTTGCACACGCATGCGTGCCTGCAAACGAATACGTGTACGCGTGCACGTACGCGCATGTGTGTGTATATGTGCGCATGTGTGCGAGTGCGCATGCGGCCGTGCACACACAAGTGCGATCGCGTGTGTGCGAGTTACCAATGAAACCCACACTCACCTTGAGCGCATAATTCGCAGCGATGTGCCCCCCAAACGAGTGTCCCATGAGCACCATCTTCTCCAGCCCCTTCTCCCTCCTCCACTCCTCCAGACTCTCCACAAAGAAGCTCTCCGCCTCCGCGGTGCTCTTGGCCGCGAAGGCGGGTCTCCCGGACCTCCCCCACCCCAACAAGTCGATGGCGTGCACGCGAAAGTGCGGGGAGAACGTGTCGAGGTTCTTGAACCAGAAGCCGAGACTGGCGCCGTAACCCGCCATGCAGACCAGGTGGGGGGCGTGAGGGTTGTGGGGGGGAGGGAGGAGAGAGATGGTGTTGATGCGGCGGTCGGGACCGCCGGGGAGGTGGACCATCTCCTGCGTGTAGGGCGTCCTAGTAGTATGCAGGGAATGCGAGGGTGAGAGAGAGGGGAGATGTGGTGGTGGGACATACGCGTGCGTGCGTGCGTGCGTGATATGCGAGCGGTTGTATGTGCGTGCGCGCGTGCGAGCGTGCGTGTGGGTATATGTAGTCGCGTAGTTGTGCTTCAAGGGTAGGTGGTAGGTGCGTAGGTGTGCACGTGTGTGCATACAATTGTGTGCTTGTGTGAGAGTGTGCATGTGTGCGCGTGCGTGCGTGTATATGCGCGCATGCATGTGCGTGGAGGAAGGAGTGACCCTGCTTACTTGACGAAGCTGAGGATGCGTGCTTCAGCAGCTTGAAGCTTCGCCTCTGATGTGGCGCGCCAGCGGGGAACCGTCGCATAGCTCAGCACCCTCTGCATGACACAGGCATGGTGCGTTAGAGCAGCACAGATGACCGAGTGCTAATACTCACACAAACGATATTGGCACAACATACACAAGGGGCGACTGCTAAACTGGGCGATACCAGTACAGCACACCTGGACACATACACACAACAACAAAGGCGCCTTGTGGGCTGTAACAGCACCACCGAAGGGTGGTAGCATGGTCTGCTGTGTGCAACAACATGCCAGCCGCGTACTGTAGCGCAGCGATTGCCAAGGCAAGTTCTAGGCTCATATGTCATATAACCAAGTTTTAACAAGCCACTGTACATGCTGTATACACGAGACTAAAACTATTAACAAAAACACAACTACTCTGCGTACACACCTACACACCGCACAACATATGCTGCACTTACCGATACTCACACGCCACTGTACGCAGGACCAGACACTGACATACACTGTGATGTGTGGTAAACAACTATGCAAACACACATACTGCATGCAGACAGTCATGACGCAGCGGAGCACATGATCGCAGTCAGTGTTCACAGACTTCTGAAGCATATTGCTTCAAACGTTTCAAAGCTATGTATAGTAGCTGTACCTGCCATAGGGAGATCGATGCGGGGGCGGTCCCCCCCGCCTTCGCCACGGCCGCCGCCATGGGCGCTACTTCCTTCAGCACCTGCTCCTCCTCAAACTCCTGGTGCAGCGGCACAGAGGCGGCAGCGGAGGCGGCGGCGGAGGAGGAAGAGGAGGAATAAACCACCCTGCTGCTAGCTGCCAGCGCCGCACAAAGCACCGCCGCAGCAGCAGCAGCCCCCGCCGTCACCCAACCCCTCACCACCATGCAGATGGGGACTATAGATTCTCGGCTGAACCTTCTCCTTCTCACCCGCTTCCTCCGCCTTCTTCTCGCCGCCGCCGTTGCCGCCTACTTGTCGCTGTTTAGAAGCGCCACGTGGCAGTGGTCTGGGTACGTACGTACGTACATACGCAATCGTACTCAGGTACGTATCAAATGTCGGTTGAAGCGTACAAAAGTCGACGCAGTGTTGGCTGATGAGTCGGTGCATGCATTGCGCAACCGCCTGAGGCAAAACGACGCTGTGGCTGCTCACGTGATCGGCCATGCCGCTGCCGCTGTCGCCGCCGCCTGACGGAGATGTCATGAAGGCCGAGGAGGAGGATTATCAGGTTTCGTAGTCGTGGTAATGGCGGGCGCTAGCTCTAATGCCACTGTGGCGACGGTGGTGAAAAAGTTCAGATCTCTCCTGGACGTGACGGACACGGACGGGGTGGACCTGGAGCTGGACGGCGACAGCAGAGACAACCACAATCACCACGCCCACAATACTCACAGTCACAACCACAATCATACTCATACTCAACGCAACCATAGCAATTACAACACTGCCACCAACACTCCTCACAGCCACGGCCAGCACAGCAGCAACAGTCCACGCAGCAGCCCCCACGGCAGCAGGCCAAGAGGCGGATCATTGAGAAACTTCCGTGAGGATGAGTGGGACACACTGCATCACAGCGCACTGTATGGAGGCGCACAGGACGGCAACCAAGGTGAGTTCAATAACAACGGGTTAGTTGATCAGTTGAGTGCTCATTAGCATTGTATCAGTATGAGTATCGGTGTCGAGATTCAAACCAACCCTACTGATGCATGCATGCCAGTGCCTATCATCGTATTCATCATGGTTATCGTCCTTAGGTGTGCCATCTACGCACGCATCCACACGACCATCCTTCGACACACACTCCCATGCGCTCCCCCCCACACCCACCACCGCTGTTCAAGCCACCACCACCACCCATCCCAAGAGCACCCGCCCCTCCGCACACTTCACCACCGATGCAAACGACACCAGCGCTGCATCAGACCACAACAACAACAAAGGGAATGATGATGTGGACATCAAGGACAAGTTTGCGGGTGTTGATCCATACACCCACACCACGCACACCAACACTCGTGAGAGGGATGAGGGCGTGTTGCGCGCGATGTACGAGGGATACAGCAGTTGGGACCGTCGCAAGCGCGGTTACCGTCATTTATTCTCCTTCATGCTGTTCACGGTGGCGTACGTCATCGTGCTGCACCTGCAGAGGGACCCGGGAGCAGCCTACCAGATATCCAAAGCCATATCGGCCATACTGCCGCATGATTCGAATGGCGACTTGGAGTCGTCGTTCGCATCCTCATCGGATCTAATCAACTGGTAGGTATGGGGAGGACTTGCTTGGAGTCGACTTGCTTGCTTTTGTGTGCGTGTGCATGTGTGTGTGTGTGTGTGTGTGCCGTGTGCGTGCATGCGTGCGCTTTGATTGGATTGCTTGTGCGTATGCATCAACCTACCTACGTTCACTCCATCAGGTTGAACAGCACAGTGACGGAGGTATGGACAGACCCGTACTGCGGCGACGGTCAGTGCGTGCGTCCCATCGAACAGCGTGCAGTAGGCCGCTTCGGGTAAGCACACACCCTCTCCACCCACCCGCCCACCAACGCACCCACACACACACACATCCCCCACTCACAGTTGTCCCCAAGACTGTTCCTGGTCCCGCGCCGTCTCGCGCGTGCAACTCCAGCTGTGGTCCACCCACGTCGTCCCCGGTGTCGACAGTTGGAACATCTGTCCTCGCGGTTCGTGTGCGATCGGCAACACCACCTCCGACATATGTTGGTTCGAGTCGGCAGTCGTGTTCGAAGCCGAGGAGACACTCTACACCGCGACGATATACCTCGCGGATAATACGTGGGATCTTTGTCTGTACACGGGACCCGCGGCGTTGGTCAAAGGGTTTGTGGCGTTCTCGCCAATGATACCGCCGGAGGTTGCGGCAATCGCGGAGTCGGTGGCGGGGTTTGGGATAAACCCACCGACACAGGTGCGTGCGTGCGTGCGTGCGTGTGTGCAGTCGATTTGGGTTGAGCTGTCACGTATTGGAACAATCGAAATTGGACACGCACATGGGCATGCATGCGTGCCTACGCGCGCGCACGTGCACGTGCGCGTGGGTGTGGGTGCACGCGCATGTGAGTATGTGTGCGTGTGCGTACACACGCACGCATGCACATATATGTGTACGTGAGCTGGGTCCATCTGCATTGTGACTACCCCACCCAACCCACCCCTCACCTCCTCGCACAGTACGGCGCCGACTTCGAGTTGATCGCCTCCGAGTCTTCCTCCTCCAACCAGGCCCCCATTAAGGACTCCGCCGGTCGCGTGACTGTGGACAGCGAGCTCAACAGCAGTCCCACCACAGACTACCGCCGCATATACACATCCCTCACCCCCAACACTTCCACCACATCTCCCGCACCCAAACTCTTCCCTCTGGGCCAGTTCGGCTTCTGCACGTGGATAGCGGATGAGATCGATCACCACAAGGCGTGCCGGAGCGTCCAGGCCATGTTCTTGGTGTGTCCATTGGGGTCGAGTAACGTCACGGCCGCGGTGGTGGTGGAGGGGACGACACCCGCGGATATATACGAGAGGTGTATGGAGAGAAAGGCGTATAATGCGTATGTGGAGGGGCTGAATAGGGTCAATGAGACGTACCCGGGACTGAATCCGTGGGAGATTATCGGACTACTGAGGGGCTTGGTAAGGAGATGGGATGAGTTGTGGTGTCTGTGTGGTAGGCATGTCGACTGCACGCGCATGCTGTGTACATGCGCATACACAGGGGTGCCCACTGACGTGCACGTACTCACGCATGCCTACACGCACACGCATGCACGCGTCTGTGTGCATGTGCAAGCATGTAGGCACATGTGTTTAGATGCGCGCACGCACGCACACGCACACACGCACACGCACACCCACTCTCACGCAGGAGCGCGGCCGTATCGTAGAAGCCTTGGGTCTCAACGGCACGGGTCCCGGCCTCGAGGACACTTTCTACCAGTCCATTATGGACGATTTCCAGTCCCGTTGGCCCGCTCCGACGGGTTCCTCCCTCACCAACTACGACACGGACTACTGGTCCAACTTCACTGCTCTTGCCGCCCGCGTCATCCCGTGCATACACCTGTACGGCAAGCCCGAGATCGGGAGATGCGGGGAGGCGTGCCCGAAGGATTATCTGTCGGATGGGTTCTGCGATGAGGCGTGCAATAACCCGGAATGCGAGTATGATGCGGGAGACTGCGTGGCGCAACCGTGCTTCAATGATGAACCGTGGATGGCAAACACAAGTAAGGACACGTGTGAGTCAGTAACGTGTGTGCGCGTGCGTGTGCGTGTGTGCGTGCGTGTGTATGTCCACATGCGGATGACACATAGACACACGCACACGCGCGCAAACCTACTCACTCACACTCTCACTCTCACACACATACTCTGATACACATGCACACACACGCGCACACAAGCGCACGCACGCACATCAGGGTTGTTATTGTTACTGATACCTGACTCAGCATTTGTCTCTGTCTCTGCGCAGCCGGTTACTGTTGCAATCCGTGGAGCAAAGGCGTGGGCCCCCCCTCCCGCAGCTACCCGTTCACGACGTCCCTCAAGACGCGTCAGGCGGCCAACCTGTCCGTCGACGCCGACATATTCAACGCCGCCATACGCAACAACGTGTTCCCGCCGGACGCCATGCCAAGCAAGTACAGGACGATTGGAGCTAACAGGTAGGTGTGGGTGTGGATGTGTGCCTTCTTTCCGTCGCCTTCCTCAACTCGTAAAATAGTCTGATGTTGCAGGTTGCTCGGGGGTTTGCTGTTGCATCAGACACGTAGAACTTACACGACGTGTACAAACTTAGGAAGGTGAGAGCCATCAAGCCATCAACACGACAACTAGCATGACACTCATTGTTGAGTGTGAGCGTAGGTTTTACGAGGACCTGCCTGACCAGCTGTGCCTGAGCTCTAACACGTCTCTGGACCCCTTCGGCGCCGACTCGGTGTTCCTGCCGGGCTTCACGCTGTACCGACCCGACATGGACGTCAAAGACTACTACAAGACAAGCGAGGTACGCCCACTTGACAGCCCCCCAACAACTTGTTCCTGAAGTCTCATTGTCATCGTCAGCAGCACCATGGACGATGCGACATAACAGCAGCACGCACACGCACACGCACACCCACACGCACGCATGCGCACATACACACATGCGCACACTCACACACATCCCTCCAGGTCAATTCTCACGGCACTCCCTGGGGTTTCCTCTCCCACTCTTCTTCCATTCGCTCGTGGCCGCCCGGGTTCCCGGTCTTCTTCGACATCAACCTGTCCGCCGCCGGCGCCGCCGACACGCTCACCTACCTCACCGAGGGCTTCTACCTGGACGCCCTCACCCGCGAGGTCCGCGCGCAGTTCGTCACGTACAACAGCCAGCTGGGAGTCTTCGCCAACGTGCGCGCGTGGTTCACTGTGACTCCCGGCGGGTCCATCGATGTGACCACGGACATACAGTCCCTCAGAGTGCAGATGTATGCCAACGGCGGGGACTGGTTCAGACTCGTGTTGGAGGTGATTGTGCTCGTGGGGGTGGTGTACTCGGCGATCAGTGAGGGGAAGGATGCCAGGAGGGCGTATAAGGCGTCCGGGGCCGTGCTGGCGCACTGGGAGAGTCTCTGGAACTTTGTGGACCTCCTGTCGATAGCGCTGCTCGTACTGGCGGCGGGCATGTGGGTGATATACGTGTTTCACTACTCGAGATCGTTCGCGGTTTCGGCAACGTACAAGGTACACGCACGTGCACGCACGCAGACACACACGCACGCACGCGCACGCGCACACGCACACGCACACGCACACGCGCATGTATGCGAATGCGCGCACGCGTGCAAGTGCGTGCGTGCGTGCGTGCGTACATGTACACTAGCTGTATATGTGTACACACACACAGGTGTACGGCATGGACAAGATCCAGGGCGGTCGTTTCCCGGGTCCCGCTTACGCCCTGACTTTCGGTCACGGCGTCAACTTGGCCGTGTCGGGTTTCCCCCCTCGCGCTCTCCTCTTAGCCAACGACGGGTCGGGCCTGGACCAGCTGCAGGAGATGTACGCCGCCATCAACCAGCTGTCCGACTGGCTAGCGGCGTACATTTTTGTGAATGGGCTGAGCATCATGTTCATGGTCATGAGAGTCATCAAACTCATGGGTGAGAGGCGGAGGGCCGTGTGAGCACATGTGCAAACACCACGTGCGTGCGTGCGTGCGTGCGTGCGTGCGTGCGTATGTGTGAGCAGGTGCTGAGTGATCGCGCACGTGCCTACCTTAGCACCACCACTGACTTGTTCTTTCTCTCTCGACAGACTTCCACGCCCGTGTGGGTTTGTTGACCCGTACCATCCTCAAGGCTCTCCAGGAGCTTCTCCACTTCTTCTTCCTGGCGTCCATCATATTCGTCGGCTACGCCTTCGTGGCTTACCTCGCGTTCGGGACCGTCCTCGACAACTTCTCGTCGTACTGGAGATCGTGCGTCACGTGCTTCGAAATGTAATGTGTGGATGTGTGGCACGTAGTTAGTGCTTGTGCAGTCAGTGTCGATGCTGTAGAGTGTTGACACTGAGTGCTGTCGTGCCGTGCAGGCTGCTGGGACGGGTTGAGGTGGGTTCGTGGTGCACGGAGGATGTGTTATGTTGTGTGTTGTTGAGTGATGCTTGAGCGTTGTGTGTGCTGACTACATGTTGTCCCTGTGTTTCAGATCAATGACCAGCTGCAGAGGTTCAACGGGTACCAGCTTGCGCTGGCGATCTTGTTCTTCTGGAGCTACATCATCGTGTGCTTCTTCATCCTCCTCAACTTCTTGATTGGTATACAGATCATCAAAGTAACCAACTGCGTGTGTGCGTGTGCGAGTGTGTCTGTATGTGCGAGTGTGTCTGTATGTTTGCATGTGTGTGTGCATGCGCATGCACGCACGTGCGCACACGTCTGTACGTGTGTTTGGTTGGTTGGTTGTGTGTGTTGGCGTTGATACTGATGTTGGTGTTGAGTAGTCGGAAACACAACTTGCTTGTGCGTGCGTGCGTGTATGTGTATATGTGTTTGCGTGTGTACGACTGTGTATGCATCTCCATCCATATCTCGTTGTTTTGGTGTTGTCAGCCATCATCATCGACGCGTTCACGGACGTGATCAAGGATACGCGCCAGGAGGCGACGATGCACGAGGAGATGGTGGCGATGTTCCTGGACTTCTGGAAGAAGCTCATCAACTTCAGGTCCTACGTGTCCGACAACCGCATGCTACGGTTCATGCGCAGGTGGATGCGGCTAAGAGATCCGGAAAAGGTGGGTGTGTGAAACACAAACACCCATGTGACGCATGTTGGGATGTTAAGGCCCTGATGGTGTGCATGTATGCTGTGTGTATCAAAAGGTGGACAAGGATGTGGCGGCCAACGGCGGGATACCCGAGCCGAAGCAAGACGACGTGCTGGTGGTTGCGGGCCATGAGCTGAGGAGAAATGAGTTGAAAGGTAGTTTGATGATTATCACATGACAATGGTCATGGTGGTGGTGGTGGTGGTGGTGGTGGTGGTGGTGGTGGTGGTGGTGGTGGCTGACTGTATGTACAGATGTGATGATGGCGTGCGTGACGGACACGAAGACGCTTCATGAAGACGCCAGTACGCCGGACAAGATGGTCGACTCGTTCACCCGCAAGTAAGAGGACTTTGTGTTCTGTGTCTCAGATGCTTGCGCACGCACACACGCGCACGCGCACACACACCACCTTGTGCGCAGGATGGGTATCGCCATGCGCACGGGTCTGCTTGAGAAGGTGTCCGTGAGCCGTCCAGACATCGACGCCTCGCGCAACGTCAGTCGACGGTCCACGCGGAATGTGGACGGGAGCAGCAGCGACACCAACAGCGAAGACAACAACCCGAGCAGCCGGGTACAACATCGACTCTACTACTACTAGTATAGTTGACTTGCGAATGTGATGTCGCTGATGCAGTGTACCGTGCAGATGGCTTTGGCGTCCGTGCAAGAGCAGGTGGGGCAGCTTCAGCGGCAACAAGCGCAGCAGTTGGCTCTTTTGCAACAGATCGCTTCCGCCCTCAAACTACCCGCACAGGTGCGCTCACGGGAGTTGAAGTCTCTGAGTTTGTGTATATCGCGCATGTGTGTCTGTGTGCGTGCGCGCTCACACACGTACTCTCAACATCACTCCCTCACATGTCTCTCATCTTCGTTTCAGACTCTTGAGACTCCACCTGTTGTTGTGCAGGGAGAGGGAGGTGTTGGCCTCAAACGGGCGGTCTCCGAGGGGCGTTACTACTCGCCCGTGTCGTCCCCGCGGGGGAGCTCGATACCCTTGCCCCCATCGTCCCCGAGGGCGGTCATGAACACACTCGAGCGCACGCGGTCGCAGGCGCTCATAAACGACACTACTAAATAAGAAGCAACCGCTAGATTGGTGCATCCATACGTAAATAGTAGTAGTACACATATACATGTTGAGGGTGAGGAAAGAAATGCAATGTAGTTGCACATGCATAAAAACACCCTAACACATTTATACACGCGCAACGGAGGTAAACTGCCGATCGTATATGAGACCGCGACTTTATGCCTCTAGCCATGGAGACATACGGCTGGTTGGGGTAAGCCCTTTGACAGAGTTGACTTCGAATGAGTACGCTGCATTATGCAGCAACGTGGGTTGAAGACCAAATTCTTGTGCGCTTTTCGACTCGGTTTTGTTAGCGCATATCGACTGCGTTCCAACATGCAAGCCAGTGCAATACTGCACGTGCGGCGGGTTGCTTGCGCTCTAGCGCGCCTGCATCGACCTTGTTTGATGACGCGTCGCTTTCCGTGCGCACCGGCGAGTGTGTGCATGTTGGATGCGTGTATGATGTAACCACGTACTGCGATGCGCACATGATTATTTATATTCTCCAACATACCCTATCGCGTTTTGCTCTGTGGCCACTTAACAAGCAACGAACATGCTTGATAGAAACCTTGCACGGCAACGCTAAAGATGCATATTTCATACGCACTGTGAATCAAGAAAAAACCAGGGAAATCAATGCTTTTAAGATGCTTCATTGTATGTGTACAGTGTGAGTGTGGATGCCCTCAACATCGACAAAATCACGTAGTTGCTACAATAGCTCCAGGTAATATAAGTGTTTTTGGATACTGTTTATGATAAGGCTAAGTGCATAATTATATAGCGTGCTGTTTTGGTGCAAATGCACCATAATATTCACTTGGTAAACTATATAGCGTGCTATTTCGGTGCAAGTGCACCATGATATTTATTTGGTAAACTGTAGACAATGAAAACAATCACCTCTCAAGATGCTCGTTGCTAGTGGCAAGTGCTCTATACAAGAGCATATTGCAGTGGCAAGTGTGCGTGTTTGTATACATGTTGCAGCACGAGGGTGTGTAATACTGTCAGAAGTTGATGTTATTGAGCAAAGGTGCTGCGTGATAGCCGGATGGCTGCAGTGTTGCATCCCGGTACACACAGAGCAAGCATGCAGCGCAATGACTTTTGGTAACGCACTGCATGAAGAAAACTAACATGACATGACAGCCTTCAATAATAATACCATGGCACCGGAAGCACATTGACCTAGTATGCAGGCTGTCATGTCAGCATCTCGCCATTGAGGTATGTATGGTGAGTGCGATTATGTATCGCCGACATTGTGGACGCACTTCAGTGGCGCAGTTCTTATCACGCCACACTGGAGCACCCGCAACAATTGACTCAACACACAAAAGACAGTACATTGATTGCACACAATGTCGTTCAATCAATTAGGTCATCCTCTCAACAATGCTGAAAGCCCGCGCACCACACGTCACAAGCCAGCCAATGTGACGATACGAATGTTCTATCCTGTAACCCCTCCTAAGCAGCATCCACTTGGTATTCATGAGCGATAACCAGCGGTGTGGACGCCGTGCACGGCCTCTCTTCGGACCACAACTCCAAGCTGACTGTGTCTCCTGACCAATGCAGCATGCATTTGTTCACTTGCGTGACATCGAATCGGTTGGTGAGGGTGTATCCCCTCTCTGTATCAATGAGCTTCCACACGCCGTTGGGCCGCGAGTCGCCCGTGAGGACGATGTCGTTGCCGTCGCCCCCGGATGTGGACGTTATGGTCACCTCAGAGCCGTCGAGCGCAACAAACTCTATGGCACCGGAGGTCTCTGTGGCGCACTGGAATGTCGGGTGCACTCGCAAACACACGGGCCTGCCCAAAGGGTGTGTATGTAAGCGAAGCAGGTTTGGACACACACGCAAGCACACACACACACAAAAACACGCGCACAAAGACAGAACGGTACAGATGAGCACACACACGCTCGCGCACAATGTGTTTGTATCAATGTCTCACCTTGAGGCTCCTGCGGAGCCTGCGCCAACTGATCTTGCTTCAATGGAGGACGTGATGCGCAGCGTGTTGGGTCCAAGGTTGCCGCCGAGGTCATACTTGCGCGCAAAAACGAGTCCGCCGCTGAGCTCGGCTTCCATGGCAAGGTAGCGTCGGTTGTTGGGGAGGTCCAGCTCGGTGCTCACGGGGACGTACGCCTCCGTGCAGCCAGCGGAACGGTACTCGTGCGTGCTGTACTCCTCATAGCTGCACGTGTTGGGGTAAGGTGAGCGTACTTGCACAATCATACAGGACAGTTCAGTTGAGGAAATCTGTCATCACTTACCCGCCGTCGTACCAATTGGATGACAACAGCTCGATGTTGTTGGGCCCGAACAGCATGCTGCACAGCCGCCCTCCCGCAAAAGGCGTGGCCTGCACAACAAATGAACAAAGCGTCACTCCAACATACACGTAAAGATGCACACACGCACACACACGAGTGCAGGCATGCACACATACACACATGCTCCCCCGTCACAGCAGAGACACCTACCACCAGCTTGATGTCCCTCGTCTTCATCTCCACGCGCTTGGGGGCCTTCTTCGCCCTCGACCTCACCTCATCCCGCAGCGGGATGTACTTATCTGCCTCGCGCGCCTCATAGGCAGCATTCTCCGCACGCAAGTGCGCCACATCCTCATCGCTTGGAATCTCCACCTTGATTGTGGACCCGTCTTTACCCGAAGCAGTCACCTCCGCACCCTCACCTAACAGGAGTCTCACAACGACTTCACGCTCGGGACGGGGAAGCTTGCCTTTGTGAGAGCCCACTTTGACCTCCACAGTCTTCGTCTTAGCCAGCGGGCTGATGTTGGGTACCGTGTGTGCCTCATATGTGGTGATGAGGTACTCCTCGTTGGTACCATACTCGAACCCGTCACCGGCATCTTCGTAGAGCTCACCCGAGGCTTTGCCACGCTCGTCGAGTGCAACAATGAGTGTGAGTGGGTCAAGCGGCTTCTCGTCGACGTGTTGTTGTGTCGGTCCAGCGGGTACGACACACCCGTGATGCAGATACATGTGGGGTAGCTCTGGATGAAAGTCGTCAAAGTGGAAGCGTGCCCACCCGCTCGAGGCGGGTAGACGCACCTCCGAGGCAGGTTTGGGGTCTCCGCTCCCAACATTACACGCCACGAGGACGGGCCCGAGGAGATACGTGTCTTCAACGCCACGCAGTGTTGTGTCCTTCGGATCCGCGAAGAATGCGGGTGTCATGACGGGTGCACCCGTGGTGTGAGCGTTGTGGAACAGCGTGTATATGTGGGGAAGGAGTCGGTACCTCCTCGCTATAGCACGGCGTGAGATCTCTTCCACCTCGGCACCGAACGACCACGGCTCTTGTTCCACACTACCCTTCTCCGAGTGCGTGCGTGAGAATGGCAACAGCGACCCGAGTGCAATCCACCGTGCGTAGAGCAAAGGTCTGCAATTCCCACCAAACCCGCCGATGTCAGGGCCTGAAAAGGGTTGTCCCGACAACCCGAGGTTGAGACACATGGGGATGGAGTACGCGAGGTGGTCCCAGTCGGACACGTTGTCTCCCGTCCACGTGGCGGCGTAGCGGTGTCCTCCTAGAAAGTTGGCGCGCGTGAGCACGAAGGGCCTGTTGTTGGGTTTGCCCTGCAACATGCCCTCGCGCGTGGCACGCACCATCTGCATGCCAAACACGTTGTGGTACTGCGCGTGAGGCCCACGACCACCTAACTCCTCATCTGCACGATGAACATTGTCGAGAGGCATGGTCTTAGAAGCCACTCTAAACACCGCGGGCTCGTTCATATCATTCCATATGCCGTCCACGCCACGTGACATAAACGACGCCACCTCACTCGCCCACCACTTGCGCGCATCCACGTTGGTATAATCGGGGAAGGCGCACATCCCAGGCCACACCTCGCCTTGATACTCAGACTTCCCGTCTTCGCGTTGGACCCACGCTTTGTTCGTGGAGCCGGACTCGTATACAGAGTAACCCTTCTCGGCTTTAATCCCGGGGTCGATCATCCACACAGCGCGGAAGCCCGACGCGTGTAGCCGTGAAGCCAGGCCCTCGGGGTCGGGGAATTTGGTTGTGTCGAATGTGAAGCAGCGGAAACCGTCCATGTAGTCGATGTCCATCCATAGCGTGTCGCAAGGGATGTTCCGGTCCCGAAAACCCTTTGCTATCTGCACACAATGTACATGTCACACAATTTTTTGTGTACGCGCAACATGAACACGTGTAGATACAACTGTGACTGGTGCCCACGCTGCTCACCACGACCATGACTGCGTCTGCCTCTGTCCCAGCAAAGCCAGGCTGCAGAGAGGAGAGCTAAGTTGCTACGTGCTTGCTTTGCACATTATCTCACTAACACGCACGCGACCACATTGCTTAAACCCGCTCACCTCCAAGACTTGCGCGTCCGGCTCGTACGACCACCTGCACTGGTGGTACCCCACCGCCCACTTGGGTGGCATCGCCGGCATTCCTGATAACAAACATTAATCCTTTCAGTTACACACCATCATTTTCGCCCTTGTAGTCAGCGTTTATGTATGATGCTCACCGGTGAATGTGCATAGCGACTTGACCACGTCTTCCGGATGCGAGAACGGCCCAAACACGACCACGGGAAAGGGCTGAGACTTGACAGCAAAGCGGATCTGCTTGGCGTCCCTCAAATCCACCTGTAAACAATCCACATACCGTACACTTATTTTCATGCATTTGGAGCAATAATTTGGGGATAACAATGCACGCATCGGGTCGTGCGCGCGCACACTCACACCTCGCACATATAGGTTGTGTCAGCGAGGACGCCGATAGAGCGGCCGTCAGGCAAGAGGGCCAGAACCCACGGATGAGACTGGTACAGGGCTGGCGTCGTGGCGTCATAACCATACGCGTCCGTGTTCCACGTCTCCACCTGAGAGAGTGTACCAACCCAGGTTAACCAACTGTTGCAGTCATATGTGTGTGTTTGTCAATGGCTTGGCTGACGGCATGGTTAGTCGGCAACCAGCGCTGCACCACTGTCAAAATGTCTGACCTTTTTGCCTGTGCGCAAGAGTGTGCCCGCCACTTCACCTGTGCCGTAACATGACGTGCCTTCCGGCAACTGTTTTCGCGCAAACGCTAGTATGAGTTGCCACAATCACCTCACAACAATCACAACAATCGACCACTGACGCTTGGGGCCATGCATGCACAAGCACCGATGTGCGTGCACACCCTTGTATGATGCCACTCGCACGTGTGCACGCACGCACGCATAGCCATGCATGCGCACACACACATGCTTGCACACGCACACCCACCTGGATTTTGGCGACATATCTCTCCCCCTCTTTGCTGAACGACGGCAGAAACTCTGGCTCCTGACCCTTGCTGTTGCTGTTACCATCGACCACTACACCCTCTCCTTCCCTGACCTTATGGTTCTCAAACGACACTGACGGCGGGTAGGCGGCATCTGCGGCGTGGTCGAAGCGCACAACATCGGGCGCAATGCGCGCAAAGGAGGCGGGAGCGGAAACCATCGCGGGAGCGGAGGTCTGCACTGACCTTTGCTGCTGCTGCTGAGAAGGACCAGGTGGGAGCCTGTGCATAGGGCGAGAGTATATTTGTGAACGGATTACACGATGCAAACATTCAATGATTGTTTCAACTGCATGCCAGCGTGAGCATAGCAGTAGCTGACATGCATGTATTCCGACATGACATGTGCATGTTAGCGACGTGCATGCACTTCAGTGTGTATGTGTGCGTGAGCGTGTGACTGTGTTGCTGAGTGAATCGCGAGTTGTGTGTTAGGAGCTCATCGCTCACCGTGCTGTTGCACTCAGGCGGAGTTTGGGGTGCTCGACGGCCGTGAGAGGTTGTGTGTGGGGGAACTGTCTATTGGTGAGAAGCTCACGGATCCCTCTGAGTCCGTGAGGGAGACGGAGGCCACCGCCGCCGGCGACGCCCCTCAGCATGCGGCGGCGGCGGCGGAGGTGCCAGCAGTCAACCAGAAGATCGCCATCAGGATGCAAACGGAACACACCTCGTCCAGGAGGCGCAGCTCCGGCCGCTTCATGAGACTTTTCACCTCCATACCGACGACGACGACGAAGAGGAAAACCTACCTCGCCGCCGCCGGCGCCGTCGCCAGCCACCACCACAGCTATGCCGACACCAACCGCGGCAATGTTTGCTACAGTAGCGATATCGGCCCACTTCGCCAGGCGTGCGCGCCGGCTGCGGTGGATATCTCTCTTGTTCCGACCGGTACATCCAACGATTGTTCGCGCTCTTGCATTTTTCGTTTTGACCGTGGGATGGCCAAATTGAAGCTACCTGGCCAGGTTGTCAGATCGTGACGCGGGAGATTCGCTGAGCACGACAGTTACAGCCGGTAGCGTTTGGTGGCTGAGATTGGAAACTAGTGCCTGACACCGGTCACGCTGGGTCTGATGGCCCGACTGTTGCAGGCGGGCATGTCATGATGATGTTTGCGGCTGATATCAGTCAGGACAGTACAAGGCTTGAAGACGTGCCACATGGCAGCTACGTCGCTAATAGAAGGCGGCTCAGCGTATGTTGTGCGGGTTTGACCTAACAGTGTATGCGATGGGCCGGCCTGGTAGCGGTTGCGACTTTACGTAACGTTCAGCAGTTGAGGTGACCGCGTTCAAGGCTTAGCACGTCGAACCGCGGTCCAGTAACTGCAGTTTGGGGGCGTTACACACTTGCTCTCGCTGCATGCACGGCGGACGACATCGCCAACGACAACGAGGAGGAGGAGGAGGAGGAGGGCGGCATGGCTGTTATAAAGGACGCCAATGTGGACGTGGCTGCGCAGGTGGAGGCCTTCCATGGCGTCAAGCTGTCGGAGGTGCGTGCATCAGGAGGAGCGTGCGGTTGTGTGTGTGATGTGTGTTCCAGCGGGAAGGAGATGAACAGCATGTGTACTCTACGTCTCTAAGGTGTCGCCAGAGCTGTTGGCGTTTGCTCTGAGCAGCAGCAGGAAGCAGGGCAACGATGCCTTCAATGCTGGCAATTATAAAGGTAGGAGAAGTTCATGGCAAGATGCACATGCGAGGGCACACGTACCAACACATATGGTGACACACGACGACTGATTGGTGGCTGTTGTGTGCCCTCCCTCCCCCTCCCGCTCTCTCTCTCTCTCTCTCTCTCTCTCTCTCTCTCTCTCTCTCTCTCTCTCTCTCTCTCTCTCTCTCTCTCTCTCTCTCTCTCTCTCTCTCTCTCTCTCTCTCTCTCTCTCTCTCTCTCTCTCTCTCTCTCTCTCTCTCTCTCTCTCTCTCTCTCTCTCTCTCTCTCTCTCTCTCTCTCTCTCTCTCTCTCTCTCTCTCTCTCTCTCTCTCTCTCTCTCTCTCTCTCTCTCTCTCTCTCTCTCTCTCTCTCTCNCCACACGCTGTATTCCAACCGCTGCGCGTCCTACCTCGCAATGGGACGCACCGAAGACGCCCTCAACGACGCAAGGCAAGCGAAATGACTGTTGACTGCAACTAGCGTGTGCATCTGGGGACCAAAGGTGTTGTTGGTACTCAGGAAGTGCGTGGAGCTTGCTCCCGAGTGGTCCAAAGGCTACTACCGGCTTGGTTGCGCGAGCGCCGCGGCCCTGCGGTGGGAAGAGGCCGTCACAGCGCTAAACAAGGGAATGGAACTCTCGCCGGACAACGCGCCCATGCAGAAGAAACTCGAGCAGGCAACAGCTGAAAGAGACACGTGAGTGCACGCTTGTATGTGCGCGTACGTAGGTGTGTCAGTGCGCGCACAGACACGCATGCGTGCGTGCATATCTGTGCGTGCGTGCGCATGTGCCGCACACCGTGCACATGTGTGGTTGTGCGAGTGCACGTGTGCGCATGTGTGCATGTGCCAATAACAGGTCAACCATCAACGCGGCTGTCACGCATGCGTGTATCTGTATAGGGCGCGTGCCCAGGCGCAGGCGGAGATCGATGAGAAGCGTCGCGCGCTGGTACATCGGATGAAACAAGCCCGTGCATCCGACGCCCACGCCGAACTCAAGCGTCGCTACTACGAGTCGATCGTCCCTCCCGAGGCCCCGCTCGCCGACTACGCCTACCGCCCCGTCTGGAACCCCGCGTGGAAACACAAGAAGAGAGGAGAGGAGGATACTAAACTCACCGGCTCTCCCCTCGCGCGTGCGCTTGTCGCTGTTGTCAACGCCATGGCGGAGCTCGATGGACCACGGGAGGCCCTCGCTGTGGCGCTTGATGAGACAACGTTGCATGCCTATTATGAGGCAATAGGCAAGGCCGTGCGCGCGTGCGGCGGGAACACAACGGCGGCGAAAGTGCTCGCTATTGGGTGCGGTAATGCTGCCGTGGGGCTACTCGCTGCCAAACACGGCGCATCAAAGGTAGGTGGGTGGGTGGGTGTCTCACTCTCGTTACGTGACACAGAGAGTGTTTGTGTGACATGCGGGTGCGTGTACACCAGGTTGTGTGCGTGGAGAGAGGCAAGATGTTGTACCGAGTGGCAAAACAAGTCATCACAGCCAACCCACAGGTGCCACTCAGTGAGTGAATAACTCCCTCATCTCATGTCTCCAACACACAAGTACAGTTGCCAACATGCACACTTGTCACAGTACGCAGACGTCATTCAGCTCATAGACTCGGACCTCGCCACCTATGCCGCGTCCTCATCAACACACGAACTGGCCGACGTCGTGGTCATTGACACCTTTGACCGCGCGCTGTTGGGTGCTCATGCCCTCCGCTCCCTCCGCACTGCACGCGAGCACGGCCTCGTTGGACCAAACACCAAATACGTGCCGGCCAGAGGGAGAAGCTTTGCGTGCTTGGTTGAAAGCAGGATCAGCGAGGTGAGGGAGGGAGGGCGTGTACGTGTTCGTGTGCGCGTGTGCGCGTGTCTGCGTATGTGTGCGTGGAAGCGTGTTGTTCCGCACACAAGAGTACGCATGTGCATGCACATACACGTAACGTGTCTATGTCGCCGTGTATACACTGCAATCTTCAATGGCTGATTGGCGCGACGCAGATCAGCGGTTTAGATCTGAGCTACCTAAACCGCTACCAGTGGCACACTTACTACCAGAAGGTGGACTTGGGCACGCTTCCTCACACACGCTTGTCTGCACCCTTCCGCGTGTGCGACATCGACTTCACCACAGATACAAACGCCAACACCTTCGAGGTCTGTGCCAGCCAAATGTGTGTCCGCATTCTGTGAGTCCAACTCCAGACGTGGACTGCATGAACAGGTTGAGGTTGCGGTTACCAAAAGTGGGGTCTGGAACGGCATTGCGTTGTGGTTTGAACTGGATTTGGATGAGGACAACAGAGTCAGCAGCTTGGAGGCCAAGTCGTGGGGTCAGGCACTGCAGGTGGGGATCGAGACTGGTCAACATGTGGAACATAAGGTGTGTTTTTGACAATGTCCTCGTTTGTGGTCAGTTTTTGGATGAGAGCTCGGTGGCGGAAGGGCAGGTTGTGAAGATCACCGTCAACCAAACAGAGGATGAAGTGCACTTCCTGCCGGAGAATCCGTCCACTCAAAAACGAGATGGGTATGTTGCGTCTCTCGTATCCCGCGTCTCACACAAGTATGCACGTACATGCACGTATGCGCTGACACTTATGCATGCACCCGCCCATGCTTGCATGCACATGTGCGCGCGCCGCACGCCAGAAGCCGGCTAATGTGTACACATACTTGTGCAGGCTGGTCCCTCGTTGGCATTTTGACATGGTGCGCGACACGCAGCGCAATGACGCATATGCCAAAGCTGTGGCCACCGCCGCCAAGGCCATGAAAGCCACCGGCATAGAGAGGGTGAGTGTCAATGAGGACTTGTGCGTGCGTGCGTGCGTGCACGTGCGCGTGTGTGTGTAAAGCGCTGATACAGACACATGCGCACGTGCACGCATGTGCGTATGTGTGTGCATGCGTGCGCGCGTGCGCGCGGCTGGATGTGTGACACACGGGGGCAATGTCCACGCAGCCGAGGGCGTTGGACGCGGGTGCGGGCAGCGGTCTGCTCTCGATGCTGTCTGCGCGGGGTGGTTGCAGCGGCGGCGCGTACGCATGCGAGATCTCCCCCCACATGGCGGCCACCTGCGAGGAGACGTGCGTCATGAACGGATTCTGCGCCGCCGTGTACACCGTCGCCAAAGACCTGCGGAAGGTCACCGTCGGGAAGCAGGCGGACGGGGACCCGGGGGACATTCCGGACAAGGCGGACATCCTCGTCTATGAGGTGACATGCGCACGCAGTTAAATCAGTCAAGTATACATGGGCACATAATGGCATATTGCGTATTGCGCGTGTGTATGTGCATGCGCATGCGCAGACATGCACCCACATACGTACATACGTGCATGCAAGCACACAGTGTCGCTACACACTGTACAAGTGGCTTTTGACAGTGTATGCACAGATCTTTGACAACGGTCTCATCGGCGAGGGCTGTTTCCATCTGGTGGCCCACGCGTCCCGCTTCTTACTCAAACCCAACGCCACGCTGGTGCCGTGTGCCGGACGAGTTCACGCGTGCCTGGTTGAGGCATGTGACGCTCGCAGCGTGTTGGGAGACGCGTGTGATGCTATTCGCTCAACCTGTTGTGGGCGCAGTTGCAAGATGTGTCGGCGGAAGTCTGTGGGGTGAACTTGGACCCGCTGGGGAGCTGGCGCTGGAGGCCAGAGTACGAGGGCGTGACGCTGAAAGACTTCAAGTGGAGGGCACTCAGCGATCCATTTGAGGTGACTGCAGGAAGCGTTGTTGAGCTGATGCATGCACACTTGACGCGCACGCACCAGTACCACACGCACACGCACACGCACACGCTTTCTGTCTCTCTGCGTCACGCAGGTTTTTGCTTTCGATTTCTACGACATCGATGGCAACCTCAAACCCCAGAGCAAGCAGCTGACCGTGCCCGTCACCGCTTCCGGCACCCTCACCGCCATTGCATTCTGGTAACCACTGTGCACACACCACTCCACCCACCCAACCAACTCACTCTCACACAACTCCTCCTCCTTAGGTGGGACTTGCAGCTGGACGCGGACACCGTGTACTCCACCTCCCCGCTGTCCCCCTCATCGTCTGCGCCCGCTTGGCAGCAGGCCGTCCAGTGGCTGCGCGAGGGACGCGTGCACGCGGGGGATGCGTTGGACATCACCGCTGCACACGACACCTTTGGGATTGGTTTCAGTATCGGCGAGGGCGCGAAGGTGGAGCACACCGGCGTGGAGCTCTTTGATCCCTACTGGAAGGCCATGCATGATGTGAGCCTCAGCGTGTGCGCATATAGTATGCGTATGATGTGCATATGTTGACCTTGGCCTTTTTCTGCAGCAACTTAAGCAGGTGATTGCAAATATAGGGCAGACGGTGGCACAGGACCCTTCACAGTACAAACAGGCAAGTGTGTGTCTGTCTGTCTCTAAGTGTGTGCATGCGCATGCGTGCGCGTGTTACTGACTGTGCTGCCTGGCCAGGTTGTGAAGACGGCCATGCGGATGGCTGCTCGGCCCGCTGATACCGGGGTGGACCCGTCGCACGTAAGCAAATGAGACTGTTGCCCTGTTGTATGGTGCGTGCATGTGTGCCTTGCAGGTTGAGTACTCACTGCACCTGTTTGTCTGTGCAGGCTGCTGACTTTGCCATGCGGTGGCTCTGCTAATCTGTGCATCGTGAACACCCACCTCTGGACAATACCAAAGCATGAGCACAGCAGTCACCCTCAAGACAATGCATCAGCTGCTTGATGCAACGCAGACGCTCGTCGCAAAAGTAGGTGCTGTACTTAATGAAGTACAAGAATGGTAGTACATGAATGCACTTTGCAATGTGCAAAGTGTTTTGGTCCGTGCTGAATGTGCGCATACTATATAGTGCCATATTTCACTGCGTGCCGCTATTCCTCGTGCAAAGTGGGTTCGTATTCTACTGGCCAGAGCCGTTGTGTGATGTCTTTGAGGTAGGGGTGCAGCTGAGAGATGTCGGGCAGCTGCGGGCGGATAGCAGCAGGTATCTGTGGCAGCATCAGTGACATTGGCGGCATCTGGGGCAGGTATACTAGCTGCGCCAGGTACGGCCATGGCGATATCGCCGTCAATGGCACGAACTGCACTGCGCTCACACCCTCAGATATCGGTTCCATGGTAGCAAAAGAAGAATCACCTGTCTCCCCGATACACGTCCCGACGAAGTTGTCGCATGCGTACGCGACGATGAGGCCGCAGACAATGTCGATGCTGTAGTGGCCGCGCGATGCGAGGAGTCTGATGCACTGCAGCGCGTTGATGATGTCGTTGATGCACACGAGGCGGTGATGCTTTGTGCGTCTAAGCTCGAGGGAGGCCAGCAGCGAACCCGCCGCGTGACCCGAGAAGAACAAGAAGAATGGGGAGTTGCCAGGAGGGAAGTCTACCGCAGACCCCAAGTGCTCCTGTTGTTGGGGCGCGCGCGCGCGCGCGCGTGTGTGTGTATGTGTGTGTGTGTGAGTGTGTGCGTGTGCGTGTGTGGGAGTATTTGTTGGAAGTGTCGTATGTTGTGAGTGGGTGGTGTGTCGGGAATACCTGAGGGAGTGGGAGGCGGGTGACGAAGCCGCAGAGGCCACGTACGGCATACATGAGCACACCTGAGAGCAGCACGCGCGGCTGGATGGTGCCGCCGCAACCGCCCAGGAAAGAAAGCACGATCATGCCCACCAGCATTACGCCCACATACACCTGCGCAGCATAAGCTTACATCACTGCGTGCAACATGTGAGACAGGTGCCTACGAGCCCCGCGCACAAGCTCGTGCATGCACTCCCACACATGCGCGTGCCCAAGTTCGCACGCACATTCACACACACAGGGCATCAACTACCACGCACAGTGTTGGCAAGGGCGAGGGCGGCGTTGAGTGCAGGGCGGACAGCGAGAGCGGCGTGCAGGGGTTTGGTGAGGGTGAAGCCAACGTCGGCGGGCTCGTGGTGCGGGGGCAGCATCGGCATCGTCATCTCGGCACGCAGCAATGCCGTGCCTACACGTGACGACCAAACATTCACTTGGGGATGAACACCTCAACAGTGTTGGCGCGACACACAAACACAGAGGGTTCAAATCACGGATTGTGGCACTTCTTAACTTGAGTAAACAGAGAATTAGCATCGCACATTAAGGACCAAGCACTTGACATCACAGCATTGCCCCTCTGCATCGTGTTCACACTCAGAGCCCTGTCGACACATATCTCCGTCGCAAGCCTGCGCTATCTTGTTTCCCTGGTCACCATGGAGTTATTGAATCATGCCATGTAACCGTAACGTCGTGTTGTGTGTGGCAACCTCTCCCTGAGTGGCCTGTGAGCGGTGGTGCATTGCCTTACCGACGACGGCCAGCAGGGCTCCCAGAAGGACCCCTCGGCACGACAATGCCGGCATCCTACCGACCGCCATGACGGCGTCTCCGCCATCGACCTTGCTGGCCAACAAGCTTCCTGGCGCCTGCTTGGGCTGCTGCTTGCTCTGCTGTTTGCGCGCGCCCTGCTTGCCCTCTCCTTTGCGCTGCTGCTGCTGCCTGTCGATGGGTGACACCCGCAGGCTAGTCACCAACATCTCTCCGCCTTCTCCTCCCCGTCCCCGTCTCCCGCCTCCTCCGCCTCGTCCGCCTCCGGCTTCGTCGTTGCCCTGAGTATGGTGACAATAGCTTCGGGCTGATGTGGCGGGAGGACAAACCAAACTGGCAAAGGCCGTCGGCGCGATGCCGTCAAAGTTGACAGACGGTTGCTGTGGGCTTTGTTGACGGCGGTCAAGTTGTAAACTGTGTTAAGGGCGCCGTTAGCGATCAAGCGAGCTGAATATGCCCGGGTGCGATGCGATGGAGGGCATTCGCACTGCGCGACCCCGTCATCATGTCACGTGACGCCCCTTTCCGCGGGCACAGAAATGGCCTCGCTGACGTGGCTCGCGTGCACTCCTTGTCAACATAAAGAGCGCGCGCTGGCTGGCGATTTGCTGCCCGCAACTCCGGCCTGCGTCGGCGTAAGAATTGTCACACACCGGTCAATAGCCGTCAACTCATTGTTCACCCTCGCAGGTCGCGCGACCGGTCCACCGGCGCTTCCCGGCGCAGTGCAGTGAGTGGTGTGGCTGATTTGGGCCGTTGGTTTTATATTATAGCAGTATTATGCATCTTCAATAGGACAGGTTCATGCTTTTATGTATCTACTTAATGCTAGATTTCCTCTGCTGCTGTGGCTAGGCCGCATACCATTTGGGTAAATGATATGCAACCGCTGTGACGCGGTGCACCCTGCAAGAACCGTTGCATATTACCAACACAAATGATATACGGCTTAACGAGATGAACCATCTGCGTGACTGTGCATGTGAGATTAAATGCGTGCGTGCATGTAAGCGTGCATGCGTGCGCGCTTGCAAAAGTGTGTATGTGTGCAAGTGTATGTGCATGCTCGTACTTGTAAAGGAGTGCTACCTCTACGAAGGTTCCCCGCCCTTATATATCAAATAAGGGTCTCAATGGGTATATACAGCAATCGAGCCGTATTAGGGCCGTTGACCTAGTGTTAAGGCCCTAATGTAGTGTTACTTGTTCGTAAATTTGATATCGACATGGGACTCATGTCCCATGTCGATATCAGCAATATGGCGGCATTGCTAACGCTGCAGCCATAGCCATCGAATCTTCTGCTTCGGCGGTTGCCCCTGGCGGCGGCGGTGGAGTACGGCGTGGCTGGAGGTGGTGTTGGGGTAGGGGATTGAAGAGAGGAGGTAGCACCCCCTCTCCTTACATTGGTATCGGAGCAAGGCCGGCGAGGGGTCTGTGGGGGGCGACGATGGCTTAGGCGGCTGTGTGGCGGCAGGCGGCAGCAATTGGCAGCAGCGGCGGCGGCGGCGATTAGCAGCCGCTACCCACTTGGCTAGGTAGTGGTGGTCGATACCTAGTTGTTGTTGGTGGTGGTGGTGGTTGTAATAGTAGTCGCTGTTGCTGGTGTAGCTTAGCCATGCTTGTTTGCTTAGCCTAGCCTAGCCTGGCCTAGCTTCCTGTTGGGGGAGGCGGCCACCGAAGCTTCTTCTGTAAGCATTACATGCCCATCACAACATATAGTGAATCACAACAACATTGAACACTTGTGTGTGCTTTTTGGCTTGCCACCACGTGGTGGTGTGAAGGGTTTGAATTTGGTATTTTTACATTATCAACCCTTGTGAGGCAGTGCGGTGGCAACATCGGTTGTCGTGCCGCTAGTCAGTGCGGTGGGGCCGCCAGAGCAATTTTGCGCGGCCGATATTAAACTCACGACTCACATCTTGTCAATATCAGCATGTTAAGCTGATTTAACAAGATTTTGGCACCTTGTGTATCGACTGCAATTGTGAGTTGAGTTGAGTTGTATAAAGTGAAAACTTGAGTTACTATAAATTGTAAACCATCGCGTGAATTTGCGTGCAGTTTGTTTTAAAGCAAGTCTTTAGTTGAAAGGTGTGTGGAGAGCTCTTGTTTGAGCTGAATGCTTCATATTAAGCTCTTGAAACTTGACGAGGCCAAATCAGCAGATTATGACACTTTTCAAATGCACAACTTGTGTGTTTGTGCACTTGCACATCCATTATTGATGGGCATATGTCTGACCGAGGAGAGGAAGGTGTGGGGTATCCTTCCATAGCGGAGAAGTTATCATCATACGAGCCATCTACTGATGAGGAAGTGAAGGACTCGGATACGAGTGAAAGCTATAAGCTTACTGGCAATGACAAGGAAGAAGAAGGCATGCAGAAGAGCAATGCTTCTCTCAACCAGTCTTCTCAAGGTGGACCAGTGGACTCTTAGAATGTCATTGGCGGGGCCATTAAGAAGTATGCCTCATAGCGTAAGGCTCTGCTTGCTGCCGATCCTCACCTTCGTCAAGAAATGTGGGATGCATGGGCGCAAAAGGTTCGTGATGGCTATGAGACAAATTCTGCCACGCTCCGTCGCGCAAGCAAGCAGACGGTGATCCGCATGCTTTAGCACGAGTTGACGAACAACATCCCGCCACTTGTGCGAGGTGATCTGAGAGTGGTTGCTCTCATGACCATATATAATAAGCCACTTCCATACGAAGGGAAGCGCATGTCGTTTGAGGCTTTGGCCAACTTGGTGGTAGAAACCTCACAGCGTTGCAAGGTCGTGTTCTGGTATGTGAGATCGGACTTGGAAAACAAGTTGACAGATCGAGTGAAGTTGGCGGCACGCTTCGATAAGTAGTCTGAGTTGGTGGCGCTGCGCTAACAAGTGGCGGGTGCTACTTCAGCAGTTGGTGCATCAACGGGGTTGTTCATTACGACGCTGAACAAGCCTGAGAAGTTCAAGCCCAATGGCAGTGTTAGCATCCATAATTGGGTGGTCACTGTTGAGGACTACTTGACAGCGCTAAAGCGCCCAGTTGGTGAGCACATTGCTGCTCAGTTGCTCATGCGATCTGACGCTCTCGCCGAGTCGGCGAGGCAGACAGAGAATGGTGTGGCCAAGACAGTGGAAGCGCTATTCAAGTTCTTGTGGAGCGCTATGGTGGCATGATCCGCCTACTCAAGCTCGCAATAAGCTCAACAAGTTGCAATTGAATGGCCGGGCGGCTTCAATCTATCTGTAGGAGTTCCAAGCATAGGTGGGTCGCAGGAATAGTGGCCTCATGCCCATGAACAAGGCTAAGCAGTGTGAGTTGTACAAGCGCAACTTGGATGCGCGTGTGCGCGATCAGCTGCGATACAACACAGCAACGGGACTTCCTTGGATTCTAAAGGACTTGGCTAGCGTGCGGAAGTTGAACGTGTATATGTACAATAATGACACAGCGGTGCGGGAGAAGGCACATGTGGCAGCTGCGGCCAAGCCGCAGAGGGTGGGAGGAAAGCGTTACCTTCAGCCGAGTGCGCACACGGCGAAAAAGGCGAAGACATTCACGCCTCATACTGGTGGCACATCTGCTAGTGGTGCTACACCAGCTGCGGCTCGCACGTGTTACGTCTGTCATCAATCGGGTCACACTGCGAAAAACTGTCCCGCCAAGAAGGGCAAGAAGGTTGAATGAAATTACGCCATGACCAATGTAGATGCGCTCATAGCCAGTTGCTTGAGATGCAAACAGCAAGTTGGTTTGATGATGTGTTTCAAGTGCATGTAATCACACATGCATGGCAAGTTGCCACTCTTTGATGTTGAAAAAGTAGAAGAGAATGCTTGTGTGCTGGTACATATGGAATATAACACGCTTACCGATGTGTTGCATGCATTAACTGAGTTGCACAATTAAGTACGGAACCTTCAGTATGGTGGAGATGGTGCCCAAGTATTATGGCCCATAATCGAAGCATATTCCGGAGGGGGTCTGTGTTGAAGTAATTTAGCAAGTCATGAAACATGGACAGTGCCGTTATCAACAACATTAATCAACCCTCGCCTTGGTCACGGACTTTAGGCTACATCTCAAGGACGGGTGGTACCTCTGTTGTGGACATGCAGTGGCTCAATGCAGGGTGTAAGCGTATCTTTCTTGATTGGCACTGGTGCAACACACAATTTCGTTGAGGAATCATTGGTTGTGCAACATGATAGTGTAAAACCTCAGCACTTTCAGCTGCCGGTGCCGGGGGTGCGTTGCCAGTGAAAGGGGAAATAAGAATGAAGGTTAAGATTGGTAATTATCATGTCACTCTTACTTTCATAGTAATATCCATCGATATATCATGTCGATGAATATGTCTCATGTCTTTATACCACATCAACACCTGGCAGACGTTGATGTGGTATTAAGACATGAACGGCATGGACATTGAAAAATGATATTGGACACTGACGCACGCTTGTGCACAGTAAAGAAAGGTCGTAAGCGTGTAACATTGTCTGTGAAAAGGTTGCATAGCTTGGAGCACAAGCAGCCCGACCCTGCGCTACTACTACTTACTGCACTGCAATTGAAATGTGCGTTGCGCAAAAATACACCGGCTTTTTTGATACACTGGACGTCATAGGACGACTTTGTGCCGGGCAATACAGAAGGTGTTGCAGACATCATTGACAAGTACCAAGATGTGTCCTTAAATGAGTTGCTAGGCTTACCTCCTGATCGAGATGTCAGACACACAATACCACTCATTCCGTGGTAGTGAGCCTCCGTTTCGGCCTATACATAAGCTGAGCTCAGAGAATGGGGGGAAACTCAGATTAAAGAGTTACCAGAAAAGGGATTCCGAATGAGTCATTGAACCGAGATGTTCACCCGTTCGCGCGCCCATCTTGTTTGTAATGAAAAAGAATGGAAAGCTGCGCATGTGTGTGGATTACCGTGTTTTGAATAAAATCACGGTAAAGAATCGATACCCGTTGCCCTGGAATGATGATGTGTTTGATAAACTGTCGGGGAATGCGTACATTGGTACACTGGACTTGACAAATGGGTATCATCACATTCATATTCATCCTTCTGATGATTTACAAGACAGCATTTTTAGAAACTGTTTGTGTAACACCTTTAGGCCATTATCAATACAGAACGTTACCTTTTTTATTGACAATTGCACCTGCAGTGTTTCAGAAGGAAATGAACAAATTCTTCACTGGCATACTTGCCAAGTATGTTATGGTTTACTTGGATGACGTAGTTATCTTCAGTAAAACCAAGGAAGCACATAAGCAGCACTCAAAAGCGATGTTTGCCTTGCTGCGTATACATTGCTTGTTTGCCAATCTTGCAAAGTGTTACTTTTGCAAGACGGAGTTGTCATTCTTCGGGCACATTATGAGCGGTGCGGGTGTTATTACTTGACCCTCGCAAAGTGCAAGATTTGAAGGATTGGCCTTAACGTAAGAGTATCCATCGGTTGCAATAATTCTTGGGTTTGACAAACTACTTTCACACGTTTATGATAGGGTAATCGACAATAGTGGTGCCCTCAATGAAAGTATTGCAAAAAGATGCTCCATACTTGTGGACGTCTGAATAAAAAGCTGTTATGCAACAGGTGAAGCTAGCTAGCTTCAACTGCAGCTCCAATGTTGGCATTGCTAGACTATGACAAGCATGTCATTGCGGCTAGCGATGCGTCCACCCTTGGGTGTGGTGCAATACTGTTGTAAGATAGCATACCATGTGCTTATGAGAGTAGGAAGTTCATCCCAGTAGAGGTGAACTACACTACCATTGAGCAAGAGTCGCTTAGTATAGTACATGGTCTGAAAACATGGCAATGTTACCCGAAAGGGGTTCAGTTCACAGTGGTGACTGATTGTAATCCATTTGTGTATTTCTAAACGCAGCAAAACTTGTCACAAAACCAAGCTCGCTGGGATGAGTTTGTGTCCAGGTTTACCTTTGAGTGAGTATACCGGCCAGGCAGAACCAATGTCATTGATTCTCAGAGTCGCTATCCGTCATTATTAACAGCCGTGCGTGCGCAACTGCTTGCGACATATGGTACATTGCCACCTGATGATGAGTTTGTGCAAGCTGTTGTGCAAGGGTATGCTTTGGACCCAAAGTTCTCGGCAGAGGACAACGTGCAATAGCTTAACATAATAGACAACATGTATTACATGGGCACAAGTTTGGGCATACCATGCCATGCTGAGTTGCGTGTGAATTGCATAGCTGATGTACACAATCCACCATACGCTGGGCATTAAGGCAAGCGCAACACTTATTGGTGGCCATCATTGCCTGTTGACGTGAAAACGGAATGTAGACACGTGTGACCAATGTAAGCGTGACAAGCCGTTACGTAAATACCCCGCTGGGTTGCTGCGACCATTGTGAATTCTTGATGGCATTTGGGAAAATGTGAGTATGGACTCATTACTAAGCTCTCAAAGACAGCATTAGGTCACATTGTAGTTGTTGTTTTTGTGGACCGTTTAACAAAGATGGTTCACGTTGTCCCTTGTTGCACGAAAATAGACAACGATGAGTTGGTAATCATTTTTGTTGCGTCTGTGTTTAAGTTGCATGGCTTGCCTCGCATGAGAATCTCGCATGAGAATCGCGAGTTGTGGTTCAATTCTGGAAGTCGCTATGCAGCTTCTTACAAATTCAGCTGATCATGAGCACAGATTACACGGATGGATGGTTAGACAGAATGCGCCAATCATGTTATCGAGGAAACCATCCGGCATTATGTGAGTCCGGATCAGAGTAATTGGGATGTTTATCTCTCAATAGCTTTGATTTGCAATAATGCATGGCAAGAGAGTGTGGCAAAAACTCCATTTTTCTTGAATTATGGAATGCATCCATTAAGTCATGCAAACATTAAGTTGCCCACTACTGATATAACTCGCGTATCTGCAGCGCCCGCAATGGCTTCGGCTATGTAGGATAGGTTAGCGCTGGCAAATGACTGCCTGCGCGCCGCGCTAGACACACACAAAGCCCAAGCTAATGTGCATCATAGAGAGGTCAACTACGATGTGGGATGTTCGGTGCTTCTCAGACCCAAAACATATCCATACAGGGAGTGGTACCCGCAAATTTTTCCCAAGCTAAATAGGCCCTTTCAAAGTTGTTATTCGGGTCGGCACACATGCGTATCGGTTGGAGTTGCCAAATTCAATATGCATTTACAATGTGTGGATGTACTAAAACCGTAACATTCTGACGGTCGGGTTCAACCTCCTCCACCCCCCGTTGCAGTGGATGGCGACAATGTATTCGAGTATGAGGTGGAAGCATCTGAAGTCACCATAAGCCTTGACCGGACGTGCGCCGTCTTACTTGGTGAAATGAAAAGGGTATAGTGTTGAGCACAACACGTGGGAGCCTGAACGGAATGTTATCAATTGCCAAGAGAATCTTCGGGGGTATTGAAGTGCTGTGTCCACGCGCGGACGATAACAGGGTGCTGGCAGACATCTTTACTGCTTCAACCCTGGTTCTCTCACTACTTTAGTTCTCAGTGCTCATGGTGGGGCTTTGCTAACCCTTCAATGAAGACATTGAAACCTAAGTGGGGGGGGGGAGTGACGGTGTGCTACCTCTAAGGGCGGGAAAGCTTTGTATAAAGGTTTCCCGCCCTTATTGCGGATTAGATAAGGGTCCCAATGGGTATATACAGCTAGTTACGCCGTATTAGGGCCGTTGACCTAGTGTGTAGGCCCAAATGTAGTGTTACTTATGTGTAAATCTGATATCGACATGGGACATGAGTCTCGTGTCGATATCAGCTGTATGGCGGCACTGCTAATGCAGTAGTCATAGCTAGGGAATCTTCTACTTGGCGGTTGCCCCTGGCGGTGAGGAAGTTGTGGCTGGAGGTGGTGTTGGGATAGAGGATTGAAGGGAGGAGGTAGCACCCCTCTCTTTACAGTACTCAGGCGTGCATGTGCATGTGTGAGTGTCCTTAGAAGAATGACAAGGCAAGCGTCGAGGCAAATAGCGTGATATGAGTTCATGAAGCGCATGAAATGCGCGCCCATGAACTCAAGAACTCGTTAATGAGTTATGAGACTCTTGTGCCCCTAGTGCCTTGGGCACTTGAGGGCACAAGCACTCACTAGACATGAGTTGTGAGTCACAAGCTTCTTGTCTAGTCGCTTGAAACCCTAGCACGGCGGCGCCATCCTTGGCGTGGGGGGCGAGTGTGGTGCATTACTACACATAAGGCAGAGTTCAAGCTACGAAAGTCAAGGTTAGGTCATCCACAAGGATAGTCCGCACATGGGGGTAAAACATTGGTTGTCTCCTTCACAACGTCCACATGACTTCACGAATGCACGTGCACAAGAAGACAAAAGTCAAATTGCACCAAGCTTGATGAGATAACTCAAGGATCAAAAAATAACCTACAACTTCTCACCGTTTACAATTATTGCACACTCTTGTTGACTGCCCACTATAAGTTGCACCCTTACACCAAGTCAATAGACTTAGGATGCAGCCATTAAGCAACTATTTTGTTATAAAGTACTTGCCAAATCAAACATTGCCCCGCAACCACGCTAATCACCGCTATCACCTGCACACATACAACTCAATTGTAAAGCAGTTTAGACAAATACAAAATACGACACAAGTACGATTACTTCCACAAACATGTATGTATGTGCTATGTTAGGCTTGTTACCACTTGACTTTGTGGTGCCCTGTAGAACGAGGCTATCACATGGCAATTTTCGTGCGGACTAATATGGAGCCCGACGTAACGGAGCACTGTCCTTGCAAAAGTACATGGCCTTTTGATAGAGGGCCTAAATGGCCCAAAACCCCACATAAGAGAGGGGAACAGAGGGGAAAACGGGGAAATATAAGCGGTTTCGCTTGCTAGGGGTCGACAATCGGCGTAATACTATTATAGGATTGCTACCGTACTGCCGGCTGCCGACTTTGACGCCGTGACCAACTTGCTTAGGTTGTTAGTTAAGCCGTATGCTGCCGTGGTTGGACCGTGTCACGATGATGGTTGCGTGGGAATTACAAAAATTGAGATTTTCAAAAGCCAAAAATAGTAAACAGAATCGTCATTAATATATGAACTTCCCTCAGGTCTTGTCGATGGATGCGAAGTAGACATATCAAGCAGATATTCATGTTTGCCTATTTGTTAACTTAAAGCATCATGTAACTTTACCTTTATCAGATGTTTACCACCTTATATTATGTATGACATGAACAGCATAGCCTTTATTGTACCATGCTTGATCGGCAAGCTTATAGCGTAATGTAAACTATAGCATAAAATGCGTATTTGCTGGTGAAAGTCGCAGCGATCCCCCCCCCCCTCCCCCCCCCCTTCAACATATACCGGATACGCACATACATGTATGTGTGCAAGCATTAATGTGCATACATGACCTAGCTACCTTGTATGGTACACCGCATGCTTGTAAAACATCCCCTCATGCACCGTCGGTGCACGGCGTGCACGGCGGTAACTGCTGCCGACTATCGGCGGCCATGAGCTCACCGCTAAAAGCCTAATGCTAATAAGTTCCTAAGCGCGTCTAACGCCAGCTTTACTTTGGTTGGGCACTAAACACGTGGTTCAGCGAAAATAGCAGCCGCGGCGATTGGGCGGCTTATGATAGGTAAGAGCTTTCAGACATTGGCCAAGACTCGACGGCCGACGTCACTGGATGACTGCAAGTGACGTCGGTCGTCAGTATATCCGCCACCGCAGAAGGGTGCAGGCGGGCGCCGAACGCGCCCCTCAGCCTGCACCCTCTGCTAACATGATCATAATCAAGTTATGCAATCGGTAGCTTGTGAAGCTTACCTTGCAAGGCCCTGTGAGCCTGCACGCCATTGTTGTTGTCGTTGTTGTGCTACTTGAGCAGCCGCGACGGTGGCGCTGAGCTTATTGTTGAGGCCTTTGTGGTGGTGTTCATGCTGCTAGCTGTATAGCTTAAGTGCTTGATGAGACTGCATATACGAGGATGGGGGAAGAGGGGGATGGTGGTGAAGTTCAGACGGGCGCTACTGCACAAGCAACGCCAGAGCAAGGCTCGCCCGCATCTGCTGCCACTCTTCAAGCAGCTGCGCATTCAGCAATGCCAACCACAGCGCCAGCGGCAGGCATTTCGGCAGCGCCTACGGGAGGTGCTGTCTATGCCAGGCCCCGCACCGCCGACCACACCGCGCTCGAGCTTTGGAGAGACGCGCAGCCTGTCACCCCACCATCTGGCCGCTTCGTGGAGTCCCTTACAATCCGGAACAAGCTCTTCTTGTATAAGAACTCCAATGCCAACTGGTTGTGCGGTCGCACTTGCGAGCTCAAGACAGGCAGAGACACGGGATGGGTGAAGGTGAAGGTAGAGTCAGTGCTCGTGCCCATGATGCATGGTCGCCTGTCTGGGGCGTCAGTCTGTTGCATCCTCATGAGGGTAATCTGGGCATGCGTCCACGCTCGCATGGGTTCCATATGCTGCTCCCAGTGCTACTCACTCTGTCGCTAATGCTGAGGGACATCTGCCTAAGACTTTACGCCTGCATCGAGTAAAGGACATTGGTAATGACGCTAATACGGCGCCGACGCTGCTGGACGCCACCCTCATTCGTGATGCTGGTGATGTCATCATGGCCATGGACGGACGCATCCTCAAATCCGGGCATGACTCGCGCCAGTATGCCTTCTAAGACCAGGCTCGTGGCAAGAACTTGGGCTTCATAGAGAAGCGCCTATTGGATAACAGGCAGGGTATTCGGTTACATGGTTACCCCCCCTTGTTATGGACACTAGCTCAGCTATATTAGATGCTGCTGCAGCACTCGTGTGGTCCCCACTATGCTGATATGTTTAACAACACGCGGCCGCAAGCTTATTTGGCAGGGCTAAGGTGGACAAGCTGTTCCATGAGCGCAAGCTCGTTGCATAACTTGATGCCCTGTACAGCGAGCAAGCTCAGGTCTGCATGCGAGACCGCCCTCCCGAGCAGCAAAAGTGTGCTCACACGTGCTTCACTTGGTTGCTGGCAATGCTAGCCTAGCATTAGATTTGTTGGAGGAAGTACCTTCAAGGCCTAGCAGATGATGGGGCCTGTTTCAACGCACTTGGCAGCTGTGGGCTGAGGCGCATGCGCGTGTGCGCAGCTGAGTTCATATGCGTGTTTGTATGCGTGCATGTGCAGCTGCTGTGTGTCCGCTTCAAGCATGCGTGTGCAGCTGTTGCGTTATGCGTCGTGTCGCCGTTGCTCCGGCATGCATGCGTGTGCAGCTGCGTTGTCCACTTCAAGCATGTGCGTGCAGCTGTTGCGTCATGCATCATGTCGCCGTTGATCCGGTATGCGTGTGTGTGCAACTGCGTTTGTGTCCGCTGTAAGCATGCGTGCGCGGCTGCTGCATTGTGCGTCATATCGCTGTTGATTCAGCACGTGTGTGCGTGCTGATGTATTTTGATCCGCCTTGCATATGTGTTTGCTAATACGTGTGCAACTGCATTTCTGCTCGCTTGAAGCGCATGTGTGCAGCTGCTGCGTCATGGGTCATTGTTGATTCTGCACCGCGTGTGTGCCGCTACGTGCGTGTCTTTGTCCAACATGTGTGCAGCTGGTGCGTGCTTGCGGTGGTCTTGAGGTCTGCACCAGCCGTGCGCTTGTATGCGTGTGCCGCACGTGTGCCATTTGTTGCTATGAGTAGCGCGCTGGCGTGCAGCTGCTAGTAGCCATCCGCACTGTGTGTACAGTGAATCAAGTAGTAGCTATCAATGGCCGTGCCAAGAGCTGAGCCTGCAGCTGAGGCCATTATGTCAGGAGTGTGTGCGGTGCATGCGCCTGCTGCGCACCCAAGTTATGTGCCATCTCAACATACCGTGCTGCGTGCAGGCAGCAGCGTGGTCGCTCTGCTGTCGGGGGTCAGTAAGGGGAAGGCAAGGGGGCAACTTTACGACAAGACACCCACTACGCTGAGGAAGGTCTATCGTGGTGGAGGCCCGCGCCTCCCAACCGTGGCCGTGGCCAGTCGCGTGGACCCGAATGCGGACAACATGGCGGTGGCGCCCAGCAGTATTTTTCGAGCCCGTACTACCCTCTTTATGGCCCATGATCAGTACCACCAGCAGCATGGGGAGGTCCACCTCCCCCATGGGTGAAGACAGAAAAACATCCGTCCCTGCCAGCTCCGCAGTAAGCAATAGCACGGTGCAGTAGCTTCGCAGTCTTTGTGCGCGGATTTTTGTATAGTGCACATGAGTAGGCATGTACATATTGTATCATAGCGTACGCTGAGAAGCATACACATGTGTGACCCTACTGTAGATTACATACACTTTGCGCTGGGCACTAGCATGCACTATCACCCAAGTGTAATACATTACACTGTGACATGACAGTGTGCTAAGCCACTGTTGTGCTAGTAGGATACTTGATGCCAGTCGTGGCTCAGACCTTGTCGAGCTTGTTGCACACGCAATGACCATGCCAGCTCCTTTAAGCCCGGTGCTGCTATTATCGTTTAATTATGATTTGCAGCATACTTCTAAGCAATGTACTGCCATTGACATGCGGCCATGTGATGCGCACGACAACAACTCGCCATGTGTAAAGGCGGCTACTGTACTCAAACGCCCATTAAGCGCCACAGTGTTGAGCATTGCCTCGACGGCTTTAAGAGAGCAACCCATCCATTGCGATGAGCATGCCGCGCCTGTGGAAGTGCCTCTAGCCACAAGTCTTAAAGTTCCCAACTTGCTGGATGCTTTGATACAGCAACTATTGCAGCAACGCATGCAGATGCCAGCACTTACTACCCATAGAGCTGGCGGAGCCGCCACCTGCTAATGTGGAAGTGTTGTGCTCAAATGTAGAGCAAGAGCACTTGATGCACGAATTTTGGCGTGAGCTTAACATGCTGCACACTGAGCCTGTGGATCCCGAGGGTGATGAGCATCAATGGCAACACATTGTGCGTTCCTTAACATTGGATAGCGCTCATTCTGTTGCTATTTCACCTGGTCAGCAGCAAGAAGCGCGACGCACGTGGTTGACCACTAATACAAAATAAAAAGCGTCATGTGCTACACTGGTTGAGCCAAGGATATAAGTTGGATTGGGGGGGCACATCAGAAACCAAGCCAAAGAAGTTGGAAAAGGTGAAGAAGATGTTGCTGCATGAAGATTGCATTCCTAATTATGTTGAGACAATACTGCAAAGGGAAGCTCCAACTTCAATTGGATTGCGCAACAGGCAATCAGCTACACAACAGCGAGCATTAGTGCTTGACGAGTTGAACAATCTGATGCGCTCAGGTGCAATTTCTGCTGTACATCCTTCAGAGGTGAAGGTGATTGCAGGAATTAGAGTGGTTGAGAATGATAGCGGCAAGCTCCGCCTCATCATGGACCTGAGATACATCAATGCCTTTCTGGCACATATTCCCTTCAAGTATTAGCATTTCATTGCGTAATTGTACACACGCAAAGGCTACTATCGAGTGACAACGGACTTGAAGTCAGGCTATCATTATGTGCAATACATGCGGACAGCAAGCCCTACTTGGCAGTAGAATTTGAAAGAGTTGTATATACTGGTGGAATGTGCTGCCATTTGGCCTCAATCAAGCTTGCTTGCTGTTTACAAAGTTGTCCACAATCTTCACACCCTTGTGCAAGCTGGGCATAGGCTGCTTGTCATACATTGATGACATGCACCTGAGCCATGTCAATTGCCGGCATATGTGCTGGGGGCGCATCCTGCGGTTGTTGCGGCTTTTGACATGATTGGGCATGTTCGTCACTCTAAAGAAGTGTGTGCTTTGGCCGCAACTATGTGTCAAGCTGTTGGGCTTGCTCTTAGACACCGAGCGTGGTGTGTTCAGCATACCCCCTAACAAGCTATAGTGGAGCGGATTTGCAAGTTGATAAACTCGGACGTTATGACGAAGCGCATGTTGGCAAAGGTGGCAGGAAAATTGGTGGCAATAAAATTGGCTTTGGCTCCCGCTTACATGTATGCACGCTGGCTGCTACATCTAACCACCGATTAGAATGATTGGGATGAGAATTTACACCACCACCGTTGTTGAATTTCTTGCTATGGTTGCAGCGAAGCCTGCCGCAATCTAATTGTTTTGCATGCTAAAAGCCGCCACTTGCACATGAGTTGCGTGTTGACGCCTCTGGACCATGGGTTGGGGTGCTACAGGCGCATGGGCGGCAACGGTGGAAAATTTTGCTCCTTGGCAACAAGGTCTGCCTTCCATAATGAAGGAGGCATTGGCGTATGTAGCTGCCTTTTTGGAGTTGACACGACAGCAACTAGCATTGCGTTATGCCACTGTGAGGATCATTGGCGATCGTCAGCCCGCCGTGGCCATGCTGACGAAGCTGACAACATCGCATCCAGCAGTGCAATTGGCATTACATCATTTGTGGCAATTTTTGTAAGAATGAGACTTGGCCGTCTCCGTGGTGTGGGAGCCACGTGCGCGCGTGGTAGCTGAAGATGCGCTGTTGAAGCTGCCAGACAGAGGGAATTGGGCTTTGGCGAACACACTCACTGCGTGAATCTAATCCCTGTTTGGATTACCTTGCCTGGATGTGTTTGCAGCGGACTGGAATGCCAGATTGGCAGCATTAATGTCAGGTGTGCCGATGCCAGGAAGCGTGGGCAATGCACTAACCTCTGATTAGAGGCAAGCTTGGCTAGAGGCTGGCAAGGGGATATTATGGTTTCACCCTCTGTTCGCCCTCCTGCATCAAGCAGCTGCATTATTGCAACATTGTTGTCTACCAGCTATTGTACTGTTGCCAAAATGGCACTTTTTTGAATGGTGGCCTGCTGTCATGGCATGGCCAAAGCGAGACACGCGTCATATGGGCAAGCACAGGGACTGGTTTATGAAAGGCACCACAGTGCCCAACAATACCATTAACCCGGGATTATACACGTACATTGTGGCTTATGTCACATGGGAACCAGAGGTACATACCTGTTGTGTAAGTACATCAGCATACTTTGCGCGCCTTTCCACACACCCTAAGCTTGAATGTCTTCCAGGGACACACCCATACGCAGCGCATGCTGCGCACCACCCTGACGGAATGAGTGTAGCCCAAGGTGAGGGCGATAGATTCGGCTTCTGTAACAATGCATGGTAAATGCATGATATGCATAATCACTGCTGATACTGCGCTCCTCCCAATGTGTGTTGTTGCCGGCTAGCGGGCGAAGGATGGGGCCTTTCTCAAATGCTTGAGGGGCTCTCATCTACATGGCTCAAGTACCGCTCCAGCACCTCGCAGAACTCCACACTTATGTCGCTCTTACGAACATTGGTGGCTGATACCAGCCCTGTACTATGGTTCTTAAGATGAGTAGCCTGTGTACAAACTTCTGTGCCCTCCATCAAAATGTGTTCCTTTTCTACGCGAGCCCCTTCACTGTCGCTTTGCCATGTGCACCACAAGTACATGCATACTGTGTAGTCACGCCAAAGCACTGCGCTTTCACAAGTAGCTCCCATTGGTCGAACACTCTGCACCTGCTGCTGAAAGTAGCATACCAATATGCTCATGTCTTATTGAGCCAATGGCAAACATAGGCTGCACGCCGGCCCGAGCTATCACTTTAGCGTATCCAGCGCGATACTCACGCACGGCCACAGACTCGCAAGGGTTGCCCAATGGATGACTTGTGCTCCATGGGCCAACTCGGCCATACCATCTAAACCCAGCGCTTAAGTGCATATTGGTCACCTCAACAGTGGCGCTGGATATCATGATTGCACCATGCTTATGTTTGCACCGTGCTCTGCTGATATGTACGTCATTCCAATGCCCAGCGAGATAAGTTGTCACTACGGTGGGAGTAATGTCGTTCACAGCAACATGTAGAGCTTGCAGGTAGTGGATGAACTCCTGCCACACCACTTCTCGGTGAGCGCGCATTTGTGGCGGCAGCACTGATGCGCTCTACATCTGCCAATGCGAGCATGGCGCGTTGTTGCATGTTGCGTTGTAATAGGGACCCGCTGTTGATGTGCAATCGCTGTGTGCGCCGGGTCTTAGCATTTGCTTGCAGCGAACATGCGATGTCCATGTGCGCATGTGACTCTCTTGTAGATACTTGATGCGCCATTGGTATGCACATTGCAATACTGATGGCTTTTTGTGAAAACTACATGTCACTCTGAGCATTAATGCAATGTGCTAACAGATAGCTTGGGCATGTACAAAATCAAGTGTTTTCTTTGAACAAGCAATGTTGTGTACTGAGGTATGTTGGGAGGGAGGGTAGCAGACAATACAAACGCAGACGATGGTTACACCTGTTACCACTCTTGTCATTGCAGAGGACAGATTGTAGTGTCATAGTACATGCCAGACTTTGCACACTAATGTAAGATTAAAGTTAGCAACTATTGTAATCAGAATCTCGCATCGCGTGAGAGCTCATACACAGCGGCCCTATGCAACCGAAGTGCACCGGGGCAAAGGGTATGGCAGGTCCACGGGACCCGCGGAGGACAATTAAGGCCAGTCTCAAGACTGGCCTAGCTCGGCGGGGACTAATACTGGTCTCCGTTTATAAAAACGTTGTAGTGGGCCGCGGCGATGTACGGCCATAATATTGGTCCATTTTTTACTAAATGCAGGGGCCACTGCTGGTGCCAGTCGACGGGTACAAGATTGATCGGGTTTTTGCAATTCTTACAGGCCAATGCTCGTACCGGTTGACCGGTACAGTAATAGCCGGTTATTTATAAAACATACACGCCAATACTGGTGCCTTATAAATAGGAGCAATATGAGTAGAGTATTTTCGCATGCAACATGCCAGTTCTTCAGTGTTGGGGCCGATTTATGGACCATTGCTGGTCTTGTATAAATGTATATTTTATACACAAAGCAATAATGGTCTTGCAGGGTGCATTTGCATAGTTGTTTGTTGGCATGTGTATTGAAAATCATAGTAACAGTTTGCAATGCTTACAAACACACACATCACATATAATGATTACAACAAGTCCACACTACTCCACCTGTTACTAACACTACAAACTACGCAACTATTACATGTGTAAAGAAACTGCAGCTCCAACCAATGCATACGCCTGAGCGACTGGCAGGCAGGCAGGCAGCATTATGACAGTGCTCGTGCCTTGTCACCTATTAATTGGTCCAATCAACAACCTTCGCACCAAGACACGGTATTCACACCGGAACCTTGCCCCCTCTGCCAAGCACACACGCGCGCCCCACCAATCGCGTACGCACGCGCATACGCTCGAAGCTACACACCGACTGGTGTAGCACCTTGGATCGTCACACAAGCAAGCACACACCAGTGGACACACGCTAGCAACCCCTGCTAACCACCACAAAGCTTGCGCACAAACAATTAGGGAGCTAAAGGTTGTATTGCAAATTGTAGAATGTCACTTTATACCTACCATTTTGCACATGCTATTGTCTAGACGATCCTAGCGCTAGACAAAACTAGAAGCCAAAATATTCTTGCAGAATCTTATAGTACACTTCGAGACGTTTTCGACGCACCAAAGATCTCCTCATTTGCTGCTCATATGGTCAGGTTATACTCTTTGGCGCCAGGCCCTTCCAAAAATATGGTCGAGCCCTTCTCAATTGGCCCTCCGTTTTCTGGCGGCTTCCCGACTCGTTCTGGGCCGGTCGTCATTTGTGGCAGCCTCACAACTCGTTGATATCCGCCAGAAGTCGTGAACACATGGTATCGGACAAATAGGGCCTAAAGTGGCCATGAAAATCACAAGATTTGGCCTTGACTGTTACACTCCTTCCCCCCTAAGTGAGCTTCGTCCTCGAAACTTGCGAGGTAATTGTCGAGCAAATAATCGCACACAACGTCTCGACCATTAGCCAAGTGTGCCTCTGGCTCCCAAGATGCTTCGTGCAACGGATAGCCCTTCCATTTCACTAAGAACTTGCGCACGCCATGCACAAACTTCTCACCAAGGATGTCTTCTACCTCCCACTCTGGTTCACCATCCTTGCTAACTTCGGGAGGCGACGTTTCTGGCGGTTGTCCTCAATATGCCTTCAAAAGGGAGACGTGAAAAACTGGGTGCACACGCATAGTGTCGGGTAGCTCCGGCTTGTACACCACGTCAGAGATAACTTTGCTGACCTTATATGGTCCCAACCAGCGTTCATTAAGCTTGCGAACTCCCATGCGCACCTATACATGCTTCACGGAGAGTAACATAATGTCGCCTTCCCAAAATGTGAGGTGTCGGCAATGCACGTTCGTGTACTTCTTCTGCCTGTTTTGTGCCACCGATAGCGCCTCCCTAGCTGCCTTGCTAATGTCCGCGCACTTTGTGAGAAAGCCATTAACTGCCTTCACACGCACGTCATGTCGTCGCGCCGTCCATGCCGCCAACGGTGTCAATGGGTGTTGCCCGTGATTCATAATGAAGGGAGTAACACCTGTGCTTGCATTGTGGTGGTTGCTGATCGCAAACTCCACCCACGCAAGCAGCTCCGCCCAATTGTCTTGTCGCGCATTAATGTAGCAACGCAGAATAACATCGATTGTACATATAGCCCGCTCCGTCTGCCCATTTGTTTGCGAGTGCAATGCTGTGCTAAACTTCAGTATGGTACGTAATGCACTATGCAGCGCCTCCCATAACTTACTTGTAAAGCGCGGGTCGTAATCACTAACAATGCTTCATGGTAATCCATAAGAACGGAACACATGCTTCACGAACAAGTGTGCTGCCTCCAGTGCCGTGCAAGACTTGCCACACGGTGCCAAGTGTACCATGTTGCTGATTTCATCGACGAACACAAGTATAGCGTTGTACCCTTCTTTTGTCTTTAGTAGCCCAGTAATAAAGTCCATGATAACTTGCTCCCACTTGGACAATGGCATAGGAAGAGGTTGCAGCAACCCACCTGGCTTTTTGTTGCTTGCCTTCACCCTTTAGCATGCGTCGCATAACGCCACGTAGTCGTGCACATTGCGATGCATCTCTCGCTAATAAACGCTGCTTCAAGCTTGTGAAAGTCCTCTCCAACCTTTGATGACCAGCAATGGGCACATCATGAGCTTCCTTTAGCAACATCACACCGATATGCGCAACATTGGGGATGTAGAAGCGCCCGTGTGGCCATAGCAGCCCGTCGCGCAATGACCAATGCCCACTTGTGTTCATGGCTGCACTTTTCAGCTCTTGCAACACTTTCATCCCCTTCATGTCTTCACGACGCACTTGCCGAATCTGATCGGTCCACTCGGGCTGCACTTGAGCAAGTGCCTCAATTGTATTAAGCCGGCTCAGCGCGTAAGCAATATCGTTTGACGTACCGGGCTTGTATTTTATATCGAAGTTAAAATGTTGAAAGAACTCCAGCCATCGTGCTTGTCTGCAGCTTAGATGAGGTTGTTTTTGTAAGTAACTCAGTGGAGAAGGATCTGTCTCTAGCGCGATTTTTTTGCCTTCCAGACAACAACGCCATTGCCGTAGCGCCATTACTTGCGCCAAAAGTTCCTTCTCATGCACGGGGTAATTTAGCTCCGCACCACTCATCTTCTTGCTAAAGGATGCTACTGGTTGAAGGCCGTTGCTATGGTCTTGCTGCAAAACAGCTCTTACAGCTGTGCCGGATGCGTCGCAAGCCAAAATAAATGTCTTTTCCATGTCGGGGTGAGCCAGAAACTCACACACGAGTTATATGCGACACACAGCTCATGCTGGGGGGTCGCTATGGGTCGATATCACGGTGGCTATGCCCAGCACCCAAGTGCGTTACAATACAAAGATACAAGTGTACAGATGTAGGCTGCTTTGTACACAAGTCTGCACTATGGCGCTAGGCTACAACTACGGGAACTACTTCGTCACGCCAGGTGCGAAAGTCACGCGCTTCGTCGGTCTTCAACTCATGGATGGCGCCAGTGCTGCCGACGTTGAGGTTGAAGCTTGAGAAGCCTGTACACCTGCAAAGTATACGACACTCGCCACCATTGCCAAGGATGGCGCCGCCGCGCTAGGGTTTCAAGCGATTAGATAAGGAGCTTGTGACTCACAACTCACATCTGGTGAGTGCTTGTGCCCCCAAGTGCCCAAGGCACTAGGGGCACAAGAGTCTCATAACTCATTAACGAGTTCTTGAGTTCATGGGCGCGCATTTCATGCGCCTCATGAACTCATATACCGGTGCCTCCGTCAGCGCCTTCTTTAACGCAACAAATGCATGTTTCTCTGTTGCTGCAAAGCTCCAAGGCTTTCCCTACTTGAGTAGGGCAGTCAAGGGAGCAGCTATGTGTTAAGAACTAGTGTGCATGTATGCGCCCTTCCTCATACATGCGCTAACACTAGGGGAACAACAAGTGCAATAGCATATCAGTAATAAAGAGAAGTATGTTCCTATTGCAGTTCCACCTGTATGCGCCACATACAGTGACTTATATACAAAGCTAGTCAACACTTAAAAAGACTCGTCAACCCTAGTCAAAGTTAACTCTAGTCAACACTAGTCAACCCTAGTCAGTGGTCAAAGTCAAAGTTGACCGTGACTGTCGTAACTCCCGTAACTCCTGTTGACTATAATTCCCATTGCGTAACCGCCGCACATGGTCCAAGTAACATCAACAAGCTGATTGTATTATCAGCATACTATACTAGCAAACCTCATATGCTTAACCTTCAACATGTACTATAAGCATACTATACTAGCAAACCTCATATGCTTAACTTTTAACACTATGCGCGAAAACCCCATGATAACCTTACGCATAATACCCCGCAAGGCCTAAAAAGGACATCACCTCTTCTACAATGGTCGGGGAAGCCCACTCGCGCACCACCTGCACTTTGTTGGGGTCCGGCTAATTGCCTTCATGCCACACAATGTGGCCTAGGTACTCCACCTTTCGAAGCAAGAATTTGCACTTTTGTAGCTGGGCGTACAACTTGTGTTCGCGCAAATGCTGCAACACGCGCCGTGGAAGTGCCACGTGCTCCTGCTTTGTCTGCGCGTACACTAAAATGTCGTCGAAGTTCACGAGGACTCCCTTACCAATCAAGTTAGCAAAAACGCTGTTAGTTAGCGGTTGAAATGTTGCCGGCGCGTTCGTAAGTCCGAAAGACATAACCAACCACTCGTAATGCCCATAACGTGTGTTGAAAAGCTTTTTTCCCCATATCTTTGGGCGCGATGCGGATTTGGTGATAACCTCCAGCAAGATCAAAGCAAGCAAAGAAAGCAATTCCTCTTCGTGATGTTGTTGAGAGCTCGGTAGTCGACGCATGCGCAAGCTCCCGTTCTTCTTTTGTATAAACGAAAAAGGTGCACCATAAGGGGATTTACTAGGCCTAAAGTAGCCTTTTTTTAGCAAGTCCGCCATCTGCCTCTCGGCCTCTTCCAGCTCCAAAAGTAACAACTTGTATATGGGTCAATACGGTGGCTTGTGCACGCCCTCAATCACCTCCACATGATGGTCTAAGCTCCGTGAAGGTGGTAGACTAGATGGAAGTCCGTCCACCATAATATTATAGTATTCTTATACAAGTTTACACACCTTGGGGTCCAACGTAGCCATCTTAGCATCGTCTCTCAGCTCCGGTGCTGACTTTGCAATGTTTTCGCGCACCGCATACAACCATGCAGCTTTTGCCTTTTGTGGAGATAATAACTTCCTCAATTGCACGTAAGATGTCTGGTCAATTGTTGTACCACCTAATTGTGCGTGCCGCGCCTCGATGACGTCCGACGCAGATTGAATGATCTTTTCACAATTTCGTTCGTTGGTGAGCAAGCGCTTCCTCCAATTGACGGATAGATGATGTTGCCATAGCCACAATAGTCCAAAAATCCCGCCAAACCCGTTCCGTAGGGTGATGCAAAAAAATCGCATGTTCCCCTTCATCTTCCCACTGCGAACGCATAACTCTTTGGTCATGAATGCAGCGCCATTACCTCAGAGGGTGGCTCTCCATTAGCGAGCTTCACTTCACCTCCTCGTAATGATCAAAGCCAACTGTAACGCCGCGCATTATCAATGCTCATAAAGTTGCTATTGGCACCGCTATCAATCATGAGCTTACACTTTCCATATCGTCCTTTGTCATCGCAAATGTGTGCTTGAAGCCCGAAGTACTTTGTTGTTTCCCATGTGCATAACTCACCACTGCTGGCGCGTTCATAGCCATCTCCTCTAACTTTCTTGGTGGATATGTTACAGCATCCGTCCGTGCATTAGGCTTGTTCCTATCCCCAGCAGTAGCCTCCTCACACACTGAGGGAAGTCGTTTTCCTGCTCCACGCCATGTTGCTCCATGATGTGGACGCGACAGTCATGGCGAGGGTTGACATTCGATGTTGGCTTTTGCGTGCTTTGTTTGGGGCATCCATACGCCAAATGCTCAGTCGACCCACGCGTTTAACACTTGCACACCCCTTTACCTCGTTCACCACGTCCGCCGTGCTTCGCCTCACTTCCACGCGTGTGTATGGCACCCACCTGCATTGGTGCCGGCCCAGAGTCAGCGCCACCTCCATAGGCAAGCGTTAAACTTGGTTCTCCTTGTCTCCATGCACATTAAAAGCCTCCCCAAGGCTGATCACCATGCCTTTGCCTCCATTCAGTGTTTCTTGTAGTGGACTTGAAGTATAACGCGTCGAGACGCTCCGCTATGCGCATAGCCTCCGCGAGTGTTGCGGGTCCCATAGCTCCACTTCTTTACGCCCCAAAAGTTTTAAACCACGTGTATACCTGTCCAGCTGCTCCTCCTCGATCATATTGGGTATGGACATCACCAATCGCTGAAACGCGCAGCCGTGTAATGCCATCACCGACCCCATTTGCACAAGGGCTGCAAGGTTATCGCGTGCGGCCTTCAAGCTCTCAACGGAAACAAATTGATGCCTGACCTCCATTGCCAACTCTTCCATGGTGGTCAAGTGTAGCGCTAACCCACTTGCAACACGCGTATAACGTTGTCTCCACCATACAAGTGCTGCACCTTCAAGCAATGTCGCTGCAACCTCTACATGCAGATGCGTGGGCACCTCCATGAGCTTCAACCAAAACAATACTTGAAAAATCCATTCATCCACTGCATCTCCATTACGTTGACCCTTGAATGGCTTGGGCTTTGGCACCTTCAAGGATGAGGTTCACATGCACGCGCGAGCTTGATGCCATGGGAACTTGTACATGCGCCATTGCATGCTCATACGCCTCGCGTTGTGCTTGTGCCGCCGCTTGAGTGTGATGAAGCTTTTCCCTCAATGCTAAGATGGCAGCTTGAAGCTCTTCCATTACATACTTGCCAATCCTCCATCTCCACTAGCACACTACTCCGCTTCCGAATGAAAAGTGTAAAAGCCCACACACTTCCGCTCTCCATTCGTAAACCGTGCTGCGATATAAGTTGTGACAGTGCCCGTGCCTTGTCACCTGCGAGTTGATCCAATTAACAACCATCTCACCAAGACACGGTATTCACACCGGACCCTTAAGCTTGCCCCCTCTACTAAGCACACACGCGCGCCCCGCCAATCACATACGCAAGCGCATGCGCTTGAAGCTACACATCGACATGTGTAATGACTTGGATCGTTACACAAGCACACACCAGTGGACACACGCTAGCAACCCCTGCTAACCACCACCAAGCTTGCACACAAGAAACTAGGGAGCTAAAAGGTTGTATTGCAAATTGCAGAATGTTACTTTTATACCTACCAGTCTGCACATGCTATTGTTTAGACAATTTTAGCGCTAGACAAAATAAAAAGAAAAAATATCTTTGCAGAATCTTGTAGTACACTTCTACACCTTTCCAACGCCCCAAAGATCTCCTCATTTGCTGCTCATATTGTCAGGTTATACTACTTGGCGCCAGGCCCTTTCAGAAATTTGGTCGCGCCCTTCTCGATTGGCCCTCCTTTTTCAGGCGGCTTCCACACTGGCCCTAGGCCGGTCAATAACTGCGGCAGACTCGCAACTCGCCGATATCCGCCACAAGTCATAAAACCCATGGTATCTCACAAATAAGGCCTAAAATGGCCATGAAAAGTGCATGTGTATGCGCGCGCACACACATGCACTCATACATGCATACCAACGCATGCCTACGCGCGCGTGTTTGTACCTGCAGCTCTTGAGGGCATCATGTGCGTGAGCACTGCGCATGCGCACGCCCTTCATGCCTGGACACCCTGTATTGCACATACACGCTTACAACCTTGCACGCCTGGTCAACCTGCACATATGCGCGTGCCCACATGTCAGATCGTCTGAAGGGCATCATGGGTACGTGCATGCATGCATGCGTGCGCGCAAGCTTGCACGCCTATACATTATTGCACAAGCTTGCACGTGCGTGCAGGTGGGCGTGTGCAATTGTGCGAGAACATGTCGGCATGCGTGCCTTGGTGCATACAGGCATGCACGTATGTACAGTGTAGTTGGCACGTAAGTGAACATTAACAAGGACAAGTTAGACATTCTTACGATTCCCATAAGCGCTACCAAAGAATCATGCAGCTTGCTTTTTAAGAAACTCACTGTAAAGAGGTTGATGCTAATGTAGTGGTCACCTATGTTTACACTAGACACATTAATAAAAATCTTCACAAGACGAAGGAAAGGGGGGAAGTATTGAGAGATTGCACAGTAGCAACAATGCATACGCACAAGTGTGGCGCCAACAAGTGAAGAGCAGATCTTACTGTATTACACAACAGACAGTGTCTTATATAGTACATTAGTGATTGCTAGTAAAAACTAGTCAACACTAGTCAACTCCAGTCAAAGTCAACACTAGTCAACACTAGTCAAAGTCATCGTCCATGGTCAAAGTCAAAGTCAAAGCCAACGTTGACCAAGGTTGACTGTAACTCCCGTAACTCCCGTAATGGCCGTCGACCATAACTCCCGCATCTTTCAAAGATAAGTTGATTGTGAAAGTTTATCTAAGGCGCCACCTACATAGGTACCTTTAACACACCATATCGCTTGACATTAAAAAAGCATGAATGATCTGTTCCTGCGGACCAAAATTTGCCCTTGCTAAATGAAATCGACAGACTATACACGGTCCATTTTTTATCGACAACTGGACCATGCATGGACCAAATGTTACATGAATAGTGCCACTGTCCTTTATTCGCATCAGGTTTGATGGCCAATTTTGATGGGGTTATATATTTATACATGAACCATCTATTGTGCGATCCCCCCTCGCACAGTGGACCATGCATGGTTTATCACTTGCAATTGTCCGGTAACTAGGAGTCGCACTATGCATGGTGTATGAGTACGGATCGAAAGTCTTATTTGTTAGTAGCTTGTATAGACCACTTGTGGTGCGATGCCCTCTTGTTGCAATAGACTACATATGGTGCTAATAGGATTGACAGTAGTATCATGCGTGGTTTATGGCTACCAATAAGGTGTTGCACATGCATGGTCCACGAGTGGCACCACCAAATCCCGCACCATACATGATGCGGTGGACACTGATTTCGCGCACCAATTGTAATCTGACATAATGTCACAACCATTGAAGCCATGCATGGTCTAAGCACCAGTGCATGCACCATACTTCAACATATACACTCCGTTTATGAGGGATTTGAATGCATTGTGAATTAACATTCTACTACAGCATTTCTCTATGTTTAGTAGTCTAGCTAATGTTACAAATATATTCCTATGGTCTCCTGCATGCGCTGCACGCTGCAGTTAACACTCTTAGCTGACTACAAGTTTATTGTTTTGCCAGCACCTTCGGTGTAGCAGCTGAACATGCTTTCCACATTTTGGATTGTGTGCTGACCCCCAACCTCAGGAGGCATCGTGTGCAATAGGCTTGCTCGACAGCTGTTGTGAAACGTCTACACTTGTTATAACCCCTCTTGCCAACACGTGCGGGTGCAATTCGTAAAACCACAGCAACTATAAATGTGTGTACACATGACAAGAAGCATTGACATGCATAATTGGCTCTAGCACAGTAAACCACCCACCCCTGAGGAAGTCGAGGGACATTACGTCCGCTGCCACTACGGTTGCAATAGCTTTGTCTTCCTTGCCTCGCTCAGCAGCCTTGCAATATGTAGGCAACTTAATAAGCACCCAAAAAGGTCAGTGACTTTTTGCAAGCCTATCAATGACTAGCTGCAGTGCAATTTGCATATCTGTTTTGTAAATGCATATTGCCACTCGCACTCTCTTTCAACCTTTGGTTTGCCACCAAACACTTACTATTCGCTACAAAGCGTAGTATGGCTGGGAAGTTCCTCTCATGTTAACAAGACTCCATTTGCTCAGGGTTTGTTGAATGGGACTTGGTGACGACATATAAATTGTGTGTGTATAATCTGCTGGTGATACTCAAACATCCAATGTATATTGCTCTTTGGTGGGGGCATTGGCTTCATTGTCGCAAATAATTGCGTATAATAGTCGAGACGGCGCAAGTGGATACTTGCGCCATGTTCACATAGGGTTTATATGTTTTAAGAATATGTCGGTATCCGTATGCCTAAGGACTACTCCGGCGGCAAGGCTGACGGCGGTGGTGGCAGCGGCGGCAGGTGCATAATGAGGTAATGGGCTTAAAGCTTAGCATGGACAATCACCAACGCATGCAACAGTTGTTGCAATTGTACATTGCTAGTCAACTAGTGCTGCACTAAGCGGGTTGCACTATTATCTGTTCACATCAAACAGTGTAAACCTTGATGGCGGTTTGCGCGGAGCGAGCGCGTCAACTAAGCATGCTCATCCCTCCCAACCCCAGGTCCCTAAATGGCTCAGGTAATGTGCGTGTGTGTATAGGTGCAGATATGTGCGCGTGTGTGCATTCTATAGCTCATGCAATTATTGGTATTATTGCTCGTAGATGCCATACTCAAAACCCAAAATGCCTTGGTTGAAACAACGCCCTAACTCACCCCCAAACACTATTTCAATTGAGCCCATAGCGGTTTGAGAGCCACATGCCAGCAATAAGACTCCACCGGTGCACTGCCATGCGCCTCAGCCTAACGCTCTAAGATCCTTCCAAAAAGAAGACAACCCAGCATCCGCGCACGCATATATGGTCCAGCTCTGGCCCTAAGTACCAGGCGAGGTCCTTGCAACGCTTCTGAGTCTCTACCATTAATAAGGTGAGAGCCTCGAACGCCATCCTCTGGCCTGCATACAGGCCTAGTTTGTCATAAGTGGCCATAAGAGCAGCCACTGCTGGATCTGTGTGCATGAATTGCGGTACATTATGCATCACCTCGTGCACGATTATGCGAATCACCATCTCCTTGCTTGCACGCGGGAGACCATCTCATATGCGTTACGGACTTGCTGCGCCCACTCATCCCACACTTCCTTGCGAAGCTGGGGGTGTGCAGGAAGAAAAGCCTCACGCTCTGATGCGTACTTTGCTATGGCCGCCCTGATGATGCTTTGAGCGTCCATAGGTTGTTCATCATGAGAGGACTTGTTGAAAGCAGCTTCACCACTCTTGGACTTGGCATCTTCCTCATCACTGACACTGTAACTACCGCTCGTGTCCAAGTGCTTCACTTCCTTATCACTTGATGGCTCAAACGATAAATCCTCAGAATCGGGACACATCCCGCCTTCCTCTCCTTTGTAAGACATCTGCCCAAGAAGATAAGCCATTTAGAAGATTGCAAGTGCACAAGTGCGCAAGCACACGAGTTGTGCACTTCAAAAGTGTCAAAATGTGTTATTTCTTTCTCGTTAACTGCAAGGTTTTTAACTTGGGCAAAACAACTTGTAAAGAGATTACTCAACACCTCTTGGCAAGGCGCTTGCTTGCAAGCAAACCGCACGCAATTCCACGCAACAATTTGCAAGCTACAACAGCTCAAAGCTTTCACTTTGTACAACTCCACTAATTTACAATTGCAATTGACACGAGTAGTGCCAAGTGTGAATGGAGTTTGCTTGGCCGAACAGGACAGAACTGTTGGCCCCACTGCACTGGCTGGCGGTCACGACAGCCGATATTGCCATTGGACTGCCCTCCAGGGTTAAAGCACGCGTGCAAATGCGTGCGCACGCACGAAACCCTTCACACCCCCGCGAATCCACGCGGTGGCTATTCCACAATGTGTGCAAAGTGAGAGATTTTGAGCATGCGTGTGCATAGTTGGCAAGTCCGCGCATGCACATGAGTGAGTGCACAGCCAGAGTCAGCACATGTGCGCATAGTCGCAACAAGTGAGCATGCGTGGGCATAGTTAGTTCGCGCGTGCACATGTGTGCCTGGTTGACAAGTTCGTGCGTGCGCAAGTGTGCACATATAACACGTCCGCACATGCACATGAGTGAGTGCACAACCAAAGTCTGCCTGCACATGTGTACTTAGTCATAAATTGAGAGGATGCGAGTGCATAGTTGGCAAGTTCGCATATGTACACGGGTGAGTGTACAGCCAAAGTGTGCATGCACATGTGCGCATAGTCACGAGATGTGAGCATGCGTGTATATAGGCAGTCCATGCGTGCACATGTGTGCCTAGTTAGCAAGACCGCATATGCACATAAGTGAGTGCGCAGTCAGAGCTTGCATGCACACATATGCATAGTCTAAATATGTGAGCAAGCGTCTACGCAGTCCAAAAATATGAGCATGCATGTGCATAGTTGGCAAGCCTGTATGTGCAAGTGAGTGAGTGCATAGTTAGAGTCCGCATGCACATGTGTGCATAATTTTGAGCATGTGCACGTGTGCTTAGCCAAAGAGTGTGAGCAACCATGTGTGTGCATAAGGTTAATGTGTATGTGTTGTGCAGGTGAAAGCGTGTAGGGACATAGACAGCCGCGAAGAGCGTTTGGCAAATTGCGGCACACACAGAGTCCTATAAGCGTGCGTGGGACTCTTTGCGTGCCGCAACGTACGCGTAACATACATAAGTACATTACGTGTACGTACGTACATCCGGCATTTGTTAAGCCATTACGAATAAAACCTTGAAGCGGAAGGAGTTCGCTGCAGCTACGTTTAGGCTTGCAGAGGCAAACAATGGGGCTGTAAGCGCACACTCGCTCAATGCAATGACAAGCGAGACACCTTCTTGCCATATGCATGTGCATGTATGTGGTTAACATTAAGTGCTCTTTATGTCTTTTAAATGTACATTGCTTTGCTAAGCGGTTGAGACACCTGACTACTTCGACTTTCAAGCCGATTTTCACAAAAGAGTGAGAGCTTAAAGGTAACCTGCATAAGAACAGCATTCGCGTATGCGAGATGATGGAGCTCACATTGGGCAGCATCGTAGAGGCGAAGCCCACCTCTTATACTGGAAGTGGTGGTGAGGAGGAGCCTTCAAGGACATGTCAGGGTACATGAACTTCCTATACATACATGCATTTTTAGATTGCAAAAACTCCGCTTTAATGATACGCTTATAATGTTATTTAATAAAACTGGGCAAACTCACACACGACTTATATGCGACACACAGCTCATGCTGGGGGGTCGCTATGGGTCCATAAATTGGTGACGGCGCCATTGCCGCTAATGCAGAGGTTCAAGCTTGAGAAGCCTGTACACCTACAGCTCTAAACCACACTCGCCACTTATACCAAAAATGGCGCCGCCGTGCTAGGGTTTCAAGCGACTATATATATACAAAGAGCTTGAAACTCACAACTCACGCATAGTGAGTGCTTGTGCCCCCAAGTGCCCAAGGCATTAGGGGCACAAGAGTCTCATAACTCGTTAACATAATTTTGAGTTCATGGGCGCGCATTTCATGCGCTTCATGAACTTATTTAACTTACACACGAGGTGTATGCGACACACAGCTTATGCTAGGGGGTCGCTATGGGTCGATAGATCGATGAAAACAGTGAGAGCATGTACCACCCAAGATGAGGCTCCGCATTAGTGTGTGCAACTCAAGCAATGCGGCGCACATATAGCCCTCAGCTTCAGTGGAAGACTTTTAGCGCCCAAACTGCTGCCACAGGTGCTGGGGCACACCAGCCTTTGCGGCTTGGGTCGTAGCTCTTGAACGGGCAGAGTGTGTGCCAAAATGCGTGGGGTACTCCCCTACCGCTATAATGGCTGCCTTCTCCCAACCCAGGATGGTGCTATATGGCACCACGATGTTGCGTAACGCACATTTCCCCCGCTCGTATGATGAAGCGCAGCAACTTGCCGGGGCCCGCGTGCCGTTATCTTAACTTTTCGGTGTGCATCACAGGGCACAAATCATCGCCCACCGCAACTATATGCACTGTGGCGCCCACACCGTGTTGATCGATTTCGCTACACGGAATGACAAGATCCATGCGGCCTGGTGAAAGACAATGTCCTGCGCGTTGACCTCCACCAAGTTGGAATACTGCAACATACCCGCCAATTGCAGCAGCACCGCCACTATTTGCAGCCTGGCCACCAAGTCCCACCCGTTGCGAGCAAAGTGCGAGACCATGACTCGCAGGTGTCATGGACGACCAAATAATAACGCCACAATGGTCGCAAAATACACTTCGTGCTTTTGTGGCGTAATGGTTTGTTACGTTGGTCATTGGAGCTTAAGACCCAAAAGGTTCTGAGGTCCAAACCGCCTGGCGGCAGATCAAGACGAATTCTTGCGGTCGTTGTGCGATTCAAGAGGCCTCGCGCGCCTGGTTAGGGCATCAATGCGCGTCTTGCAGGACAGCAGTTTGTCATTCCGACGCGTCGCGCTTAAAACCACACGACTTTGCCTAACGGCAAGTAAAAGAAGGTCTCATACGCGCAATGCGCACTGCGACTGCTGTGACAATTGCAAAATTGCTTTCATTGCTCAGTGACGAGAGGCCGTGTAGAGAACTCACATTTAACGAGGACATTAGACACCTAAGTGGGGGGGAATGTCACGGACAATTAAAAAGTAACGCCACAATGGCCGCAAAACACACTTCATGCTTTTGTGGCCTAATGGTTTGTTATGGCCGGAGCTCAGGCGTGTAGGCGTCCTTTTTCCGCGTGTTTAATGGTAGCAGCCTGGCAGCAGCCTCATGCACCACCGCAACAAGTGCATGTGCAGTGGGAGAGGCCTGGCCTACCACGGTATGCGCAGCATGTATGGTCGAAGAGGCATGTTTCACAAGTGCCGGGGTGGTGGGATCCACCAACACCTTGCTTAGGAACAGGGCCATTGTGCCAGGGTCTGTGGGTAGCGCAGCCGAACCACAAGGCGTGCAAAACTTCACAAAGTGGCGCCAGTAGCTCTCATGGCCGCGCAAGGTATAAGTAGCACATGATGCCGCAACTGCTGCAGGGTATAAGGTGCGCAGGCGATCAATCTCATAATCCCCAGGGACGTTGGGCATGAGCGATTGCAGGCTGCGCTCAATAACAGCTGCACATAGCATGTGTCAATGGCCAGGAGGCAATTCAATTCTCAATGCCCATGTGTGACTATTGGGTTAGCCCCCTTGAAGATCCGTGGCTTGAGGGCTAGGCCACAAGGAGGCTGCGCCTTTGGGTAGGCTCGCATTACATGCAACCATAAGTGCCCACACCCCATCGCGGCAGAGCACGAGCCATCATGTTTGAGTTGTCCACTCGGCAGAATGAGGCAAGTGCGAGCCTTGCATTCGCGGGCATGGCGTAGAACAGTGCCAACACGTGTGGTGGGGGATGGCACAAGTTGTTGCAACCACTCTAGTGACAATGAAAGGCATTGCCGGATGAGCCCGGACATGGCAACACCAAGTTAAAGGCCACACACACAGTGTTGGCATTCGTGGCGAAGCGGTCTATATAAAAAGGGCCCCACTTGCGGGCGAGCACGCGGACCCAAGGGGCTTGCAAGGTCCACCCGTTCCAAATCGGTGCTTTGGAGATTGTGTCCGCCTCCTCATTAAGCTCATGTGGTAACCACTCCATATGCCAGCGAATGCAATGGGGATGGCAATGTATGAAAACATGGCATGCCATTTGCTGCAAGTGCCCGGCCTCATTGCCCCCTTTGCGCATAACGTAGTACACATTACGGGCATCACCATAGCACAGTACCGTACATCCATGCAGCACCTCCTCGACAGTGAGCAGGGCACACTCAAGTCCCAGTGACTCGCGGTATGTCGGTGAGCTCAAGCACTCATCCGGTGTAAATGTGCCCTTCACCACGGGGTAAACTGTGCCATGGCGCACTAGTCCCCAACCAGTGCCGCTAGCATCCATGAATTGCATTATGTCCGGCTGCACAATAGGCCAACTGGGTGCCAGGTTAAGCTGCTCAAGTGGTCTCTCAGCCACATTAATTCAGCGATCTTAGGTTGGCGTAGCATCATGTGAGAGCTGCATGAGCGGCGGGTGTCAATCAAGCGGCGTGTATGCCAAGTTGTAAGTTTGACGGCAGGACCCAACATCAGGAACATGGATTATAGCTTGCCACAGATGCGGGCCAGCAACTTCACTGGCAAATGGCGCCTATCGCCAAATGCGTGTTGCAAGTCTCTGAGCAAACCATTGCACTTCTTGCCGGGAACACGATTAGTACCAGCGTGTGTATCTCACACAAAGCCGAAGATGATGATGACTCCGCTCAGCACAATTTGCGCCTTGGTGTTGATCGCCAGCCCGCACCATGCTGCATGTGCTTGCACAATGGATAGGGTGGAGGCATGCTCCAGCTTGAAGCGGGCAGTAAATAAGAAGTCATCAATGTATGGCATTATGCGAATGCCTTGCACATGCCAATGGCGCACCGAGGGCTTCATAACCTTTGTAAACACGAAGCAAGCCGTGCTCAACCCAAATAGCAATGAGCAAAAGTTGAACGCTTTGCCCGCAAATGAAAACCCCAAGTAGCCCCACAATGCGGGGTGGATGTCCACATAATGACAGCAGGACTTCAAGTCCGTAGAGAACAATTAGTCCTCAGGTTGCAGCAAGTCCGGGATTCTGCGTACATCCTCATACTTGAATAGCGTGTTCACTATGTAGGAGTTGACATAGCAAGTCCATAATGAGGCGCAACTTGCGTCCAATGTTGACCACATTGAGTGGGCTCACCACGAGGGGGGGGGGGGTCACACACTCTTGTGTGGCCCCCACTATGCACTAGGTTGGCAATGGCAGCTGCAGTGAAGCCTGCAAACTTGTGCACACTCTTATGATTGGTGGATGCCCGTGGTGGTGGTGGGTCTTGAGCCCATGGTAGCTTGTACCCATACTCCACCTATGAGAGCACTATGATACACTCACAAATCACGCCATGCTGGCAGGGCATCTCGCAGTCAATGATGCATTTTAGAATGAAACGCGGTGGATAACTTATTATCCAAATTTATGTATCACATAAATTTCATGCCAAAAAGCGGAAGTGAACCGCGAATCCCTATCCGAAATCATATCCACGCGCATCCCATGTTGTGAATACCATCTCCTAAAAAGGCATGGGCAAAATCCTCGCCCGTAACTTTTGGAGGAAAAATGATGCATCTCAAGCCCCTCAACGGTGAGATTGGCAGGGACGCGAGCAAACTCATGATGCTTCATCCAGTCATAATCAAGGTCCTCCTCCATGCTAGTATAGGCCACTGCACACGACCACAAAGTTTCCTCAACAACGAAGCTCAGCAAAAGCCTTAAACGGCATGTCGACCATAAAACGACCACAACTTGTGCAAACAGTGTTTAAACGAGGTTCTATTTTGCTCGGCACTCTCAGCGTCGTTGCGATGGTCATATCATGTCGTTGTCTCGTTCGGGGGTGCTTTGAGACCCCCAGCCAAAGTCACAAGCAAAATAGCGACTATGCAAGTAGTGGATCACGAATCCAACACGTTTATTCACCCAGCTCGCAGTTCAATCAGAGCAGCAGTCGCGAACGCCAGAAAGGACCCGGCTGTAGCATCAATGAGTGCAAGTGTACAGCTACTAGGCTGTTACAACAGCTATAGGGCTGTGCCACCAAACTACTGTCCGCCATGTCCTATTGAGGGCTTATGGCAAAAGGCACGCAAGTGCCCCGGCTCCCCACATTTGTAGCAAGTGCGAGAGTCGCGTTGGCCCCCCGTAGATGCGGCCCGACATGGCATAAAAGCGGTCCTGTAATTGGTATGCCCTGCGCCAAATGCATAGGACCCAGCGTAGCGAGGGGGGTACCCGCCCCGCCCCTTGTTGGGAGTATAGGCCACCCCCGCCTTGGGCTTCGGCTGCGCCGCAGCGCCTCCTTGATTGCCTTCTTAAGGCGCTTTGCCTCTGCACCGTTCATAGCTATAGGGTTGTTTATGAGCTCCTCCACCACCTTCTGTGCTTGTGGGCAACTTCCACATGGTGGAACTGCTGGTTCACCTCGTCCAATGCTGGTGCATAGAGCACATGTGAGCAATGCTGGTTGCGGGCACTTATGCAGAGGCTCAGAGCCCCTTCATGAATTTAGCGCCGGGCGCACCCACATTGACATCACCATCTTCCACATGCAAATGCAAGTACAAACCTATTGTGCCTTTTACCTTGCTGTGAATAGTTATAATATAAATACAGAGGTGGACATGCAAGGGTGTTGAGTGCGGGCCCTCTCCCCCCACCGGATACGTGAGGAGGAGGTGTTGAACACTAGTAATGCGCTTTGTGTGTGTGTATTTGCCTCCTACAAACAAGTGTGCACACACTAAGGACAAGTGCAGCAAGCACGCCAACTATAGAGACAATGTGCGACCCATTGTATAAAGCAGTATATACAGTGTCTTATATACTGTGCTACAAAGCACTAGTAAGCTCTAGTCAACTCTGGTCAAAGTCAACACTAGTCAACACTAGTCAATGGTCAAAGTCAACGGTCAAAGTTAAAGTTGATTATGGTTGACCATAACTGCCATAACTCCCATAACTCTTGTAACTCCCGTAACTATAAAGGTTAAGCTGATCGTACCAACTACATGTAGGCGCCACCTATACATGTACTTTCAACAAGCTATAATATTTAACACTCCCACGCGAGCAGCTTGACCTTGAACTCCAAGTTCTTCTCATAAGCTTACCCACAGTAACTTACTCCATTGAACACTCCTATGGATGTGTTGCTCCTACGGACTTGATGCTTGTTTGCATGACACCATCCTTCTCCTCGTGCTGCCAGCAGGACTACAAAGTTCCGATACTCCTTGTTTCCTTTTCATAGTTGTCGCATCAGGTTCCACCACGCCACGCCTGACCTTGCTAAAGTGGTTTCAAAGACTCCTTCAATGGCAAACTATGCTATAAACTACACTGAGTTCTCCACCTTAGCAATGCTGTATCAGAGTGTAGGCCGTGCAAGGGTTGATCGGACGCTTGTACCAAAGAAAGCACCCCTCCCATCTCCTGCTAGCTAGCTATACAACTCCGTCCTTGCATGCCAATCACTTGAAGTGTTCAAACCAGTACCGCACACCTATGTGCTACCAACAACAACTCCACAGCAATGCAACCTCTAGTTGTTTGCAGCTCAACACCAGCAACTACTCATAGGCTAGCAGTAACTCTCACAGATCTTTGTGTCTGCGACCTCCGTCTACATGTCCTTCACGCGCCCTTGCAATGAGAGAGGACGGACAAACACCATCCACTACAACTCCTTGAGGTCCTCACCGATGCTAGAAAGCAATCGCCATTGTGGCGTGCTCCTCCTTGATTGCCTCATCGTGGATCCTCTTTTGGCATCCACGAATGAAGTGGCCTTTTATCTTGCAGTAGTGACACTCTTTGTCACGTGATGGCTTCCCACCACCTGCTTTGCTCCTGCTGCGTGTGTGTTGAGAAGATAAGGCAGAAAGTGCGATAGGTTCTCCACCATTCTCTATCTCCTGAACATCCAACTTGCCTTCCACAGCTAGCAGCTTAGGTACTACATCAGTAAACTTTAAAACCAAATCTAAGGACTCCAACATAGTCACTAGCGTAGCAAAGCTCTTTCCTTAAGCCAGCTAAGACTGCCCACATCACCTCTACTTCCTTCACATCGTGGCCCACTGCTGCAAGGTCTTGCCAAAGCTCCCTCGCAAGCTGACACTTTTCAAGATGGAGCACAAAGAGCCAAACCCCAGAAGTACTCCAGAATCACATCTGGGGTTTGGCTCTTTGTGCTCCATCTTTAAAAGTGTCAGCTTGCGTCTCAGCTGCAACTTGCGCGAGTTGCTATTGGCCTTAATAAGGGTGTCGAAGACCTCCCACGCCTCACGTCCAGTCTTGCAATCCGCAATAAGCCCAAGGCACAAGGGGCACAAGAGTCTCATAACTCAATGACGAGTTCTGAAGTTCATGGGCGCGCATTTCATGCGCTTCATGAACTCGTATAACTAGCAAGAAGCGCAAGGCCAAGGTTACAACCACTAGTGATGCAATCAAGTGGCAGAGCATGCAGCAAGCATGTCTTGCTGCTGAGCGCGTTACATGGGAGGCATCTATAAAGCAAGCAGAGCTGTACAGCGCTTCAAAGAAAAGGTGACAAGCAGTGCGCTGATACCTTGCATTTGGGCAAGATGTTGAGTGAGGCTGTTGTGATGCTTCGTAGTACTCGGGTTGCTGTAGTTGTAAATGTTATATAGTTGATACCAACCATCATTTTTAAGTAGTTGTCACTTGTGCACGCACATATGTAACACAAATCCTTAACGATGCGCACATCATGTCTCACATAATTGCTATGCTAGTATATCTTAAATTATGGTACTAATGTTGTGCATGTTATGAACACCCGCTACAACATGAGGTGGCATATGAATTCATGAAGCGCATAAAATGCGCGCCCATGAACTTAAAAACTCGTTAATGAGTTATGCACTCACTAGGCGTGAGTTGTGAGTCTCAAGCTCCTTATCTAGTCGCTTGAAACCCTAGCACGGCGGCGCCATCCTTGGCGTGGGTGGCAAGTGTGGTGAGGAGGTGTGCACGGAGGAGGACCTCCATCATGGTTACACGGTCACAAGCGAGTGCCCAAGATGATGGAGAGTAGGTGGCGGCCACGGCCGCGGCGGCGTTGCTAGCCGTACGTCACTTATGGCAGGCTAGGAGTCCGCCACACCTTGAGTGAGGAGGAGAAGTGGAAGCGGCGAGGGAGGAGGGAGAGGTGCGCCCCCCCATGGGGAGGGGAGAGGAGGAGGTAAACAAGGAAGGTGACGGTGGCGGTGAGGAGGATGCGGACAACGAGGACCCGCCCTTCGGCACATACAAGCATAGCAAGATTGAGGCAAGCCCGCTCCCCAACGCTTCTACCCCATCCATAAAACCCACGGAGGCAATGGCAAGGAGGTTGGAGGAGTTGGAAGCGAAGAACACGCGCCTCAAGCGTGGGAAGGCGCTCGCCATCCCTTGTGAGCCCGTCACCACCGAGCCTAACCACTCGCGACTTGTGAGCATCCTTCGCCGCAATATGGACTCCACCACCCCCAATGCTCGGGTGGAGGCGATGTGCAACCGCTTTGGTGAGCCCGCGGTTCCGGAAGGAGAACATGAAGAAGCGGGCTCGGTAACATGTGAATGTGGCGGCTTACCTTGGCGCGGCGGCAAGCTCCTTCGACCGTGTGCCCGCTCACCTTCACGATGATCCCCACTTCGCCCACAGCCGCAAAGAGAACACGAGAGGTGGGCTCATTCTTTGTAGGGTCATGTGCACGAGCATCATGGGAACACCATTATGTGGGTGCGGACTTGGTCCATGCCCACTTGCACATGCGTGCGTTGCGCACCTTATGAAAGCGCTGCCCCATTATTGAAATAGATGCATTTGTTTTGCATCCCTTCCCCCGTATTCGTGGGGCGAGAGGGCCCGCACTTAATGCCGTTGCATGCCCACCCCTGTATCAATATTATGACTACCTCACAGTAGGTAACAAGCACAACGGGGCACACCATTTGCCTCTGCATCCCGAACACGTGGTGGGTAAGGTTGAGGATGGCATGTGGGTGCGCATGGCGCTAGACCCTGTGGCTTTGGACTATGTGCTTATGCAACCAGTGTTGCTCATACGTGCTTTGTGCCCTAGCGCTGGACAAAGTATTCAAGCAATTCCACTATGTGGAAATGGCCAACAAGCACAGTTGGAAGGTAGTGGAGAAACTGCAGGGCAACCCTTTGGTCATGCATGACATGGAGGAGAAGCGCCTTAAGAAGGCAATCAAGGAGGTGGCTGCGGCACAGCCCAGGCTCAAGGCAAAGCCTGCCTATACTCTCAACAAGGGGCGGGGCCAGTACCCCCCTCGCTACTCCGGGTCCTGTGCATCTGGTGCGGGGCACACCAGCAACAGGACCGCTCCCATGCAGTCCCAGGCGGCTTCTACTGGGGGCCAGCGTGATGCCCGCACTTGTTACAACTGCGGGGAGCCTGGGCACCTGCGTGCCTATTGCCGTCAGACCTCCGCTAACCGTGGGGGCCGGTAGAACAGTTTATAGCTGTGGTGACTTTATGATAGCCTAGCAGCTGTACACTTGTGTGCAATTGTTGCCTGTAACATCGTTTGAGGTCTCACACGACCCCTGATTGGGATGAAACTTTGGGTGCATCCTTGTGACGCAGTGACGCTCACATATAGAGCTAAAGAGCGTGAAATGTGAACACGATTTGCTATGGTCGCACAGTGTTTGGTGCATAACGTTTGTGTGAGGCCGTTTTTGGAACAGTTGTCTTCTTATTCTTTGATTTTCTTTTCTATTGAATGCTTCTTCAATTGGTGGCGACTTGCCTCAATCGCCGCATTCTCTTCGGCCCCCTTTCGGCAACCAGGATTTAGGGCAGCTCTGGACGCGGATTGTGAAGGGAGTCTCTCCTTCACCCGCTCCAGCAAACACCATCGCTCTTCTTGGGGTCCCTGCAAAGGGCCCCCAAATCACAGCCGAGTACATCGCACAAATTCTCACTTCTCTCAGATCTCTACATTGTGGACGCTCCTCCATCTGATGATGCGTATGCCATTTTTGATATCGCTCTGAGGATTGGTGAACTGTTCTTGCCCCACGTGCACTTGTTTTTTGCTTTACGTTGTAACGGGAGCAATAATAATAGAGGTATTATTACTACCTAAATAACAATTCTTGTATGAATAAGTATTTAAATATGCTGATTTATACCTCTTTTTTACGGTTCCTCGCTGAGAAAAAGCTATGATGCTTTATCATAGCTTAAACAAGTCCCAATAGGTGTAGAACCGCTTATTCAAGCCTATTTAATGTCACATTTGATAGTATGTGGTCACTATCTCGTTCGTTCTGTACGATAGGTATCTTTCGATACGTACCTTATCGATAGGTACCTTATCTAAGCTATAATTGGCTTACGCTAGATTTTCTAACTACCCTATCTGTAGGGTCGATGTCTAGTTGTGAGTTAATTATCAAGAGGTATACATATGATACACTCTTGATATAAAAGGTCACATCAAACTGATGTGAGGGACTTTTTCAGTTCTCTGCTCGGTGGCAGCCACGCCGTTGAAAGGCTTGTCATAGGCGGTGTGGGTGTTGGGGTAGAGGATTGAAAGGGCATCATCCGGCGACGGTGGTGCTGCTACATTGGTATCCAAAAGCTGGGGGGTGACGTGGGTACTTATAGGGGGCGGCAACCTGCTCTCGGCCAATCAGAAGGCGTCGGCGGCGGCCTTCTATTCGTCCACGCAGCCCAAGCTTCAAGTTAGCTTACCTGCGCTACCTCCACGTTAAAGCCACCCAAAAGGCGGCCTCTCCACATGTGAGGTACTATCACACACGTCAGTAACTAGCCTGCTTGCCAGGTGCTTGCCAGGTGCTCGTGTGTACTTTCATGCACATCATTCAGCGACTTGCCAGTGCATGAGTGCGGCTTGCTAGTGTGCCATCACTGCTTGTCACACTTAGTGCACTATCATTGCATGCGGTGATTGCCTGTCATTGTGCTTGCCAGTGCATGTAACAGTTGGTCACTGTACGGCTTGCCTGTTACATGCCTGTGGCTTGCCTGTTGCATGCCTGTGACGTACCTGTGACCGGCCAGCTGCTTTTCCGGATTGCTTGACCCGAGTCCGTAAGTTTCGAACCAAGATGTTCTAAAACCCTCCCCCTCTGGCTTCGACTTGGAGATCGGGACTTGGTTAGGACAGTTTTGGGGAGGTTCTATGACATTCTGTTCCCAAACACTGTTTGTCTGAAACCCTCCCCCTCTGGCTTTGGCCTGGAGATTGGAACTTGGTCGAGGACAACACAAGGTTAGGACATTCTGGTCCCATTCAGACTTGTTCTATTTGGTGACACTTCAGATCTAACCTTTCTTGTTTTAAAATTAATTTGGACTCTGTTTGGGACTTTTACAACTTAGGGTCATATTTATCCTCTCGTTGAACCTTGTCCATTGGTGAGGTTCTCACCATTCCATTTTGCCTGTTTTGCAGACAAATGGAAGAGAACTCGGTGCCCACCTCAAAGGGGGAAAGCTTGCAAAAATAGCAATTATCCCGTGAGGAGGAGTTTCCATCTATGGAGGATATTTTCAACCCGGATGATGCACCTGATAAGTCTCATGCTGCTAAGGATGTGAATGGCTTGGTGGAACCAGACGGGCCACCACTACCACCACCATCATTCGTGCAGCCTAAAATCTCAGTTTGCTTGACAAAACAGGAGTTGATGGACCACTTTCTTGGCACCTATGATGAGGCGCCTCGCGAGGCGATTGTCTTGCTCGTTAACTTCCCTAGCGGAAAAGATCTCAAAGCTCACCACCTTTATAGGGCGAGATTGGGAGGGATCGATGGGTGAAGGTCAACATGTTTTAAACATGATCGAGCGCCTTCAACGCTCTGATAGTGGTCCATCTGTTCAGGCGCTTGCTCGAAGTGCCGAGTTTGTTCCCAACAAACAAGCGGCAATTTTCAACTGGCTCGTAAAGCTGAGACACTATGTCAACTCCCTTCACATTTCAAAGGAGGGGAAGTTGCGTGTAGCTGAGTTTCTGATCTCAAATGATGCTCTGGCAGAGTGGTATTGCCGTAAGCAGCGGGATACGAACCTCGGGCGGGAAGTGAATCAGTTGTGCTCTTTCATGGAGCAGCGCTATGGTGGCGCAAATCCTGCCCAGGTTGCTCGCAACCAGCTGCACAATCTGCGTCAAAACGAGCGTCCGGTTTAGCAGTATATCCAGGATTTTTAGTCGTTTGTCAGCATGATCAATGCTGGCAAACTACCCATCAGTGATGCTGGTCAGCTGGATATGTTCAGGCGTGGCTTGGACACAGATCGCGTGCAGCATGTGGCCGTCAACCCTGCGAGTTTGCAAGAGTGGGCCTCAACGGATTTACCAATGCTGATGCAGATGGTTGCTGCTGTGGACAGTGTGAAGCGCTCTCACGCAAACATGCAAACCACAGCAAAAGAGGCAACCCCGGTTTCAGCTGCAAAGCGCCCAGCCACTGACAACAAACCTTTTGTGAAAAAGGCGAAACATCTCAGCCTGCTGGCCCCTACAACGCGGCCAAATCCACCATCACTTGCAACTTCTGCAGAAGACAGGTCATGGGGAGGCCAAGTACTATGCAAAGCAAAATGCACAGAAGGTCAAGCAACAGAAGGACAAGAAAGAAAGAAATAGGAAATATCCGTGGTTGGTAGCTTAGTTGAGCAGAACGAATTTAAAAACTCTGTACTTTTTGATAAAGTTTCCTCTCTTTGTGATGTATCAGATCTATGGACTGATATAAGCACACTACCTGTGTTGACAAATGCAAACGGTTGTGTTTTAATCAATGTTCCATTCTCTGAATTGGTAACTGCGGTTAAGCACTTACACGAGTTGCAATTACAACATGCTGTCACTGCATGTGTAGTTATCCCTCGATGTCATGGCCCGTGGTTGCAATTGTTGAAAGGGGGAGAAGTAATTATGCAACTCTCACGCAAAGATACAGGAGCTTCATCGTTACAAGTGATTTTTATCAAGCCTGCTACCAATCACGGCATTAGCTACATTTAATGGTCACTCAGTGCCACTCAAATGGAGATTTGAGAGTCAACTTATGGGTACACCATGTACAGCATTGCTTGATACTGGTGCAAACCATATATTTGTTGAACATGCTTGGGTGACATGTAATAACATACCTTTCACACCAGTCACGTCGTATGTATGTGCTGCTGGTTCCACCCTTAATGCAATTGGGGAAGTGAAGGGGCGTTTTTGTATTAACAGCCACAAGACTCGACCAACTTTCATCGTGGTGGATGTAGGTATCCCCGGGGTGGATGTTGTTTTTGGTGAATAGTGGCACACCGAAGCAGGTTTGCAATTGGACTCTCGAGCAAATACGTGCACCTTTCGTAAGGGTAAACGAAGGTGACCTTAATCGCACCTGTACTCGCACGTGTTGCTCGCAACAATGTTCCGCTCCTCTTCGCTATGCAACTGAAACGTTGCATGCGCAAACGTGAGAAAGTATATTTGATGCACTTACAACAGGTAGAGACACCTATCGAACAGGCCGTATCTGACCTTGTGGTGCAATCACTTATGGAACAATACGCAGATGTATTTCAGGATGAACTCCCGGAGTTGCCTCCTGATAAAAACATACATCATACCATTCCGTTGGAAGAGGGGGCAAAGCCACCTTGGCGGCCTATCTATAGGCTGAGTCCCTTAGAATACGCGGAAATGGAAAAACAGCTCGAAGAGTTATTGGACAAAGGTTTAATAACAAAGAGCATATCTCCTTTTGGTGCACCAATTTTGTTTGTGCCCAAAAAATGTGGCAAGCTACGCATGTGTATTGATTACCGTGTGTTGAACAAAGTAACTGTGAAAAATAGATACCCTTCGCCTCGGATTGATGATTTGTTTGAGAAGCTGTCAGGTGCAACAGTGTTCAGCACACTGGATTTGTCCAGTGGTTATCATTAAATCAAAATACACCCGTCGGATATATGGAAAACTGCATTTCGCACCCCACTAGGACACTTTGACTATGTTACCATTTAGGTTAACAGATGCACCGGCTACATTTCAGACAGCAATAAACGCGGCATTTGTTGATGAACTGTACAAGTTTGTCTTGGTATATCTTGACGACATTATTGTGTTTAGCAAAACCCGAGAGGACCACCACAGGCATGTGGAATTGGTTCTAGCTAAGTTACGCGAACACAACTTCTATGCCAACCTGTTCAAATGCAACTTTGCAAAGGATGAACTACCCTTTTTGGGCATATGATTGGCAAAGAAAGATTGAAACTAGATCTTCAAAAGGTGTGTGCGGTGAAGGATTGGCCACCACCCAAAGATGTACATCAGTTACGTGCTTTCTCGGGGCTAGCCAATTATTTCCGCAAGTTCATGCTAGCATATTCTAGCATGGCAAATCCTGTAACATCTTTATCAAGAAAGGATGTTAAATTTGTGTGGACGGAGGCACACGAGGTTGCTTTTACACGGATTAAAGATGCATTAACACAAGCCCCTGTGTTAGCCTTCCCCGACCACACCAAGCCTTTTGCGGTGATCAGTGATGCTTCCACCATTGGGTGTGGGGCAGTCCTGCTACAGGATGACAGACCATGTGCATACAAAAGCAGAAAGTTCATTCCTGCTGAACGTACTTACACAACCACTGAGCAGGAATTGCTCGGGGTGGTGCACGCGCTGCGCACATGACGTTGCTACTTAGCAGGTGTGGAGTTTTCAGTAATTACTGATCGCAACCCGCTCACATTCTTTCATACGCAACAAAACCTGTCGAGGCGGCAAGCTAGGTGGAATGAATTCATTTCTCGTTTCACTTTCACTTAGCAATACCGTCCGGGTCGCACCAATGTGGCGGATCCATTAAACGTAGCCCTGCTCTTTTTGCACTTAGGCGCTCTCGAAGTACGCGTAATGTACAACAGCCTAAAGATCCTTTCCTAAAGGAAGTGTCCCCAAGTTATAATTCAGATGATTGGTTTAGCAGTCAAACCAACTTGCAACAGCTTACTGCTGTTAGCAATCTGTGATATAAAGGGGAGCGGTTGGCAATCCCCAATTGGGCGACTTGCAAAAGTAATGCTTACATTCAATGCATGACCCGTTGTATGCTGGGCATTTGGGGAAACACAAAACACTCAAAGCTGCGCAACAGTTATACTGGTGGTCGTCAATGTCAGCTGATGTGGATAAATATGTGCGCACATGTGACGTGTGTCAACATAATAAGCCACTACAACAAAAAAAGCGGGATTGCTTAAACCATTGGTAATTCCAGAACAAAAGTGGGATAGTGTTGGTATGGATTTGATTACTGACCTACCTGACACAGCAGCTAAATACACTGCTATTGTGGTTTTTGTCGACCGTTTGACGAAAATGGTGCATTTTGCCTCGTGTTGCACAACCGTGAGTGCACGAGACTTAGCACATTTACTTGTGTCCACGGTCTTTCGAGTTCACGGTGTACCGCGTGAGCTTATCACAGATCGTGATCCTCGGTTTATTTCCAAGTTGTGGAGAGAAGTCTATGAATTGTTGGGGGTAAAACAGAGCATGTCAACTGCTTTCCACCCGCAAACGGATGGTCAAACTGAGCGAGCAAATTAAATACTGGAAGAAATGCTTCGCCACCGTGTGGCTCGTAACCATGCTGATTATGACAGGTACTTGCCAATGGCAGTGTACGCTGTGAGCAACGCGTGGCAGGAAAGTGTAAAGGAAACCCCATTTTTCTTAAGTATGGGATTCGCCCTAACACACCAGCGTCATTGCGTGTACCTCGCAATGCCCTGACTGTACCAGCGGCAAAAGAATTTGCCACTGATATGCAAGAAAATTTAGCTCGAGCCAAGCTATGTCTGTCAGAAGCACAGGGCAAGCAAAAAGCTTATGCCGATACACATCGAAGAATGGCCACTTTCGATGTCGGCGATAAAGTTTTGCTTAACGCAAAGAACATAACCATCCAAGGTACGGGTGCTCACAAGTTGTTGCCCCGATGGTTAGGTCCTTTCTTTATCATTGATAGAGTTGGTACGCACGCTTATCGACTGCAATTGCCCCCAAGTGATATGAGTTCATGAAGCGCATGAAATGCGCGCCCATGAACTCAAGAACTCGTTAATGAGTTATGAGACTCTTGTGCCCCTAGTGCCTTGGGCACTTGGGGGCACAAGCACTCACCAGATGTGAGTTGTGAGTCACAAGCTCCTTATCTGGTCGCTTGAAACCCTAGCGCGGCGGCGCCATCCTTGGCGAGGGTGGCGAGTGTGGTATACTTTGCAGGTGTACAGGCTTCTCAAGCTTCAACCTCAACGTCGGCAGCACTGGCGCCATCAACGAGTTGAAGACCGACGAAGCGCGTGACTTTCGCACCTGGCGTGAAGAAGTAGTTCCCGTAGTTGTAGCCTAGCGCCCTAGTGCAGACTTGTGTATAGATCAGCCTATATCTGTACACTTGTACATTTGTATTGTAATGCACTTGGGTGCTGGGCATAGCCACCGTGCTATCGACCCATAGCGACCCCCCAGCATGAGCTGTGTGTCGCATATAACTCGTGTGTGAGTTTGCGTATACACAACGTGTTTCATGTGAACTTGTTGAAACCTTACCACTTAGACGGTAAAACACAGCCTCCACCACCGCCAGTTGAGGTGGACAGCGAGCTCGAATATGAGGTGGAAGCTATATTGAACCATAAGCTAAATAGTCGAGGACGCGCAACTCGTTATTTGGTAAAATGGAAAGGATATGGCCCAGAACATAACAGTTGGGAGCCCGACAGGCATCTTACGCACTGCCGCGAGTTGCTTCGAGCTTATTAGAATTCACGTCCTTCCCATAAACTGTGGGCTTGGTATTATGACAGACTGGCAGTGCAGTTTCATTACCACCCTGTCATTTCCTGCTATCTCAATGGTTACAATTACTCGAAATCAAGCCTGATTAACTGGGGTTCAACGAGGACGTTGGAAACCCAAGTGGGGGGGAATGTAACGGGAGCAATAATAATAGGGGTATAAGTGCTACCTAAATAACACATTTTGTATGAATAAGTATTTAAATATGCTTATTTACACCTCTTTTCTACGGTTCCTCGCTTATTAAAGGCTATGATGCTTTATCATAGCTTAAATAAGTCCCAATGGGTGTAAAACCGCTTAGTCAAGCCTATTTAATGTCACATCTGATGTAATGTGGTCACTATCTCGTTAGGTACCTTACGATAGGTATCTTTTGATAGGTACCTTATCGATAGGTACCTTATCTGAGCTGTGATTGGCTCACGCTAGATTTCCTAACTACCCTATCTGTAGGGTCGATGTCTAGTTGTGAGTTAATTATCAAGAGGTATATATTTGATATACTCTTGATATAAAGGGTCACATCAAACTGATGTGAGGGACTTTCAGTTCTCTGCTCAGTAGCGGCCACGCCGTTGAGCAGAGAACTGAAAGGCTTGTCATAGGCAGTGTGGGTGTTGTGGTAGAGGATTAAAGGGGCATCACCGGCGACGGTGGTGCTGTTACACACACTCTGGTATAGCATTATCACGGTATAGAACTCGGTGTTGGTTTATAGCATACTTTGCCATCGAAGGAGTCGTTAAAGGCACCTGAGCAAGGTCAGGCGTGGCGTGGTGGAACCTAATGCAACAACTATGAGGGGCAAACAAGGAGTATTGAACTTTGCAGCCCTACAGGCAGTATTGGAACCTTGTAGTCCTGCTGGCAACACGAGGAAAAGAATGGTTAATAGAGACAAGCATCATGTGCGTGGGAGTGTTGAACGGAGTAAGTTAATGTGGGTAAGCTTGCAAGGAGAACTTGGAGTTCAAGGTCAAGCTGCTTGCATGGGAGTGTTAAAGGTTATATGTTGTTGAAGGTACATGTAGTTGGTACGATCGGCTTAACCTTAATAGTTACGGGAGTTATGAGAGTTACAAGAACTCAGCAATTATAATCATCAATCGCCATTATGGTCAACCATGGTCAACATTTAATTTGACCGTTGATTAGTGTTAACTAGTGTTGACTTTAATTGGAGTTGACTAGTGCTTAGTAGCGCAGTATATAAGACATTATATATTGCTTAAAACAGTGGGTCGCGTATTGTCTCTGTGGTTGGCGTGCTTGCTGCACTTGTCACTAGTGTGCACACTTGTATATGAGAGGCGCATACACACACACTAGGCGCATCACTAGTTCTCAACAGTATACATTGCACTCTCTCAAATGTAGATGTCTTAATAACTGGGGCGGCGAAGTGATGCAGTCACATCAAGCCACAACCTCCAAGAGCAAGTTTAGAGCACTCCGAAGATCAATGTTTGTACTTCTTAATTCCCAAGTCCTCAATTCTCACTTACAGTGTCATCAACGTACAGGGATTAAGTTCTAAGTTTTTATAAAGAAGTGACAATTGTTTAATTATAAGATAAGGGCTAGTTTACGAAATGACCTGTGTAAAGCCTAAGTAAAACTCACAACGGATCAGCTAGTACGGCTATACAAGATGCCCACGAAAATTAACTCACAATTGCTTGGTGTCGCGCGGGACTCATGCCGGTTGCCGGTGTCGATGCCTGGCTATAGGCATAGCTAGTTAAATGCCTCCCGATGCTGGAGCACGAGAATGGTATTTGACTATAGGCATCAACGAGAAAGTTGGCCCCTTTTAGACCGTTGGCGTGACATAGCGTCATGCGGTTTAATGCACAATAGCGAGCCCCACAATACGTGCATACTACCCTCAAGCCGTAGAACGCACGTCGCCGAGGCGACGTGCTTCCGCCCGTGCAATGCCTGGCGAGCGGACGGGCGTGCTAGAAAGCCCGTCCGCCCGCCACCTCTACCACTTTTAACTGTGCAAAACGCACCCGCTGCAACAATGGAAGGGACGAGTTATGGGAGTCCCTTTGGGTTTATCGCATTTTTGGCCAGCAAGAGATTTTATACATATCATATATGATCTGCGTTTTTATATGTTGTTGAGGTAATATATCAGATGCAGAGGTATGATTGAAACACATGATGTAATATGTACATCAACGTATGTCGTAACCTGCCTATTAGAGTGATAGGACTCTTATACCACAGTTAAGGATATAATGCGACAATAAATATTTACTATTGCATTCTCTCATTCATGTATGATCGCCTTTTTGTCTTAAGCTAAGCCTTATGATGACATTTCTCCAACGGTAGACTTATAATTATAACCTGTCTGAGGAAGGCCCTTCCTTTGTGTTGCGCATGCATGCTGAAATTGCTTGTTGCTGCAGCAATAGTGGTAGCATGCAATTGCGTGTACAACTTTAAACCCTACAATATGTACAAGCTAACCTCAAGCCGTTAAAGGCTCGCTGCCATGACGTCATTGTTCCGCGCTTTTGCTCGCTCAGCGCTAGTTGTTAGGCCGCCGCCACCACCGCCGCTAGTAGTGCAGTCGCAGCTGTTGGACAACAACAAAGACAAGCTATGGCATTTCTTGTACATTCATGCCGCTTGCATCTCTCAATTTACTATTATTTTGACGACTTTTGTGGAGAACAATTGGAGGGTGCAATCTGTCATCCATGGATGATGCGCCTGCCAAGATTGATGACATATCCCATCCTAAAAAATCGATCTTGTGGGCCGGCTCGCCACCGGTGTTGACCAGCAACAATGCGGCACATTGTTGTTTGCATCGATGTGTTAAGTTATAGAGTGCGGCACCAGATATGCTCACCAATGCTGCCTGTTGTGTGTTGTTGAAGCCACGTGTTGCATACACATTTGGATGTGATATAATTGTTTGCTGTTCAAACTTATTGCTAATCGACAATGGTGGAAGACAGGGTAATACTCCTACAGTACAAGGTGTTATTAATCTACTGTATTGCATAATAGATGAAATGTTACAAACCAAACCCTCAAAGAGTATTCATTATAATGTGTATTCGCTCTTTTACATGATATCGAGCATATCAAGTAATACACAAAAGTGTATTTTTTATGATGTTATATCGATAGTTACGCTGCATGTGCACACATGTGGTAAGCAGTACAATCACCATATGCATAATAAAAAAACATGTCTTTTGCAGCGACGAATTCATTTATTCTGAATCATGCGACAATGTGCGATTATTCGTGGGTGTTGACCATTTACGTGGTTACGAGTAGTATTATATTACCTTGTCAACCGGCTGTAGTCTCCTCCTTGAATGCAGTGCAAATTATTTGCTCCTCCAATGTTGTGCCGCCATGCTTAACAAAAATTGCCAAGGCTACCACTTTTAGCTAGGTAAAGCTGTTCTTGTGCCGCACAAAGGTAAATTGGCTTATGCATGCAATTGATGGGTGATGGTTTGAATGTTAGAGCATGATGTCAAATGACATATACACACATGTTGCACACTATTATGTATATATACATTGCATAAGAGAGACATCCACTTTCCTACATGTCGTAAATTAAATTTGCATTTATCTTCAACCTCTTTTTAGAGAATGGTCGCTATGGATATTTGCTCGAATCGCATGCTGCAAGCATATCGCTCAAATGTTTTGCTAACATGTTAGCGTTTTTTTGATTGTTATTGCATACTGTTGTACTGATATAATGCAAGCAGTCTGGTGAGGCCGATGCACGGAACCACACAAGTTGTAACAGCGGCATCTCAATTACTGAACAATGGCAAAAGTTGCTGTCATAGAACGAGCCACATGCCATTATGAAATGTCCCATAAGTATATACATGACACAAGCGATGTATAAAGAATATTCGTTTTACAATTGAACGTACATGCAAGTGTCACATTGGCATAATCATCGCATCATAATCGAACCGCTATTGAACATTCACCTACATCCATCGGGCAGCAGTGAGCTTGCATAGGATGTAGAAAACGAGCAAGGAGTAGCGGCCGCAACTTGAACAAAATGCAAGCATGGTAGGCAGGTAGGGAACAGCAACATGCAACGGTAAAGGTGATTAAAGCCCCCCCTGGTGTACTTCTCAAGCACAGCGCCACTTGTTGAGAACGGCAAAGTGTGGGCAATAGTGATTATGGCGCCGTCGACATTAGTGCTTGGAATTGCATGCCTCTACCAATTGTGAACATATTACAAACGGTAAACAACTTCATAGGCATACAAGACTAACATACGAGCATACGATTACGGGCTCTTACCTGTGCCTTGTACAATGCATGGGCATTCTTATGCTACCATGCATTCATGTACAAGTGCGCATGAGACTCATGCTCCCCCTAGTCTCATATGACGTACAATGAGATGGTACAATGCATTATATCAGATGATACAAATGCTTGGTTGAGAGGCTATACACATCTGCTGTTCGGCACATCTTCCCTGCAAATTTGCTAGAAGATGGTGTTGACTGTAGTAGCCCTGCTTGGACAAGTACATGCACACAATGCGTATATAATGCATGTACATACGATGTATGTATGTGTGTATACGTGATGCACATACATGCAAGGCACCCGCTGGGAACAGTTCCCGTGTGGCACATACACAAAATGCGTTGACATCCATACGTATATTATATTATGGGCATTATCAATGATAATGATAATGATAATGCCTATAATATAATATACAATGACAAAATGCCTCGTCTATGTGTAACCTGCAACTGTAAAAGTGTGGCTTGCTCATTGGGTACGAAAGGTAATCATTTGCTTACAAGCGTTTCATAATGGGATGCGCAAACCATTCATTGAACGAATGCATTGTGTATTCAAGGTTATGGATTGTTGAAGGTACATGTACAGGCGGCGCCTACATGTAGTTGGTACGATCAGCTTAACCTTAATAGTTACGGGAGTTACGGAAACTACGGCAATTATGGTCAACCGCCGTTATCATGATGGTCAACCATGCTCAATTTTAAATTTGACCATTGACTTAACCGTTAATTAGTGTTGACTAGAGTTGATTAGTAGCATATTATATAAGACACTGCATACCTCTTACTACAGTGGGTCGCACATTGTCTCTGTAGTTGGCATGCTTGCTGCACTTGTCCTTGGTGTGTGCACACTCGTATGTGAGAGGTGCATCACTAGTTTTCAACATCGTGTGTATACTTGTTTCACATTCAAATGTAAGATGCTTGCAATACTATGTTTTCATTTCTTTGTACTGCAATTCCGTTATCCATATCCGTGGATACACCACGATGAAAGGTTAAGGCCATTGCGGTTAATAACGCGCAGTATTGTAATGCATGCAACTCGTATCATCCCCTCGGAAGCTTCTGGCATCATCAGTATGTTGTAGCCGTACTCTTACATTGCAAGCAACCGCTACGTGCAAGTGTAATACCACATTTACTCGGTCAACTCTGGGCTTGTAAGTCATCGCCGCCCGCCCGGCCCGCCCGGCCCGAACGTCGTGCATGTGCATGTTGATACTCCACTGGTACCTCATAAACGATAGAGGGTAATGTTGCGCGCAATAGGCATATTGACATTGTGGCACTTCATCGTCATTTGTGTGACGCACTGCTCTTCTAGTCAATTATTATTATTGTTATTATTGCATGTTGACAATGGGATTAGACTGGCCCAATGATTGTCATGCATGTGACATCTATGGTCTTTAACATGTTCATGTGATTGTACAAGTTGTACATGAAAGTACAATTGGGTTCATTACGTCACTACCGGAATAGCTTTGGTAACTAGTACAAACATCAATTGTCGCGCACAAGCACTACAATTGCAAAAGCTTTACGTCCAATTTCACCTTATAATTGTGCGGACGAACAAGCAGCGATATTTGACAAGCTGGTTGATTAGCCTCTACACAAAGCTCCAGCGGTTGACGCACACGCGCCCACAAGCCATTGCATACACACAAGCTCATCGCACACTTGGCTCCCACAAGCCACGGGCCACACACCTGCTTGCTCAACATGCCGTACAGCCGGCAAACCTCACCCCCCTCTTCCCTGCAGAGCACTCTCGCCACTCCAACACACGCAGCGGCATACGAGCGATCGTCAACGCTTGCAAGCTGCCCTTGAAAGCCAATACCGCCCATAGCTCTGATGTGTTGTGGTGAGAGCGACACCCCGGCATGACCCACGACTGCCGCATATGAGGAGTCTTTGCTATTTGTTCTACTCTGCCAGATGTTGTGCAGATGCGCCGTTTGCAAGGTGCCGAGTGCATGTGGAGGAGCTTCCTCACCGCCGCGGTGCATTTGAAGACGGGCGCGCACTGGCCATGCCGCACTATCCCGCTGACAAGTCAGCTCTACATGGCCACCATCACCGTGTGTCGTGCTACCGTCAATCTCCTTCGCACATACATCCGTGTGGACGCGCGCCTTCGCGTGCCAGCTGCTGGCAACTGGCTTCCAGTCTGCTTTGGCAGCGCATTGCACGGCAGCCTGCACGTGTCTGCTAGAAGCGGCCGTCCTCACGCGAGTGACTAGTTGCTGCAGTGGCAGTTGTGGCGTGGCGGAAAGTTGCCAGCCCAGCTTGCCGCCTGCGAAAGCCCCCGACAACCGCAGCGGCAACTGGAAATCAAAGCACACACACATACGGAGAGATGGTTATACAACGGGGCAATGCAAGATGTCCTGTCATAGTGCCAAAGAGTAGAGAATACTCTGCTGCTAGTGTGTGGACGTTGATGCACATAAAAGAAGCCAGCCTTTTTCTTCCATTGGCCATGCGGTACCTGTAGCACGCAGCCCAGCTTTTTGTCCCATCCCAGGCACGAGGGCAGGAGGAGGCGCGCGCCTTTGCCCGGCTCCACGGTCACTGCAAAGAGCAGAGGCAAGGGCAGGGCGCCGGCGAACAGCACCAGGGCGGGACGCTGCAACGCGCGACACAGTCACCCCAAGGAGCATGTGGTACATGATGAGCAGCAATGCTACTTCTGTGTGCACATGCCTTGAGGTGTAGATGGCGGCGAGCGGGGTGGTAGGTTCCTGAGCCGGCACGAAGCTCGATGTCAGGGCGGCTTGCCTGGTGACATTGCGAGAGAAATGATCAGAGTGTGCGTGTGTAGGGTCCCCCCCAAGGAGAGAGTGAGCAAGAGCAGTGTTCGCAGGCACAGTCTGTGTGTGACCAACCTGATCGGCGGGTAGCAGTCGTCCTTGCTCAAAGCGCCACACTCCGTCTCGACTTACCGCCAGCTCTCGCGCGCAGAGCAGCACGTCACCTGCCGGCCTTGCATCCATCAGCCCACACTGTGCATGCCATAAATGCGCACGGACTACAAGGCGCGCAGCATGCATGCCCTCTTGTGACGCCTTGTGTGTTGTGTCTCTCGTCATGCTGTGGGCATGCAGAGGATACGCAATGCAACAAAGAGCGCATGCACTCGATGGTGACGACGACAGGTGCACATGTTGGCACCAACCGATCACCTGTGCGTCGTGGCGGTTGTTGGGGCGTGACTGGCTGCAGCGCTCGCACTGCCGCAGCAAAGCCAAACGCTTCCTCCTCCACGCACTGCAAGACTCACTCACTCACTTACTCCAAGTCAAGTCAGCTTTTCTCATGCCATGCGTGCAATGCGAGAGGCAATGCCATCCTCAGTGCCGAGCTTGCCTGAGCTGAGAGCAGCAGCGGCAGTCTCTCCTCGGCGACGGACCTGCCTCGCTCGCCCCTCAGCAGGACGCGGGCGCCGCCGCTGAGGAACAGCTCCCTCACCTCGCCTCCGCCGCCCACACGCAGCTCCGCAAGCTCCGCCGCCCCCTCCGCCACCTCCTGAGCCATACCACACCACCGTCTGCCTGGTCCAGGAAGCCCGCCATCATGTCGTCGTCGTCGTCGGCGGCGGCGGCGGCGGCGGCGGTGAGCGGACGCCCCGTGGCTGCATGGCTAGCGACGCCACCAGCACCCCGCCCCCGCCCCCGCCGCCGCAGCAGCTGCCGCAGCCGGGTGTCCACCACCACCACCACCGCCGCCGCTGACCACCATGACGACAAGGAGGTGGTGAGGTCGTCGTCGTCGTGCACGAGGAGGAGAGCGTTGGCGTTGGGGTTGCTGGCGCCTGCGCTGTGTGCGGTTGTTGCTGTGCAGGAGGAGGGTGAGGCTGTGGCTGCTGCGTTCTGCGGGGTGGGCACGGTGAATGGCGCGGTGCCGTCCTGGGCGTTCACCACGCCATGGAAGGAGGACCTCGTGCCGTTCCCCAACGTCAAAGGAGCAAAGGTACATAACGGGACACTCTCAGCTGTAGTAGGGGGGGATATGTGCGTTACCTACCCCAATGCCATGCATGCAACCGACATACAGTACACAGTACACATCACCGACTGTACTCTCGCACAGAGCAGCACACCATCAGTTCAAGCACCGCCAGGCCAAAAGCTTTACCCGCTTGACTATCCCAACATGCACAGGCAACACTTACCCGACACTCACCTGTTGCGCCTGCGGGCATGTATGCGCGCACACGCGCGGAGGACTGTGCGTGCGTGCATGAGTGCGCGTGCGCCACTGGTTGTTGACATACACATCCCTGCGTGCCTCTGTGTCGTTGACGGGCTGGAGCCTTGTCGCACGTGCCGTTGTCGCAACTATGCAAACAGACGCATGTGATGACCTGCAGCAGCTTGCTGCGGGGTGGGTGGGGGCATGCTAGATGAGAAAGCAATACGCGTCCACGACATCGCATGCAGCTCACAACAACAGTGCAGTACATTGCTTTCTCACCGGCATATGCAGCGACGGGGAGCCCAAGCAATCACGATGCAGGGGGATTGGAGCCGTTGCGTTGATCTTTTTCTCACGCACATGTGTGGTTGTGTGCAGACGTGGACGCGCGTGATCGGGGATGAGAAGCGCGCGAGGAAGGCGGGTCACCTGCCGCTGCTGGTGCTGCACGGCGGGCCAGGATTCGGCAGCGCCTACCTCGAGAGCCTAGAGCTGCTCACCAGCCAAGACCGTGAGCACAACACTGAACCACACGCGCGCACGCACAGACACAGTGATCTTTATCTGTCAACAGTGTGCTTCGTTTTGCAGGGCAGATCGCATTCTACGACCAGTTTGGTTGCGGCTACTCGCAGCTGGGCTCGTCCCCCGCTCCCCTGTCCATCCCGCTGCTGCTGGACGAGCTCGCGGCCGTGCGCAAGTCCTTCGACTTCAAGGTGGGAAGCCACACACGTCCACCTGCTTGCAGCGCATATGACACTCTCATCGCACTCATTCCACGCGCACGCACAGGAGATGCATGTGCTTGGCCACGGCACGGGCGGGATGCTGGCGCTGGAGTACCTGCTGTCGAGCGGTAAGGACGCGGGAGGCGTGGCGAGCGTCACGCTGGTGAGCACGCCGCCAAGTTATGCGCGGCTCGTTGATGATAGACGCGCACGCCTCGACGCCTTATCACCCGCAACGCGAGACACGCTCCTGGCTGGAGACGACAAGAGCTTTGGCGGCTACGCTGTCTCGCTCGACGCCACGTACCGCGAGGTGCGTGCTTGTGCTACATTGTGCGCGCGAGCATGTGTGGACATCTGTTGTCTGAACATACCTTCCCATTGCAGGCTTTGAGCGAGTACGAGCGTGCGTTCGTGTGTCGGTCCCGCCCCGCCACGGACGACTGCGTGCGGGAGGCCGCTGCGCCCGCGTCCGTGGCGTCTGAGCTGTGCGGCTCGCGCACCTTCTCCACCGCCGGCAAACTCGCCGGATGGGATCTATCCGACCGGCTCAACCAACTCACCACCCCCACAATGGTAACACACTCACTCACAACGTGTGCAATAGCCTGTTGAGATCGCAAGATCGCAACAAGTGCCAAGCAATCGGTGCGTGCACAGGTTATGTGCGGTGACAGCGATGAGATCTTTCCCAGCACGGCGCGTGCGATGCAGGGGGTCATACCCGCAGCGGAGTTGCATATATTTTACGACAGCGGCAGCTTCGCGCACATAGATGCGTGGGAACCGTTCTTGGAAACGGTCGACGGGTTCATGAAGGCACACGATCCCGTGAAAAAGAAATGAGAGAGACACTCCTCATTAGCTGTACTGTCAGTACTAGTATGCCATACTCAGTGACTCGGAATGACTGTGTCCATTGGCTGTAACAGCTGCAACACATGCAAACCAGACTTGCGGCACGTTGCCCAGTGGATCGCCTCACAACAATATATACCTTCAGGGGGACTGAATGGCTTACAGAGCTGCCCACAAGCAAACGAGCATGTATTGGGGTGGAAACAACACGGGGAAGGGAAGGGAAGGGAAGGGAAGTATAGTATTGCGGAGGACATTTGCCCACCCTGTGACTTAATGGACGCACATCTGGGACACCCAATCTCAAGTGGCTACAATATTCTACTCTTGATACTGCTTGCATGCTTTCAGATGCTGCTGTGCATGCCAACAAGTCACACACCATACACACAACCACGCACGGATTCAAACTCTGCAATCACTCAGACACATTCACCACTCGTTGCTATGTCTGTCTCAAGAAGCGCAGGTGCCAAGCAGGCATGCAACGCTAGCTGCACACGCGCGCGCAGCAGCTAGCTGCCTCGCTGCTGGTTCACTCGTCTCTCACATCTCACAACGACGCTGGCGATGACGCCGGCTCTCCCTCCTCTCCCACTTCTCCCACCACCACCACCCTTTCCCCCCCATCCGCTTCCATCCACCCGCTCCCGCTCTCATCGTGCGGTAGGTAGTCCGGTCGCTCCGGTTTCAGCCTCATCAGACTCGGCTTCTTCACCACGAGGAATCTCAATAACCTCTCGTCGGTCCTCAACCCGAACTCGATCTCCCGCAGCACCTCGGGTCTAGTATTGAACCGCATCTCGACGATGTGGCCGGCCTCGTGCTGCTCCCCCGGGCGACGCAACGTGTAAGCGAGCTGCTGGAGACCGTAGCTGCGGACGCCAGTGACCACGCCGCCATTGGTCAAAGCGGTGCTGCCCGCTCGCCTCAATATGGACGCCACCTGACCCCTGTGCGTATGTGTTTGTGAACACTAGTCACACCTCCACCAAGAGCATGCGCACGCGCGCACGCGTGCGTGTGTATGTGCGTATGTAGGATAAAGGGAAACAGTCTGTACGCGTGCGTGCGTGACTTCAACACGCACGGGTGCTGCTCTCAGGCGCACAGGCCTGCACGTGCGAACACCTCGATTACCATGGCATAACAGATATCAGACGTGTGAAAGCGGCAACGCGCATGTCAACAGGAGTGATAAGCTTAGCGACAATGTGTGCCTTGCGGCGATGTTGCCAATTACAAGAACATTGAAATTACGACTGAACAGAGAACAGAGAATGCACAGTTGCGCACAACAACGGTGATTCCCGAACGGTCATGTCACTGCAGGTGTGTCTGCTGTTTGAACCTCCCGTTCTTGAATCGCACAGGGCTGGCAGGTGAGAGGAGCCAACCCGAAATGACGCAAAGCTTCATACAGAACAATTTGTTTCGCTCTCAAGTCAAAGTCACACTCTTGCTGGGGCCGTTGCCTCAACAGATCATACCACAGAACCCCAACACCGTACATACTGCAGTTGGCTTACTTGTCGAGGGCGGCCTTGGCGATGACCAGTAGCTCGTACAGAGGCATATCTCTGCACTCCTGTCAGTCCTCCCGCCCCATCCAAGCCCTTCTCCCCTTCGACCCCACCTTCACTGCGTCTCTCCGTTCAGATAGCGCTCTGTCACACCCCCAAACCCCGCTGCTACAGGATCCCCCCCACCCCCACGACAATCCGGCCCGCGCTCGCCTCAACGCCACCGCCGCCGCCGCCGCCGCCGCTGCCCGCCAAGTACACAGGTGATATCTGCGAGTGATCTTCCGTGCTTCTATCGTCGATATCCGTCTCACCAGGCCACGCCGGGCTGGTCAGGCCAGGCCGGGGCGGGGCGGGGCGGGGCGGCGATGACATTGACGGGCGACGACGACCGGGCTGGTCAGGCCCAGGGTGCATTGGCGTCGTCGCTGCCGAGGGCGGTGGGTGCCATGGCCGGCAACCTGCTGCTGCGGTCGAGTGGCAGGGACGCCGCGCGCTCTGGCAACCCCGACGACGACCAGGAGGAGGAGGAGGAACAGCAGGCGTACGGCAGCTTGAGGCTGTCGAAGGCAGGCAACGCGGTGGCCATCGCGCGCATGCGCAGGCGGGCACTGACGGCGCTCTTCCGCACAGTGAGTGGGGGCACAGTGGCATGGATGGCTGTTGCTGTTGCTGCCTTTGTCGTAACGTCGTCGTCGTTGCTGCTGGCTCAGTCGGGCATGAAGCAGCTGGATGTCGCACAGAGAGCAGAGGAGAACGCCACAAAGACTGCCAGCGTAAGGGACAGAGCTTGGATGGTACGAGTGTGCATTGGATAGTCCAGCACTCGCCACGCGTCGTGTTGGTGGTCACAGCGTGAGGTGTTCCTGCTTGCTGCTCGATACCCGCACATTTTCATCCGCACGCGCATGCGTGTGTGTGATTCGCGTGTGCGTGCAGTTGGCGTTGAGGCTGCGGCTGCTTCGTCGCCTCCGCGACGCGGACAGGCTCGAACACCTCCTCCACCGCCTCCGCCACGTCCTCTCCCACCCCACCACAAGGTCAGGACAACAATGAACATCATCATCATCACCATCACCAGCCATTGTAAGATCGGTTATGATCAAACCGTGAGAGACGCGTTGTTGTTGGCCTGGCGCAGCGCACAGCAGCAGCAGCAGGAGCAGCAGCCATGTCATCCTGTGGAGGAGTGCGAGGCGCTCGTGGCCGTCCTGCTCGCCCTGGCGGTACGCGTGTGTCACGTTCACATACGCTCGTGTTGCAGCGATGCTCAGTGCATTGCAGCGAGCGCATGATGATATGGTACGTGGCAGGATGTGGACGCTTGCGGTAAGGTCACGCCAGAGACAGGGACTCAAAGAACTCATGACGATGATGAGATTGGTGGGCAGTCCAACATGGCGCTGAAACTGGCAGAGGAGTACCTCTTCTGCGCCCGCCTCGACGCCACGCCAACCAGCGCATTCGCATCGCACGCCACAACACGAGACCACATCGACGGATCTGCCACACTACAGCAAGCACAACCGCACGCAGACTGGCCTTTCACCGCCGCACCGGGCATCCCGTGCATGACTCGCCGCCATCGCAGCAACGCACATTCTTCGCGCTCGGACGCAAGCGTGTCCACATCGGGATGGAGGCTGCCGCACATAGACTTGGCCGACACGCCATCGTCACTTGACGACGCGTTTCTCGACACGTCGAGTGAGGGTGATGACCTGCTCATCGTCTCTGCAGCCATACCAGAAGCTGAGACTATGGCAAGGTTCAGAGAAGCAGCAGGCGGGAAGGATGTTGCGAGTAGTAGGCCAGGAGCTGTGCACAGCCCTGCCGGCGGCAGCAGTCTTGCAGACGCGTACATTTGGGTCGACGCCGCTGCTGCCGAGTGTGGTGATAAGGCTGCGCATTCTGAACGAAGAGCGCGCAGTTGGGACGACGTGCCGACGACATTGCCAGAAAACTCCGTCACACGGCATCTCACACACACCAAGTCCTCCCCACTCTCTTCAACACTTCATGCAGAGGTATGCACAACAACAACAACAACAACAACGCTCCTGTTCGACTCACTCGGTTGTTGTCATGTCATCTCTCTCAGCTCGTGCAGGACGCGCTTCTGGCCCTGCAGGGCTTCCGCGCGTCCGTGCGCAGGCTCGCCGCATCGTCTTCCTCCCGCCCGCGCAGCAGCCTGGCCTCCCTGCTGTCGTCGTTCGTCGATGCGGGGGAGGCGCGCGCCAGCATCGACCGCTTCGTCGCGCAGTACCAGGCGGGGACTTCGACGGCGTTGTGTGAGGATGGTGAAGGTGGTATGATGGATCGGGGTCGAGGACTCGTGCTGCAGGCTTATGTGGGAGCTGTCGCCAATGTCCTCCAACAGTCCTCTGCAAAGGTGAGCAGTCGCACACACGCGCATGCATACACGCCACAACAGACACAGAGACGCATACGCACGTGCAAGTGCATTCGCATGCACACGTACACACACCCTCACGTACGACCATGGACATGCATATGCACATGCACTCCCACGCACGCACCTACTCTCCAACCATGCGGCGTTACCTATGTGAATCTGATGCTACCACTGGTTGTGTGCGATTTGCAACCCAGCTGCAAAGTATGGCTGCGTTGCCAAGGGCATCATCGTACGATTACGATAGAGGGGCCAAGCCTTCCACCCTGCTGCAGCTGCTGGTGTCGACAGAGCCCATACGCGACGAGCTCGCCACGCTGGCGACGCTGTGCATGTGCCATCCGTCACCCAGCGAGACACCGGCAGCATTCCCTGCTGGAGCGGCTTTGTTGACGTACCTTCATGGCTTGGTCGTGGTGAGCATGCACACATGTACAGGGTAGTGACCAGGGTTCAATGTACTCAGTACACAAAGGCATGTGCACGTACTCAGCCGCACACACAAGTCCACGCACACGCATGCACTGGTATGCGCACACGCACACGCACGCGCTTGTGCCCATACAGGATGAAGGCTCTGCCAACAACCGCATGCTTCGGTACCTCTTCGAGCGCGCGCTGCAGCCTTACCTCGCCTTCATACGCTCGTGGATCTATTCCGGCAACATCACCGACCCGTACAGCGAGTTCGTCATAACAGACCCCAAAGACTCCACGCCGTGCTTTCTGCAACCAGTTCACCGCGAGTTGCTTCTGGCCGGCGAGCAGCTCCGTCTCCTACTGCAATACCCCGAAACGCGCACGTTCGCGCTCGCGATGGTCGATCATCATCAAACCAACATCGACGACGACCCAACATTATCTATTCCTTCGTCAATGGGGATAGCAACCTCGCAAGCGCGTGCCAAGCGCATTGAGAAGATGTGGACGAAAGGCACGGCGATGCTCACGACACGGCTGGCAATTCAGCGACAGTGGATGAAAGAGGAGGTCGAAGCCGATGCCCTCGCACAGCACAAGGTGTGGAGTGTTGGCTATGACGTGCGTGTCAATATTGTGTAGCATTTGGGTTGCAGCGTTGTGAACAGGTGTTGTTGATATTGCGCGCAGGAGCGCGTGCTGGAGGTTGAGCAACGGCAACTTCGGGAGTTGCAAGCAGAGGTGCGGTCGCGCGAGGCCAAGCGCGCTGTGATGCAAGAGCAGCAGGCTGAGCTGCGGTTGCGCGCGCTGCAAAGGTACGTGCACGCGAGCATCGCACAATGATGTATGGTGATTGGGGTGATGAGAGATGTTGTTGCTTAGGATCGAAGCGCGCGATGCGATGGAACAAGAGCGGGCGACAGCAAAGGCACAGGATATGCAGACTGCTCGTGAGCGGGCGAGCGTGGCTGCCACACTCGTAATGGTGAGGACACACCACTTACATGCGCTTCGACTTGCATGCACGTCTGCAGGCGTGCATCCATGCGCACATGCACACGCCTCACGCACGCACGTCCGCGCACAACCGCACGTACATGCGCCCAAACGTGTCCACCCACCCCAAAGCGTACCAAACACAACCGCTGCAGGAGCATCTGGGTCACGTCGAGACGCTGGAGCAGAGGCGCGCGCTGGTGCGGTGGCGCACGCAGCGTTTCGCCCTCGACGCCCTCCGACGGTCGCATCTCCAACGCATCGCTGACTGCGAGGCCGCTGAGCTTGCACAACTTCAGCAGTCTTCTGGCCACGGGGCCGATGACAACGACGACAGCAACCCCATTGCAATTGAGGAATCGAACCAGAGTGTCCAAGATCACACGCGCGAGACACATACCCTGACATCATCACCCGCACCAGAGTGTGTTGGCCGGAGAGACTCGCCTATCAGTCAAAGCACAGCGCCGGTGCCTCTGAGCAACGCTTCAGAGTGTGCTAGCGATGGCGATGCTAGTATTTGCTCTGAGCCGGCAACGGAAGCAGTCTCCATTGCAACAGTAGTAGATGATGTCGAAGGTAGTAATATTGATGATGCGAGCGTGCGTGGTGGTGATGGCTCGACTGCCGTCGAGTCCCCATCTGGGCGACGAGGTTGGGGTACGCCATCGACGAACCCGTTCCCGGCTGCGGGCGTCGCCTCCCCAAAGCCGCACGTGCAAACTTTAAATGCTGCTGCTGATGATGATGATGATGTTAGTCTGGAGCTAGCGTCGGGCAGGCCAAGCAGTGATGAGGCCACAGATTTGTCCGACAGTCAACCGACTGCAGCCGCAGATGAAGCACAACCGGCGTTTGCATCTCCTGATGGTGAGAAGATAGCCGGTTCACTTGTGTTGTTAACGTGTCTTCTGAGTGTGCTGACCAGGTGTGACATGTGGCTTGTGTGCAGGAGTTGATGCGGTGCAGCCCTCCAGTGTTGCTGAAGAGGCTGATGTTAGTGGTGATGAGGATGAAGATGGATTGCCACTTGCGCGCACGGACGTGCCGGCGCGCGTGGCCATCGATGCGTACTTCTCGTCCGAGATACTCGCGCAGTACGCGTTAGTGGATTCGTTAAGCTCACAGCTTGAGCTTAATGACTTGACGCACATACGTGTGACGTTGTATACGAGCTCTCTGTATCTGTGCAGGTACCGTGGCGTGTCGTCATGCTGCGTGGCCCTTCTCTGCGACCAACTCAGGTTGACCGACCACTGCGCCGCGCTGAGGAGGTACTTCTTCATGCAGGCGGGAGACTTTGCCGACGCCTTTGCTGAGATGCTCTTCACCAGGGTCAGTGTGTGCGCGCGGCAACACAAGCAGGCATCAGCTGACTGCATCACAACCAACATAAACCAATTGGGTCCCACAGGCGGCGCATCCTGGAGGTTGGATCAACCCGCAGACGGGAGAGATATCGGCCATGTTGGATCGGGCCATCCGCGCATCGTCGTGCAGCGGAGACGAGTACGCATCCTTCTTACACGTGGTCGTACACGACAAGGACACGCCCGCGGTGCCCGTCACCGCAGATAGTAAGCTTCACCACAAACAAAGTGATGGCATTCGAGTTACGATGCAAGACGTATGCCGTGTGATGTTGTTGTTATGTCAGGGGTGAACGCATTTGACTTCATCGGTCTAGAGTATCGCGTTGGCTGGCCACTCGACGCCGTCCTCACGCCCGACGTGTTCGATCAGTACCGCAAGCTCTTCTCCTTCTTACTCTCGACGAAGGTGGCCATCTTTGCTCTGCACGACGCGTGGACTTCTCTGCAAGACCTCGAGCGTCGCGGAAGGTGCGTACGTGTGTCATCCAGGCAGAGGGGGAGTGAGTTCTTCTTGTTGTGGTGTTGATGGTTGAGAACTTTGGTGGCTTTGTTCCAGGGATCAAATGAGGCCCCCGAGTTCATCAAGCAGCAGTCGGAGTAGCAAGTGGGCAAGGCGGTTGCGGCGGCTGCACATGTTTCGGCATCAGCTCGCGCACTTCATGAGTATCCTGCAGGGGTAAGCGGGACCCAGTATGGTTGACAGCGATCCACTTACGCATACGGGGTCGATGTGTGCGCGCGTGCACACTCACACACGTACCCCACCTCTACCCCAACCTCACACTGCTTGTTGCACTCGGCAGGTATCTGCACACGCAGCTGCTGGACATCCCATGGGCTGCGTTCCGGCGTCGTCTAGCTGAGAGCCGTCTCGGCGGCGACGCGGACGTGTCCACCCTGCGCGAGGCGCACCGCGTCTACGTGGAGGACGCGACGCGGCGTTGCCTGCTTCACCCTGAAGCAAAGGCCGTGAAGGCGGTGGTGGACGAGGCTTTGCAGCGGCTGCTCGACTTCCGCGCCCTCTTGCAACAAGTCCCCGACCCGGCCCTCCTCGCACCCGGGGGCAACGATGATCGCATGTATGGGCGCTTCCGTCGCGCACATGTGGCTTTTGATGAAGCCACCAAGCTCATGCACGGGCTCCTGCGCGCACTCGCAGCACGGGGACAGCTCGTCGATCTCTACACGCGACTCAACTTCAACCACTACTTTGCCGCTGATGGACTCTCGTGACCCAAACCACAATCACGTTGCGGTCCTTTCCATTTCATGTGTTACAAGGCAGGATCAATCGCGTGTACAGCTAGTTATCGATCGGTGTCCAGCCGCAGTCCTTACCATAATGCAATTCATTGTGCGCAGCGGCTTCTCCAGACCTGTCGCGGATGAGGCGATGGTGACACCCCCTTGTTCCCAACACATTGCTTGTTCATGCCCATTACGTACTCGTATGCGCTCTGCGAAAGATGATTTTTGGGCATATGTTGATCTACGCATGAGGCAACCATATGTGCATGTCAGACACAACTTGAAAATAATTTATAATGAGTTGCCATTTACATGGATAGGCAGATGAGCATGTATACAGCATTGACCACATTTGATTGTTACCTAACAACATGATCAAAGTTCACCTCGTCTGTCCAATTTAACATCACATAAAAAATCAAGATGTTGATAAACTCACATATGAGGATAATTCATGCAATATTGACATATTGTTACACATCATATTGCTGTAGCGTCAAAGTTGAGCAATGCTTATGTTTTTCGACAAACGTCAGAATGTAAACATGTTCACATACATACAATTACTATGCTTCTATCATCGCATTACTACATACATATGTATTGATATTCTTGTGCGTAATAAATATGTAGCTCATATTCTTATAAACAAATTGCTGTTGCCAACTAATATTGCATGAATATACGCGTTTTGCATTCATACAATTGTAAAAGCATGTTAATAATAGCTTGATGTTAATGTGTTGCAACTAGTTTGTTATAGATATACACATGCGTTCACATGTTATGCCTTTATCTTGCTTTGTATCTTAAAAATACGTCTTTACACATCAACATGTGTTTTGTATAACCAACCAAGAACTTTAGCTCGTGTCATCTCAATATCTGCTTGGTCAGTCTACCCTCATTGTAATTTAAACTCTTTTGGGACATCTTCGCAATGGTGACAATTGTTTGTGTGATTAAACTACGCGGGGCAATATTGCTTCTTGATAATCACTATCACACTTTCTGTAAGGACAATTGGTGCCGGTAGCAAATGTCATCATAATGTCATCATGAGGTTGATTATTATACCTTAATCCATTGATCTATTGAAGTTTTATACAATACCTCATTTGTAACGATACTATTTACTTGTTGGTCGGGGCTTGGCAAATCTATGCACAAGCACCAAGAACTTACAGTGGTAGTCTCACTAGCACCATGGTGCAGGGGAAGTTGCAGCAGCGCACGAAGGAAGGAGAGGATGACCACCAACCTCTCCACACAACTTCAGCCCCAGGCACATCCACGCCCAAGACACCCACATGCACACACACGACACCACACAACACAAGGGATGAGGGGGAGAGCCCTTTCAACAACTACAACCAGGCACCCCACACACAAGTGGCCCTCAGGTGGTGAACACACTTCGATGTCTTGATCAATACTAACCCGATCCCTTACTCAAGGCTGCAACTGAGCATATATACCACATGCTGCTCTCCCAAGCACACAGGATGTCCAAGGCCGCCTAGGCCTTGTCACCATGCGCTGACCTTGTCCTAACATCGGAAGCTACAAACTCCACCTCGGGAGGATTAAACCACCTCGGATTCTTATAGGACAATCCTACCTCGGAATCACAAGTTTAGGCTCCCATAGTATCATGGGAGCGTGAACTTGTGTACTAGTACACATGTCCTTGCGGATTGCCCACGTGCACCACTTGCCTTGCGACTGTCACACCTGTGGCAAATCGCACTGCCACAGTCCACAACAAGTGGTTTGCCAAGTGATCTTGGCTCACATACTTGTAACTGCCCCTGCACGTGGCAACTTGCACTACTACTCGCAATAACAAGAGCTTACATGCCATAAGCATTGACCAGCTCTGTGCTAGCCCTCATCAATGCCTTGTGTAGTTTAACATCTTTCAAGGCAACATAGGCTCAAGAGCGGACCGCATGAGAGCACACATATTAAGCACTTACACACGCTAATGAAATGGAAAATCCCACTCAGTCCCTTCTTCCAACATAAGTAAGGGTCAGAGAATTACCTTTGTCACCCTCATAATCGTGACATCATTATAATAACCAGTTATTACTATAATGATAAGTAACAATGCGATGTAGTGATCAATTGTTAATGTACCAAAATGTCCAACTCTTGGCCGATGCATTACATGCAAGCGATACATAACTGCTTTGCTGCTACGATTTATAGAAATCCGTGAGATTGCCCTCACTCATGGCAGTGACTTTTGCTGCCATAGCCTCATGGTTGGAGCCCCCTTTTTGCACTGGTATCGGATGCTTGAGGTCGTGGGTTTGAATCTTGTTGGGGGATAGAGCACACGACAGCTTTTTAAAGTGATCAGGGGAATTTAACGCAAATGGGGGACGTCGATAAATCGATTTGCCGCGGGCGTGGGTTCGGACCTGCGTGCTGAGCTAATTTGACCTCAGCCGCGTAAGCGGTCGTATCCTATGGCAGGTCGCGTCGTAAGACGGTGAGGGTGGCCGGTGCTAGGTCGGTAGAGTACTGATTGTGGGCTCATACATGCCAATAGGCCGCGGGCGGGTCAGTTGTGGGCGGCCGTATTATGGAGACGCAGGTTGAACCCCCAAAAAGGGAACCTGGCGGGTCAAGTTGGGGAGGAATGTCACGGATTCGTATACATCGTAGCAGGCCTCGCTTATGGCAACAGCTGTTGCTGCCATATCCAAGTGGTCGGAACCCCTTTTGTTACATTTGCATATGATTACTTTTGCCAAAGTAGGCATGGGTATAACTTGTGACACTTGACCCTCAGGTTCTACTGCCTGCTCTTGCTGCTGTCAACTTGCCCGCTATCATCCCCCACCTCCTTGCATGCACTTGGGCAGCGCATGTAGTTTCCGCCCTTACCCGTTGGCAATTGAGAGTGTCTATGTGTTGGATTGCTGGCTGTGCGTGTTGAGCTTGCTTGTGAGTGTGCTTGCTGCTTAAAACCTACTGGAAAGCCCATACAATAAAGCAATTGTCTGGTGCAACCCATGTCATAATGACACAACCTCGCTAGGTAGCATCGCGCTGTAGTGATCAACGGTCACTGTATCGAAGGAGCGACAATTCCTTGAAGACGCAAAATGGGAAGAAGCTTATGCCGGTAGTCTATGATTGAAGCACACGGACGATCGTGACGAAGCATGGCGACGTAGGTAGGCCGCGAAACGTGGTAAAGCTTGTGTGAACGCATGCGTAGCTGACCGCAGCGCTAATGACTGCAAATTCAGTGCCGTCAGTCGGCGCTGTTGGTATTGTGACCGACATTGTGACGATAGTAATTTGGAAGCGGCCGTTATGAAATACAATGGACATCGTACAATTTGCGTCCGTCACGCAATAATAGCCGGTGACAGCGTGGAACAGACCGAACAACGCGCTCAACCAACACTATTCCACAGCGCTATATCGCCGTAGGAACCATCATGTCTTATAACCACATCAACGTCAACAACCACAATATGGCTACACATTTCCTCATTCGTCCATCGGCGGACCACCGATCTTATCGCTGACCGGGCCGGCATAAGCTTTGGCAGGGGGAAGGCCCATTGGCGTCTTGACTGCTTGTGGTTATAATATGCGTCGACACATTTGTGGTCACTATAACGAGGGTAGACTGTATGAAGAGTACGTAACGGTTGACGTCACATCAATGTGAGCCTGCGGTATTTCATAAAGCAACCCCTGCCATGCATTACTGCCCTTCGCACAGGTCAATGGACTGCCACGGCTTCTTGGTGGGCCTCACACGAGGCCTCTAAGTGGCTTATAGCCGAGGCGGGGATCTCGTTGATCACAGCACGTGGTCTCTTACAAGCAGCCTAGCATAAGACTGGCTATGTTCTCACAGCAATGACAACCTGCGAGCCGCGCAGCTTGTGTCCACGTAGTGGCATCAGAAACCATCGGTGCCCGGTCACAGTATGAAGATCGCGTACCCGCGGCTCCTTGGAACACGATTGACAGCATTACCGCACGTGACCACGCCGTAAAGGGGAAAAAGGTTTTGCAAACTGCAAGCACTCGTTAGACACGTGCCCCAATCCGCTGATTCATCATTCGTCCCCGCCGCGCACAAGACCGCCAGTCCGGCGCGCACAAGGGACAGCAAGTTGGCCACGCGTGATCTAAGCGACGGTGCATGGCGCACGGCACTTGGCGCTACTTTCTTGCACAGTGCTCGTTTGCAAGCACTGCTAGGGCTTATAATGGTATGTCTTGCGCGCCAGGCTGGTTCAACATAGTGCGTGGCACTGCGTGCGGTCAAACCACTCGAAAAGCGAGCTTTCGTGAGGTCATGAAATCATGCCAATGCTCATTAGGCACTAACCAGGTACCAAGGTCCTCTTGATCTAGCGATGGTGTCCTCAGGGTACCGTACGCTGGACCTTTTGGACGTATGCAGCGCGTGCATGCTTACAGCCCGGGTGGATGCGCGACGCGTGAGGCCGTGCCTTCACTCTAGGTCGCTTGCTCAATGGTGTTATAATACTTGACGCCAGGCAAGCAAAAACCGACGTTGCAAGTGGCAAAGTGTGCGTATGCAGTAGCAGTCGCGTTAACAGCAGCAAGCATGAAGGTTGGACGGCGGCAACGGCGGTGGCAGGGCGAGGCTGAGGCCTGTCCCATGGCGGCGCTGTGGCTGTGGGTGTTGCTTGTCGTGTCGCAGTCATGCTGGACCACGGCACTGGCGCAGACGGCGCCGCCGCCACCAGCATGCCAGCCCGTGCTGAGCCCGCCGCCCGGGTGCCCCTCGGCGCAGGTCGCCCTGCCCTTCCGCCTGGAGTGGGTAGCCGACGAGGGCGGCGCGGTGCGGGACCAGGCCGGCGTCGGCACGGGCTTCACCATCGTAGACCCGGAGACCAACACCACCCCGACTGGCTTGGCAGGCGCTTACGTGCCAGCCAACCTCCGAATTGCCACGGACCTTGGCAGCCTCAACATCCTATCTAATGCCGGCCAGGCCTACCTCGCCGAAAATGCTCAGATTAACCGCCTTGGCGTGGAGGTTGACCCCAGCCAGAAGATCGTCATCACAACAACCCGTGAGTCCATGCTCACATGCTCATGCATTCTCTCAGTCGCATCAACTTCTTTGACGCATGGCGCAAGTCTGGTGATCACTTTTCCTGCTTGTGTACATGTGTTTGTGCATGTAACACTCGTGTTCATGCATGCAATTGCAGTGGTGGATCCGCCGACGGGGTCGTCGTATGAGCAGGGCGGTCTGTGGTTCGGGTTGGGTCAGGACGACTACGTGAAGCTGACTGTGCTTGATGCCCCCTACCCGCCGTACGGACCCTCCGTTGAGGTGTTGATCGAAGCAGCAGGCCAGCGCATCAACTCCACCATGGGTGAGTTAGAGTCATTGTGTGTCATGTTATGTACTCATGCTCGCATGTCTTACACTGTCTGTGTTTTAGCGAGGCCCGGAAAGGCGCCGGTGAGCTTCTCGGGCCAGCAGGTGACGCTTGTGCTTGAGGTGGACCCGGTGAATGCTACGATCACGAGCAAGTACGCAGTAAATGCGGGGCCCCTGTTGATTGTGGCCGACAAGATGCCTCTCCCCCTCTCCATCCTGCGCACGCCCCGTCTCGCAGGCATCTTCGCCTCTTCTACAAGAGGCACGGACGCTAACTGGGCCTTTGCATCGTTCTCCATCACAGGAACACCCGTGCCAGCAACCTCTGCACCCGTGAGTGTTTGTTTTATTGTCTGTTGGGGTTGTTAGTAAAATTGCTAGCCTTGTTGGGGGTGATGTTGATGGTGGTCATCACGCCTTGGCAAGATCGTCATTGCATCTCATCTTGAGAAGACAGGCAGTCAGATGTTGCAAGCAAAAACCGGGTCGTTGCAGCTTAGCTGTCTCTGTCAAACTGCTGCGAGTGCTGTCTTGGTGCTGAGACCACCAATCACATAAGATGTCTCGTGGCTTGGAACAGCTTCCTCCTGAGTGATGTGTCATGCATGCGCGGGACAGTCTGTCAGCAAGATTGTGGCGTTATGCATGAAGTCTCCATTCGTTTCGTCCAAGCAGCACGGTGATGTGAGTTTGTTGTTGAGTTTGCTGATTACCTGGTAGTTGCCCTGGTGGGTGGCACCCATACCATGGCAGCTGGCACGCTTGCATGCAGCAGAAAGATAGATGCTCCCAAAGTCTGCTGCGCTGTCTGTATATTGCCGTACTGGTGGCTCACGCATGTTGCGGCTGAGGGTGTAACCAATTCAGTGTGTGTGCATGGGTGTGTGCATGCGCATGCCTTCACGTCTGTAGCCACAAGTCTTGGCTGGTGGCCTTTCTGCCTGTACCCCTCCTCTGCTGGTTACCAACTGTGCTTACCACACTGGCTGTTGTGTGCAGCCCCCGCCTCCAGCATGTCCACCCGTTATCAACCCCGCACCTGGTTGCCCCGCTGTGGTCGTCTCGGTTCCCTTCACACCAAGCTGGTGCGCCGACGCTGGTGGCTCCGTCCGTGATGCGAGCAATGTTGGGACGGGTTTCACCTTGGTTCAGAGCGGTGCCAACTCGGCATACCTCCCCGGCAACCTGCGCGTGGCTTTCACACCTGCGTGCACGCTGAGCTACACCACTACTTCCGGCGGCCTTGGGTACCAGGACAGCCAAGACAACCTCATCGTGGTGGGTGTGTCACAACCCGCCAGCGGCATGGTCGTGCAAACAACCATCTCTAATCCACCCTCGGGCGCGGGCAATGGTAGCTACGAGCAGGCCGGGTTGTTCATTGGCATCAACCAGAAGATCTACATTGCATTGAAGGTTGTGTCGGGTTTGGGCGTGACGCTCGCCACGCAGTCGTACTCAGCCAATAGTGCCGTCACATACAAGGCGTACGACCTCAGCACGCACCAGGTGACGATCAGGCTCACATACCAGCCCGGACCGAGCACTGTGGTGGCGGACTTCTGGAGGGACGCCGCCGCACCCATCCGCGTGGGAAGCTTCCCCATCCCCACGAGCATAACATCGGGGTCACGCATCTATGTTGGCCTCCTGGGCTCAACCAACAAAGGACCCGCACCTGTCACGTTTACCTTCAAGTCCTTCAGTATATCCCTTCCGGTGAGTTATACCCCAGCATCTAATACCTTGGTCGCCGTGAGCGGGTGCGCGCATGGGCACGTGCATTCATATACCTGTGCTCGAGTCTTTGCGTGTGTTGTATTTGTTGCGTCTCTCATACTGTTCTGTGCAGGCGATCCCGAGTCCGCCTCCGCCGCCGATAACTCCCCCTCCCCCTCCTCCTCCTCCCCCTTCCCCTCCACCGCTGCCGCCCACGCCTCCTCCTCCTCCTCCGTCCCCCCCGCCACCAGTGGGTTCATGCCCACCGGTGAAGACGCCCACATCCAACTGCCCTCCCGTGGTTGTGGTCCTGCCCTACTATATTGAGTACGGCCAGGCTCAGGGCGGTCAGGTGGTCGACGCGGGCGGCCTCGGCACGGGCTTCACCTTTGTGGAGCAGCAGGACTTCTCTGTGGGGTACGTGCCCTCGCAGCTGCGCATCTCGAGGCAATACAACTACTTCCGCTACACCGCTACGGTGGGCTCAAGCGACCAGTATACGAACAACCAGAACAACAAGCTCGGGATTGGCATCCGGCCCCCGAGCGACACCATTGTGCTGCAGACCACGGTGGCAAAGCCTCCAGCCACGCCTGTGGGAGCGTGCTACGGCCTCTGGTTCGGGTCCGATCAGGACAACTATGTCACGCTGATGGTGTGCAACAAGGCCACGGTTCAGGTTGTGAGGATGATCAATGAGGACAGCGGGGCCATAGCGTACTCGACGGCCACCAACGTGGCGGACCTTTCCACGACGAACCTCTACCTGGAGCTCCGGTGCAATCCGCAGACGCAGGAGGTGACGGGCTTCTTCACGCGCGCCGGCACGCGCACACAGGTGGGAACAGTCATCACGCAGTCCGCGCTGTGGTCGTTCGACGCCGCCACCATCGACCCTGCGGCCGGCACCAACACCTTCGCTGGCATTGGTGGCTTCACCGCTAAGGCTGCAGACACTGTCACATACACAGTGTACCGCTTCTCCGCAGAGTTCCTGCCATCGCCGCCTCCCCTTCAGAACCAAGTACGCCTCTCTCGCTGTGTGCGCGTGCACATGCATTCTTGTCACCATTTTGCCAAGCAGTGAGCTTCATTGACCCGTGTCCATGTTGTGTTATGCGCAGTACCCTTTCATCCGGCACGATTACAGCTTGGACTGGTCACCGACAGGCATGGCGTGGGGGCCAGGTAGGTGTTGATGGTTATGTCAAAGTGTCTCAGCCATACTGTTCACTTGCAAAGCCTTGACTGGTGTGCATGTGTGTGTCTCGCAGACAACAGGCTTTACGTTGTTGACTACGCGGGCGTGATCCGCACAATTACGTTTGACAGCAACTGGGGAATCACGTCCACGGTGTTGAGCAACACGCTGAAGGGCCTGTTGACTCTCGGTATTGTGATCGACCCTTCGTCTACGGCCTCGAATGTGTCGCTGATCATCTCCCTTTCCAAAGGCACGGGCGGGAAGCGCGACCTGGGCATTGGCAACTCGGGTGTGATCACGCGCATGTGCTGCGGCCCCACTTTCACTCAAAGAGCGGACATCATCGTGGGTCTCCCACGCTCAAGCGCCGACCATGCCACCAACAGCCTGGTGTGGGGCCCCGACGGATTGTTGTATTGGTCTCAGGGGTCCAATACGGGCGCGGGCGCGGGCAATGACTATCCCAACAACTTTGGTGTGCGGCCCGAGCAGATTATGACGGCGGGTATCTACCGAGCCAACATACTGGACCCCGCATGGAACTTGGCGACGCATGGGAACTGCACCACCGCGTACGACGAGCAGACGGGCTTATCCGGCAAGTCTATCCCGCCTACGTGCGCTGCCACGCAGTTTGCCGACGGCATACGCAATACGTATCAAGTAATGTGGCACTCCAATGGACACCTGTACTGCGGGGTCAATGGCTTGGGACTCCCCGCCACGGTTCCGTATAGGCCCTACCCAGACTGCGAGGGCACGCTCACATATCAGTTCCCGCTCGATCCACGTGACCCCGGCTCGCAACCGGACTTGTTCCTCATGGTTGAGGAAGGCTTGCATTATGGCCACCCGTCACCCGTCAAGGGTCAGTGTGTCTTCTTCGACGGCAAGTTCCAGAACGTCACGATAACAGTAAGTCCATACGCTTATTGTGGGTGGCATGCACGTGCGAGATGACACGAGGTGCGCCTGTTCTTGATTGTGTGGCCTTGTTGTGTGGATGCAGGACCCCAACTATAGGCCACCTCTGGTCAACATGGGAGATCACAAGTCTCCCAATGGCATTATCGAGTACAAAGCCAACCGCTTCTGCGGCACGCTCAAGGTGAGTGCTTCGTTCGGTGAAACAACACTGACCCCCTTCACGCCTACGTTCACACATCTGACCCGACATCCTTGTAGGGGGACATACTCATCACGGAGTACTCGCTGCCGGACGATGTGTTGAGGGTGCGGATGTCCCAAGATGGGAGGGCGGTGGTATCAATGACGCCACTGGTGAACGGGTTCCTGGACCCGCTGCCCATCCTCGAGACACCCGATGGCACGCTCATTGTGGGCAGCTTTAATCAGCAGTCCCCCAAGCTCGGCAACCTCACCGTCCTCGTCCCCGACGACGCCAACCTCAAGTGCTGAGGGCGCGCTCGATGATGATGATGATGACGATTTGGATGGGTGCGTGCATGCGTGTGGGTGTAGTACACACTCGCAATCAATCGTCTCTCTCTCTCTGAGGCTGGTGCGCGGGTGTTGCCGTGCGATTCTTTGATGGATTGTGCGCAGATTATTTAATGTAGTTTGTATTATTGATTAGTTGTCTCCCCCCCTCACCCTACCCTGACGCACATTGACATCCACTTGAGCGGGCCGGCTCTCGCGTGCGTAAAAAGCTGTTGCTAGACGGCCAATTGTGTTTGCTGTGTATGCTTGAGCGGCAGATGCAGAGCATTAGCAGTTGAGGGGGAGCTTAGTTGAAGGATTTCTTTAGCTTGTGACAGTTGGATTTGTCTGGTATGGTGGACTCCATATTAGAATAGTATACATCATTGGTGGTAGCTTGTTGTGCGGTTTGGCAATGTAGATATGTCGCTTGGTGATTATGGTGTGCAGTCTTATTACATTTTGTGACTTGTGCCAATCATCACGAACTTCTTTTGTACCTTGCATGTAAGCACGTGTACATGTGCATGCTACGCTCATGAGCAATGCACATGTGCATGCTAGACGCGCACGCATGCACAAGCTCAAGCACTTGCTTTTGCATACCTTAAATTCTGAAATTCGTGCATGCCTTAGGCGACATATTCGGTTTTACCAAACCTCCCACACCAGCACTGGCCATTTAAAGAAGAGTGTAGAGTGTGGTGGGGTGTGGAAAAAACAGCTATACCGTGGTTGGAATTATCCCAGTGTGTCGAGTGTGAGAGGGAAGTCTACTGTTTGCAATATTTTCGTCGACTTCTTACCAAAGTGGTTGTGCGCTTTGAGACTCGCAAGGAGTATACCTTGTTGTCATGAATGAAGGTATTTTGGTAATGCTCAAGAGCAGCTTTGCGTAGCTTCATGCTCGTGTTAATGATTTGTCTGCAATGCAGAAAATGCGTATCATACTCTGTTTTATCATGACTCAATGCATGCATATGGCATCGATGTGTAGCCTGTTATTGCATAAGCAAGGGGTATGTATCTGGGGAGACCACCGTGTATGCATGCAGGCCCTCAAGCGCTTGCGGACGGATCCTGCGAATGCAGCAAACTGAACTAACGCCCAAGGCGGCATATTCAACTTGTTGCTGCGCGACGGCAGTGACACTATTGGCAACAGCCTGAGGGATTGCCATCTATATGCCTCGTGCAGCGAACCTCATAAAAGATTCAGACATTCGCTAATAAACCTGCATGCTTGCTAAACAAGCGCGTACTGTGGTGCCATCAATGCATTGTACATGGCCATTGTATATCAAGGGCCCGGACTGTTTAGCTCTCGCCCTTCTTGTGTTGACACTGAAACAAGCATGCGTTTGACATTTTGCATGTGCAATGCTTGCGACAGCAATGCTGCGCACACTGCAATGCACAATTGCTTCCAATCCATGACTTTGTTGCGAAATGTCAATCACCAAGCAACGAGTAACCTCAAAGTATTAACTGGATAGTGATGCATGCATTTCACCGCAAGTCTTCAACCGGAGTGAACAAAGCGAGTGTTATTATTCTGGCACTACTGCCATTGCTGCCTTTTCGCCAAGACTGACTTTGAGCCATAACGGGCTCAGCGTCGCGTAAAGCTGCTAGGTGAGGAGCGGTCGGCGCTTGTAGCTTTGGCAATCGTTATTAGGAGTTATTATTGCTATATGCTCGAGCACTGCGAAGCAGCAGCGACCAGTGACCATTTCGTAGACTGACGCAAACTGTAAACGGACGGATGCGATGTGATGGAATGAAATGAACGGTAAGCAGCTGCAATAGCTTAGCGGCAGCACTGATAGTGTCGTTAGCGGAAGCCATGTTTAAAGCTGTTGGACTGCAGAATGAGGACAACAGTGCTACAACCATCATGCAGGGAGCTGCTGAAGTGAGTAGCACACCCGCTTATTTATGGTTGGCACACATGCTTTGCTTTGTTGCTTCCACACAAGTTCTCACTTCAGCTGATCAGTTGCCCCATCTGCAAGCTTGTGTGCCGCGCTTTCCTTTCAGTTGATCAACATGCATACCTTTCAGCTGCAGGCTTACATGGCAACACTTGTGCAATGTTTGCCAAACAGCCCGTTGCATACCTACACCGATCAGTAGCCCCAGCTGGGGAGCTTGTGTACCGTGCTTTTGTTTCAGCTGATCATTTGCCCCAGCTGCAAGTTTGTATACCATGCTTTCCTTTCAGCTGATCAGCATGAATACCTTTCAGCTAAAGGCTTACATGGCAGCACTTGTGCACTGTTTGCCAAACAGCTCAGTGCATACGTAAAAACTGATCAGTTGCCCCAGTTGGGAGCTTGTGTGCTATGCTTGAGGTTTTAAATCCAGTGATATGATTCTTTTTACTGGTGCCTTCACGAATAACTGGTTGTTAAGCTAGTACTGCAGCGCTAGCTCATCGAGTAATTGCTTATTTAGCTAATACAACAATGCTACTTTAAAGTGAATCAGCCTTGCGTGACAAGTGATTGGTTATTGACCTAGTAATGCAGTGCTAGCTCAGCTGTAACATATAGCTTGTAATGCAAAGCTTGATCATTTAATCAAATTTGGTTTATGGCTGTGCAAGCACATCTGAGCAGCCTACAAAATATAACAAGCAACCGATAGGTGAGTTGCTTAATTGCAGCATGATGCTGGACAATTATATACCACGTTACAAATGTGTCAAATTTTGGTGTCCTATCAGCCATGCAGTGTGCTCAGAAGACAGTTAAGCAGCTAAGGGCAAAATGCAAAGCCGAGCAGAACGTTTTTACCACCTCACTTCGAAAGGCGCAGCTTTCGAAGACAGTGTGTACAGCTCTTCAATTACCCATTATAGAGCCAGGCTCTCAATGCAAGGCTAACCCTCATTCTGATGGAGGTAGACAGAAAAAGCGGCCCAGTGGTGCCCTGAGACTCCCCGGGTGCGCAATCTTAGTAGAAACATGTAATTGGCCCCTACATGTGGGACTCCATGCTTGCTGCAGTATACCGACACTTGTTGCGCAGAGAAAAGCATTGCGTTATTAAGAACTGCACGCACATTCGAAGAATCAATAATAACCTCTACCGCACGCATTGCCAGGAATAAAAGATGCAGGAGGATCGAGAGTGACTGATGTGATGTTTATTCCCTAGCATCCCGTATTGATTGAGATCTACAATGCGTACCATGTCTGCTGCTCAGCTCCTTAACATGCACGGCGTTAAACTGCTTTAAGAAGAATTTTAATGGTGCTCATTTATTTTGCTACGAGCACCATCTGGAGAAATAGCGCCAGCAATATCTTGCGCAAGCGGCTACTGTAGCATCACATTTGCTCGATTGGTCTTTTTTTAACTTGACAACGTGCGCCTAGTGGACGAAAATCTGATAACGACGAGTGCGACAATGTTACCATGAGACCAGATTGTTCCAAGGGCAAAACCATAAGTACCCAGCAGGAGCGTGCTATACTTGTGGTGGGACAATCTCAGAGGGCACAGGTGGCCGAAAGTGCGGGAAGTGCCGAAAGATGGGGACAACGTACGCGGCTTCAGTGAAGATGATGATGATTGACTGGGTAAGCACGGAGAAAGCAGCAAAACGGTTCCCGCAGTCAGTAGCTGCAGATTATACATCATATATGCAAAGCGATGATAACGTAGCATTTATTGCAATCATTAACGGATTGTCCATATCAGACGCTGTAGAGCTAGCGCGCAGAGAGAACCTTGCAGCTAAGCGCAAAGCAAAGGGCCTTAACCAACCAGAATATAACTCTATACTCTCGTTTAAGGAGATGATGCGGGTGCACTTGGTCAGACGTACTTAATACGCTTTGATACTTAGAGGTCTACTAGGGGTGCATATTAAGTGTTGGAGTCATGGGTGGGCTCAAAGAAGACATTAACATACGGAATTTTTTCCGCGGATGGCCCTGGTCCGCACATACGGATCAGGGTCAAATTGCCCGGGCGGCTTGGGGTCCGGACGAGAGTCGCCCGCCTTGGTCTGCGCGCGGGGACCAGGGCTGGTATAAACAATACGTAATTGTCCCACAGTCCCCAAAAACCGGACCAGCCCCAAGTGCTTTTAACATGGCGAGCTTAACAGAACCAATGCTGGTCTGCCATGCGTGTTGCTGCATGGACTAAGGATGGTCCGCTCTTGGCACGATTATGCTGAGAAAATCACCAGTACTGGTACCGCGTAGCACGACCATCCCTAGATTGCACCGTTGAACCATGCATGGTCCGTTTGTAATGTGAACGTCAGCCCGGACAGTTCGCACAGATGGTCCCGAGCAATGGGACCAACCATGGCTTTGCCGGTGGGACCATGCCTGGTCCACACCCAGCAATTGCTGCATTCCAAAACTCACAGCATTAGTCCACGCTTGCATCCAAAGACTAGCATTGGTGCACGACACCCGCTGGCATCCTGCACCAATGCTACTCTGTGACCCATGCACCAGCTATTCACATAAACGAATTGTAAACAATTGTATTATATGGTGCGTGCCTGGCAACCAGCATAATGTCAAATAGCTATGCTAATTGCAACAGCATTTTCGTAACTACTACTCTCCAGCGCTCATGGACCACCTATAATGAGGTTGAGGCGCACGCTGCTCACACCATGTGGTCTAGGCACGCACACCTTCCTTCTTGCACAGTACTTGCGTTTGTAGAGGGCCTGTCAGCTGAACAAGTGCACGCCGTGTGCGCCAACATCTGTTGTTGACGTACACACTGCGCGCACTCTTTGTAAGAGCCACACAGCAAGCTGTGAAACACATTGTACATTCCTTAAAGGTAGCAACTTTGCACAAATCTGATACCTATCAGTCTTGCAATAATGTCCTACATGGCTCCCATCGCCCCATGATGCGGAACCTCTTGGACACGGGCGTTTCACTTTCAGCCGGCATGCCTGCATTCATATAGAGTAGTGAGTACGTACAAGCACATACACAGAGCAACCGCTCATACATGGCACTATTAGCTTACAGCTTACCTGCCTACGAGCATATTCTATAGACTGTTGTGTGACACTGTGCACTGGTCACAGCTGTCATGCCCACGAGCGCTCTTTTGTTTGAGCGATCTATGCGCTCAAAACATACCTGGCCGTTTCCTCGTGTTCATCCCGCTTAGCTGACCACCCACTTCTCTTTGATTGCAAACCGCACAACCACTTGCATAATACGCTTTGTTGGAAAGCTGACCATGGGCCTGGTCGCAAAAGGGAAGAGGTGCCACGCTCTCCATTAGCGCCACCTCCCTCTTCCGCCAGAATTCTCATTGCCGGCCAACTTGCGCACTGATACGTGTTTGCTCAGTGCCACGGCACACAGCCGCCAGCACCTGCAGCTTCTCATCATCCACTGAATTCTCGCGGGCGGTGCCGTGCATGGGCACACCATAAGCACAATCAGCAATAAATCGAACAAGAAACTTATGGGACACAGCTAACAAACCTGATTGCCTTGATGATGCTGCGCATCCAGTTCTTCAAATACTCTCACCTGGTATTTGCCCATCCGAACGTGCCTATTGAATCTGCATTCCCCGTTTTCATAGACGCAGTTTTCATAGACGCCTGGTATTTGCCCATCTGGCTCATGAACACAAGTGGCCACTCAACCGTTACGCTCTACGCATGCACTCCATTAGTTGCGAGTGTCATAGGCGATTCACTTGTGCACACTTTAGCCATCTACACGCAACGCATGTCTCGGACTTATTGGCATGCAGTGACAAAAACATAGACTGTGCACTGACTGACAATTTAAACTTACCTTTAGCTCGGCGCGTGTGTAATAATCCGGTGTCTTGCCATTGTCGCAAATTTTTCACGGTGACTGACTAAGGACTGAGGAACTGACTGGTGCCTGAGCCTGCCTGAGCCTGCCTGTCGCTACCTGAAATATAACTTGTGGACTGTTGGGTTTGCCGTTGGCTTAAATGGACTGACGCAGACGGCCGCGGGCCGAAAGTGGTTGTCAGTGGCACTATCCGGCCGAGAGTTGTCAACTAGTTACCCTTTGGTCGATGTGCATAGACGGCCGTTAGCCGGTAGTCACGGACAGCTGACAGCAATAGCCGACAGTTTCTTTGCCGTTACACTGCTGTTAATATGTGACCCTTGCCGTTTGACAAAAGTTGGCAATTCTTGCCGTAAGCCAACACTAACATGCCATGCAGCTTGTACAAACCTAGTACTAATTGTTTGGTCTTGCACCTATAAGCCCACAATATATACAATGTACCGGCAGTGGTGAGAGTATGTCCACTTGCAACTGAGCAGCCAACTTGCGCATGAAACTAAACTGCCCTATAACATTGAGTCTAGCTGTCGGACTCATGCGCAGCTTGTCAACCCGTGGTGCCTGCCTCAAAACTCCTCCTCAAACCCCCTCCTCCTGTTCCTCACACGACAAGTGTTCTGCTTCAACGCCGGAGTCATCTTCATCCGCTGCCTCGCTCGCTGACAGTACAGCGGCTATTTCGTCCTTCAGCTTGAATGTCAGCGCCTCGCCGTGCACGCGCATGCGCTTGATGGTTGCTTTGAGAGTGACCACCTGCATTTGGTAATGCTGTAAGAGTGGCGTTACGGTAACTGAGGACTAGCCCATCAGCATACACATGCTTACCTTGTTTTCCGCTTTGTTGCACTCCGCCAGGCAGACAATCAGCCTGCCGCGCTGCTCTCGGTTCACTCTGACCAACATGGCAATCTGCAAGCATACTGCTTAATTACCGCTGGAAACATTAAACTAGGTCATGGATTACCCGCTCATGGTACTCCGCAGCTTCTCTTTTGCGACTTGTGAGCTCCCGCAAGTAGACATAAGCTGTGCATTTGCGGGATTGGTCATGGTGTTCATATGCATGACACTGGAGGTTGTGCGTGAGGGTGTGCATGTGGTATTGACGGTGTATGTCAAGTGCAAGATACTTGAGGCTGTGCATGTGCAAGATAAAAGAACCCTAGCATGTGGCATTGACAGTGCATCGTAACCCACCTTGGTTATGCCAGTCTTGTTTGGTCCCTTCAATCATGTCGCCGTGGTCGCAGCTGCTGGTGGGTCGGATTTTCTTAAAGGCAGTATTGTGGTGTGCCTTCGCCCACTCGGAGGGGGAAGCCCTATAAGATATCGCCCGAGTCACTGTTGTCATTGGCTGTGCCCTTGGTAGGCATGGTGGGGTTTGACACCGAGGACACACCTCCGGCACCCTGCCCGCCCTGTGCGAACATGGAATTTATCCCGGACCTCGACCACAATGCCCACTACGCCCCTGGCAGCGCCGCCAACGATCCTCCAAACGCCACATACCCTCGGCATCACGCCTCTGTAAGGGCATAGCTTGGCGGAGCTATCAATGGTGTTTTCATGCGCAGGGGGACTGACATTGCCAGAGTTGTCAATGGTACGAACTGCCATTGCCACTGTACAAAGGTACCATTTTAATGGTACCTTTTGGCAAAGGCATCTTCGTACAATGCCTATACCTTTTGGCAAAGGCATCTTCGTACCATTGAAACGGTTCAATCAGAATATATATGTATATAAAAATATCCAGAGACTCACCCTGGACGTGCAATGGCTCGATCGTACCATTATAATGGTACGACGGAGCCAGTGACTGGCGGCCAAGTTTCCCGCCTCTGGCATGCAAGGGTAGCGGTGGCGGTGGCGGTGGCGGCGGCGGCGGCGGCGGCGGCGGGTGTGCGTGTTGCTGGATATGATGCAGGTTACATTGGCGACACCTGTGTCGACGTTAGTAGTGAGATATGGGAGTCCTTTGTCCGTATTGCCACATGCGCTTCGCCACACGCAGCTCGGTCTACATGCACATTATTAGCAGCAGGGTGTGCAAGCAGATCAAGCTGTATGTCGGCCAGCGTCCATTACAGTACGATGCGGGTCATGTTGAACCGGGGAGTTCGATCCAGGATGCTCACATGCTTGATGCTGAAGGATTCCTTCAGGAGACACACGCACAGCAGCAACAGGAGGAGGAGGAAGTGAACGAGGGCTTTCGATGTGTGCGTGTGCCTGAGAAACCTGTGGCACGCCAACATGGAAGTGGAGGCGTCCCTTCGCACGCGTCGGAATCCAGGTGGTATGGCTCGGAGCATGCTCTTGCAGTGGCATTCGTGCAGTGCAACAACGGCCAAGGCCTGTCGGCCTCCGACATGGGGCGGATCATCAAGTGCATCCGAAATGCACACTTCCTGACGGAAGAGCTCCAGTGGGAGACCGGTGTGCATGTGGCCAGCTACCTCCGGACCACGATTGCTTTCTCTCAGTCTGAGGTGTGTTCACGGTGTGCGGTGCATGTGCTTCAACCATCAGAGCCATGTCACATATGCACATGCGAGTGTGCTGCCGTATCAGAACTACGTGACGGCTGACCTGCGCAAGCCTGGAGACCCTGAGGATCAGGACATCTGCGTCACATATATGCCGGCCAAGGTCTGTGAAATGCAGTACCTAATGCAGTATCGATGCAGTATCTATTCTAAGGCCATCATAATAAGTAATGCTCTTGGTCGGAGCAGGTATGGCTCGCGCGGTTGTATGGCAATCCACATGCCACCAATGGCTTCAATCTTCAGTACAGTGGTGACGAGCACAGCTTTGGCCATCCTTCCACGGGCGATTGGTGGAAGGATGTGGAGGTGGATTTAAGGAGAGAGGTGGGGAAAGCGTCCTACTTGGCGCCTGCCATTCTGTACAGTAACAAGACCACGCTGGACAGCGCGAGCAAGCGCTCTAGCTACCCTCTGATGGCATCGCTTGCCAACTACAGTTGGGACATGTATGCTAGCAACATGGGGGTTGTTATGATAGCGCTTCTACCGGTGGTTCACGCAGTGGCCGGGCATCCCACCTGGGCGCAGGGCAAGGAATCGTTCTCCATTCGAAAACGTGAGATTTTTCATGACGCTTTAAATGTAGTGTTAGGCGATGTGAAGCGGGCGAGTTGAGAAGGTCTGCAGCTCATCGACCCGAATGGCATCGAGCGTCGTGTGTTTCCCGCGCCTGCCAACTACATCAGCAATTTGCAGGTAGTGGGCATGAATGGTTGTAACCGGATGCAGCCTGCCAGCAAACAGTGCATGGAGGATGTTGTCAGTAGAACATCTGAGTTTGTTGTGTTGTAGGAGACTGCCACACTCGCACGCACTGTGTCGGGCAACCAAACACGACATCCTTGCGATATTTGTCTCGTCACCAAATCAGATCTGTTGGAGATGGACGAGGACTGGGAATTGAGAACCGAGGCCTTCTACACACAAGCAATACGTCAGCTGTGGGCGGACCTGCATGGCGGTGTTAGGAAAGCACGCCAGGCAGCCAAGGCTTTCAAAGAGCAGCACTCCATGCATGTCGTGGAGGTAATGGTCAAATTATCGGCATTCGTGAGGATGAATGGCTTTCCGTGAAACCAGGCAATGTGGTTTTGCAACAGATTGCACTGTGGGGTTGGCGACAGTTGCGGGTGCCGGGAGCTGACTGCTACTCTCGTCTTGCCCCTGACGCAATGCATGTGCTGGGAGGCATCTTTGACCAGCTGCTTGCTGCTGTGTACGACACCGCGAAGGAACGAATGCGTCCATCCACGAGACAGATTCTGCAGGCCAGGCACGTCTTTGGTGTTGCTTTTGTGTTTAACACAAAAGCCAACGACACGTGCTCACAAGCAGATGTGCACAGGCTGAATGCAAGGCGTCTCTACGGGTTTCGCACGTCAAGGCACCCACAAGCACAGTATATTTCTTCCTGTCCGACCACTCCTTTCAGGTGGTGGAAAAAGTGGCGGTGCTGCAGCTGCTGCCGGTCCTCGCAGACGGTTTGCTGCTCGACAGTGAAGGCAACGATTTCTTCACCATTGCTGCCGCATCGCTTGCCCAGTGGAACAAGAAGTTGTTCAAGGCGCATGAACACACAAGAGAGACCCTGACCACAGCCGACAACGAGCTGGCTGCTTTCAACGCTGCAGTGTTGCATCCGCTACTGTCGTCATATTCTGCACAGACGTCAGGTTGGAAGATCGAGAAGATGCATCAGCTCACTCATTTTGGGCCGGCAATTGTCAGCAGTGGACACCCGGATTGGTTCAGCGCCAACCGCATGGACCAGACGCACGCCCAAAATATCAAACGGCGGGCGCGTGGTGGCAACAACCGGGACTACCAGGCACGTATCGTGAAGGCATGAAGCTGTGCGGAATATGTGAGAGAGGATGGCATGGTCGTGGATCCCGAGATGCGCTCGGTCATGGCGCAGGCGCGGCAGCAGTGCTGTAATGTCATGGAGAAGACGGACAAGTTGATACGGTTGGATGTGCTGACAAGGAGGAAGTCCATGCCGTACTGGAGCGGATCTACGCGTAGCCGCCAAGTCGCCTTGAAGACTCCATTTGCCGACAAGCTGCCTGCTACCGTGCACAGCTGGTTGAGGAGGGAACAACTGGAGCTGGCCAACGGGTGGCGTGCTGTTCGCGTGGTGAACGGAGGCGCAGCGGTGTACATGACATCAAGAGTCAGCATGGCGCGCACAACTAGGATGTTCCATGGGCGGCCTTACACGTGAGTTGAAAGGTGATGAGGACGGTGTGAACGTGACATGGTGGGCTCAGGCACTCCTTTTTCTGCGCGTGGTGGTGTGGGGTGGTAGCGGCGAGCGCGTGTGGAAGGAGGTCGTGTTTGTCCGCTGGTACACGAAGCTGGATGTGACGAGCGACACAAAGTGCATCGCTCTGGAATGGGAAAAGCGTCGAGGCGGTCCGCATCTCGATGTCGTGACTCTGGAGCAAGTAAAAGGCATTGTCCAGCTGCTCCCCGTGTTTGACAAGAACAGCGCCCGTGTACAAGAGGGCAAGTATTGGGTGAACGTTCACTGCACTTCCACGTGACACATGTACTTGTCTCACTACTATGAGTTTGGAGCATATCAGTCAGTTAGGCATTGCTAATCGTATGCTAAGACTTTTGCATGTGGACGTGTACAATACCGGGCAGCTGGCACTGCACAACTGTCACCACAATTGAATGTGCCATGCAGCATTCAACAATCAGTCCGCCGTGTGGCATTAAGCATCAATACAGTGCACCACACTCAAGCCTCATGGTTCCATGACACAGGAGGGTAGTCACAGCCCATATCCATTGTTTCAAGCATGAGATGCCCTATGCACTCCGCTATTGCGGGAGGAATTGCATTCGCTATGGAAACGGCCGAGGTCATCCATGGCACTCCCAGCGCTGTTTGCCACGCAACAATGCCGCCCCTGGTGCTTGGAAGGCCATAGACTGGGTACATCTGCTGTGGCGCGTTTGATCTCACAATTGTCTTCTTCGCGCTAGCGGACAGGTGCGGCGATAGCAGTCCAACTGCCTTGCCCGCGTGCGAGCAGCGTGCTGGTGGGGTAGCTACCACTGGCTGTGTCTCGAACAGACGGTGTCGGAAAGTTGATAGGCCAAACATCGTGCTACAAGGGGACAGATTGGGTCTGAATGAGGAAGCTGCTCCTGGCACATTCTCAATCACAAACTTGACCTGGCTTGCAAGCAGCAGACGTCGGACGAGCGGTATCATATCCTGGTGTCTCCAGGATGTGCCATGTGCCGCCCGTTGAGGTGCCGGGATAGCACTTGAATAGACCTGGCATGGTGGACTGGCCCAGATGAGCTCATACTCGCTCAGCTCTCCTGCACTCAGGGTGCATACATCGCGGTGTATAAAGGGCAGCGGGTATTAAGAGGAGGGACTTATGTCCATCCCGGTCACGTCAAAGCCTGCGTGGTATAGACCGACACTGGCACCGCCACCGCCGCAGAATAAGTCGAGTGCCCTTGGTCTGCGTGTGCGTCCAAACTTGTTGTCAAATGGCGTGTATGTGGTCAAGGCTGGCCGTGGTGCTGGCCAGGGACCAACAATAATGCCGTCCGGGCTTACTTTACGACTGACGTTCTCCCCTTCGGCGCGCAGAACATGGCGTGCCCCGTCAACTGATGTGTACGCGAATACGTTGTGCCCTTTGAAGTTGATGGTTTGTGGTCGATCACCGTCATTGAATACTATACGGTGCTGCCCTGCAAAGACATTTTTCATTGCACCATGCATATATGATGCGTCCTCAATCTCGCACGCCACGAAGCGATGCTGACCTGACGCTTGCTTGAATGTTTCCACGACGCCCGCATACCATTCCCCATCCAGCGGCCAATGCACCACGACACTCACACCGATCAGCTGCTCGCATCCCAACTTACTGCGTTCCGCAGCCGATGCAGTGCGCTGTCCAACGGTCGATGGTCTGCCTCCTCTACAGCGGCCAGGGGATGGAACTGCCCACGCCCACACCGTGGAAGACTGCTATGAATGCAACAACAGCTTCAACATGCATGAAATAAGCATACGCCCAACATAACATGCGGTGATACGTCACGGTCCACTCTGCCGAATTACCTCCACAGCATCCACCACCTGTCCCCTAATCACATGTCCCGGTGTTGTCCATGTGAAGAAGCGCATGGGTTCCCCTCGCCACTCGAAGCATGAGCGCGAGCATGATTCGCACACGCACTGCACGCAATGGAAAAACTCGGGTTCCTTGCACAGCACTTGGCCGAGGCGGCAGCCAAGCACGTCGCCATTGTGTGGTGTGATGCCAGCAAGCAGCACTAAAATCGTGGCACACTGTCTGCACTCGCTGGCATTCGGTCAAGTGTGCTTGCATTTACTGCCTACGGCCATTGGCACATACGTACGCATTGCATTGTGGGCACACCAAGCATGGTCTCTCCTAGGTGAGGGGGATTCAACTGCTGCCGACATCATGCAAAATAGGAATCGGCACGGCTGCCCACAAACTGAGCGAGACTGTAGGGTATGGGCATCAATTTAGGGTTGCTAGCTTACGAACCCTAAATGGGTCAAACTTCAAGTGAAGCACGACTGTACCAAGGACGCTATTGCAAACCCATGCATGGTACTACATCAACATGAATGGTACTTCATCTGTCAATGGTACTACAGTACAAGGACACTCGCATACCACGATCTACCACGATCGTAGAGTAATACTGTGATGTCATGCCATGGAACCTAGAGCGCTGTTCAAACTTATTGCTGTCAACCACGCTCCAAACCAGCGAGGTTTGCAAGCCATGCACTGACTCATGCGCCGGGCAGTCATCATACACATGTACAACCAATGCTTCTGACAACAGCAGATCTCTGGTGCACCATGCGTCATGCTGCAACTATACATGTACCTACATGGTTCACAGGAAGCCAACACAATACTACAATACATGCACAATTGGCATTAAGGTGGGGGCCAAATTACCGCCGACACGTTGGCGTCTTGCATTAGGCATGGCAACCAAAAAGGGTGAGGTTGCTTGCAGAATGGACACGCTTGTATATTCTTTGATTTATTTGCCACAGTCTTCTGATGTGCTATGATGCAGACATGGCACATCGCTTTCTTGTAACAGGGCGTCTCCCCATCCGCTGGGGGGGAGGGCTCTTCAATGCGACAAATCAGCACACATGGTGCACGCGGGTGTGCAAGCTGCCTCTGCCACCAAACTCTGTTATCGCGTCGCAGGCGTANCAGGCGTAGCGACTCCCATCCGAATGGCGCAGCATAACGCTTCACTGCCTGCTTGATCACCTGTTGCCCATCTGCCGCCATACACCACCTGCTGGTTTTGGTGGTCTCGTCAAGCATGCGTTCATCCAGGCCCTCGACATGGCTGTCGTCACTCGTGTACTCCCCCGCATCATCATTTTCTTCGAGCTTCCACAGAATCAGCTTGACGTGCCGTATGACATACAGCCACTGCCAGCCAAAGCATGCCAAGTACAGCTCGAATGATTTTACTTGCCACCCGGTATGTTTGCTCAGGTAGTGGCACACATCTCGACCCGCATTAGTCGACATCGACAGGTACATCTGCTGCAGCAGGTCGAAGTTCTGCTCCGCAAATAGCTCTTGCACATTGCCGGGTTGCTGCGGCAGCAACAACACCATCATATCGAGGACGGCGAGGGGCAACAACGTACTACGGATGGCCATATCGTGTATGGGTTCCAACCATGGCCAATCCCCAAAGGTCTGTTTAGACCGCACTCTCCGCGTTTGCTCCCACTTATTGCATACTTTCGTCACCCACTCCGAGGCATGCCGCATGCGGTGATGCAGCGCGTCTTGGGCGTACTGTAGGGTGATCAACTCCTTTGCACTACGAGTCAACCCCTCAAAGCGTCTGCGCGTCGGTGCTTTGAGCTTAGGCAGCTCGTGCCGCACCGGCTGTCTCTCCGGACGATGCTGAGCAGCCACTTGACGCTGTAAACCCGCCTGTGCCTACTCAGGACACACAGTCAGCCCCAGTGAGGCTTCAAGGCGCTGTGCTTCTTCTAATGTTGTAACGATTCCTTTACCTTTCCATTTTTGGTCCTGTCAGCGTCCTTTGTTCAAATAACCTTCTTCTTTGTTTTTTGTCACCCTGCACATCCTGGCAGGCGCTCTCCGTGGCACTGTCACTCAGAGGAGGTAAGGCGTTATCTTCTTGCTCCACAGCCTTGCGCTTGTTGATTGCCTCCCGTTCCTCCACGACCTCATGTTGCTTCATAAGGTCGAGCATGAAGCCTTTGTCTTTCAGCGCAGCTTTCTGGACACCTCGATCAATCTCTTTACCAACAAGACAGAATGGAATTAATGTGGCAAGCTTAGAGGGAGAGGGCGAGCTGCAGCTGCTTCTTGATGGAGATGCCTCCGGATGGTCAGAGTGCCGTGGCAAGTGAGTCTCCGCGGCAGGAAGGGAGGGTGCTGAATTGGGATTGTGAGCATGTGGTTGTGGTTGAGGGGAGGCAGGATGTGCAGAACACTCGGCTACTTTTTGCATAGCACACGAAGGCGAGGCCTGAGGCGTTGGCGCAGCACTCTGGGTCACAGCCGGTGGTAGCGGGGAATTGGCAACGCCATTCCGCCACTCTCCGATTAGGTGTGTTACCTCCGGTGGCACTTCATGCATAGGCCACGACCACTGTTCCGTGCTTGCAGGCTTGAGAAGCCAAAAGCGAGCTTCTGGCTCATCAGGAGCAGTGTTGCCCACCATCAGGACTGAGTTGGGGGCTTCTTTATTTCCAACCCAAGCTGCGCTGCCGGGCCGTAGCACCCACTCCCCTATACTCGCGCTGAACGGTCACGCAGGCAATCAATAAGCTCAGCTTGTTGGCAAACATGGTCATCTGCAGGTGCTCGATGTACACATTTTTTCTCCGCACAATCTGTCGCACCTTGGCCATGGCTAGGTCAATGTTGCAATTGACATCAGCCAACATGGTCGCAGGCAGTTTGTTGTAACACTGCGCCATCTCTCCCGCGGCACCAGTGGCTCTGCAGAAGTCTAGGATTCTGCTCGCCACGCCTGCATCGACAGCCTTGGCGGTGATTTTGCGGAGCGTGTGCCCCCTGCCGTCGTCGTCCATGGTGTCCAGCATGGCCCAAAATCTGCTCGAGCTGGGGCACTTGTGATCATCCAGGTCACTTTGCGCTATAAATGGCCTGGCGCAAAATACACAATGGTAGAAGCAATTACCATCCGTTGGCGCATTGAAGTGGTCCCATGAGGCGAGCTGGCCACCTAGCATGAGTGATGGCCGTATGCGGTTGCGACCAGCTCCTCTGATGACCCGCTGGCAGGTGGTGACCCCTGCTGCATGCGCATACAGCACTCAAATGGTGTGTCTAACTGTGGACGGCAAGAGTCACAGTGACTGATAAAGTACCTGAGTTTGGGGCAGACTGCCGGCTACAACTTGCAGCGGGTGGGGTAAGGTAGGTGCAGAAGCCACATCGGTTGTTGCATTGTGATGTGGTCTCGCCGGTGGCGGCAAGAAGGATTGTTGCCCCGCAATCACCGGTGCTGCTTGTGGAGGAGATGGCAGTGCATGAAGGACTGGTGCCGCGGAAAGTGGTTGCGCTCTGGCTGCGAGGGGAGCAGGAGCTACAGGTGAGACCACTTGTGTATGCAGCAAGGGGGGCTATATACAGGACCCAGGATAAGATGGCTCACAATGTTGCAAAGGACGAATATAAGCTTATGCAGTGCCTGACGCATTTTACCAAGGCACGAGCATAAAAGACAGCGACTTACCTCAATGGCCCGTGGGCTGCATGGAGCAGGGGAAGCCATGGGGGTTGACAAGGTGGTATTGGGTGCACTCTCCCCGCCACCCTCGATCGTAGACTCGTTACGGAGCTTGTGAGCCATGGGCACATCATGCGCCACTGCCCCAATGGACATGTCGGGATTCAACAGGCCAACATGCATGTTAAACTGATGCCGCATTGTCGCCGCGCCCATCAGCAAGTGGGATTGAAGGACCGGTTGATGGGATTGAATCCAGGCTTGCATAGGAGCTCCAACAGGACCTGGTGCACTGTGGTGCTGTCAACCAATCACATGTGGGTTAGCTGCATGCTTGCGACACTGCAATTGCAATAGTCAATTGCGTCACACCGTCATCAGTTGGTTGCTTCGAACAGTCACCTACGGCATTGCTGGTTGATGCACGAATGATTGCATGGACTGCGTCATTGCTGGTTGATGCACTATTGGTTGAATGCCGGACAAATGGCCACGCGCTCCTGTGCTCAAACCCAGCCTACTTCGTTCGGCACGCGCGCGCGACTTCGCACGCTCACGCACAACCTAGCATGCAAAGGTAGGCATGCATTGGAGGTGCATGCAGTCAACATGCACAGCGAGATTGGCAACAATATACCGCCGCCCAGCTCTGTCTATCTGCTCTGGCTTCCGCAATGTCGGCTTGACTGTAGGGTGGGTATGGGTGAATAGTGGAGGCCTGCAGCCACGCTACATATATCACATAGACTGCGCTAAAAAACAAATTGCTCTTGCAAGGAAATGCATGTGACTGTTGAGCGTACCTCTACATTCCTTTGTGCTTGTTCCCACAGCCGCAATTGGTCCCGCATGGTTCTGACAAGGGGCTCCAAGGACTGCAGCTCCTGACCCACTCCTTGTTGCAGAAAGCGAGCCACCAAACAGCTCTCTGTGCGAAGATGGTCTTTAATGGCTTGCCTGCTGGTTTGTCCAATGTTGGTGATGCATGTTGGACAGCATTGCTGACGCCTGTCATGATCCATGACGTGGCGACCGGTAGTAGCTGGCTTCGCTGCTTGAACTCTTATGACCACAACTTCTCGCAAGATGTGCGCCGTCGCCGCCGCCGCCTCCTCCGACTTCTGGTCCTCCGCCTCCTAGTCGAACCCAGGCCCATCAAGCGTGACATTCGACCCGTCATTGACCTGGTGCCCGTGCGTGCCATCATCCGGCCATCAATGAAGCGTGTTTGGGTGAGTGCACGCTAACTCCCATTTGGGCTGATCGAGCAATGCCTCTGTCGTACCATGGATGGTACGACCAACCCCAGCCATTGCCGTACAATGGCTCTGTCGTACCATGGTACGACAGAGCCATTGTACGGCAATGGCTGGGGTTGGACGAGAGATGCCTCTGTCGAACCATAAATGTTACGACACAACCATTGATACCAATGGTTGTACGAAGCATGGATGGCACGAATGCATAAGTCGTACCATCAACCATATGAGCAAGGACGCACTACAAGTGCGACTCTAGTGCGGGACTCTAGACGTTCATAACCGCCTTATTTTCCTTTTTGCGTCTCGTACATTCGGGCGGGCCAACCGGCGGCGGCAACGCTGGAGGCGGCAGCGCCACTATCAGCTAAACAGGCGGCACCCAACTATCAGTTGGAGAGATGCCTCGTGGTCCATCCGTAAGTGCACCTCGTCGTGGAGGTCGGCGCCAGTTGTCCACATTGCCCCCACTGTTCAACCAGGCAACCGTTGCCAACCAATCGCAGCAAGACCCCGCGCTAACGCCCAGCACATCACAACAACTCCACCTGACACCGCAGTTGCAAGGGCAAGCTAGACCGCATGCGTTTTTGATGCACTGTGCACGTTGCTTCTTGCTCAACTTCTAACTTGGATGCTTGTTTCATGACTAGCACAGTGACTCACTGCATGTGTTCTGGATACACTGTGCACGTTGTTCTTTTTTTGCAACTGTGAGGGTTGCATCTTTCATGGCTGGCAGCATGACTTATGTGGTTGTGCTTGCAGAGGTTCGATTGGAACCCCCAACCCAAACGCATTTGGCCGTGACGTGGCAACCTCGGCCGTCAGCAACCCTTCCCCAAGCAAGTGGAAGATTGGCAACGAGGTAAGCACTGTGTGACACTGTGACATTGTGTGTATGTGTGTAGCGGATTGTTCATGTGTGGACAGCATTTGCGAGATGCCGTTGTTGAAATTATAAACGGCCACTGAGTAGAGAGCCACGTTTATCTCAAGGAGGACACTATTTGTAGCGTCATGTGTCAGGTGCTGTGAATGCTTCATGACCGCACTGCACCGTGACACTGACCAACCTGCCCGTGACAGGTAGTTGGCTTCGACCATGACGACGAGGCCGATGCGGCCAATATCTATGAGGTGTACTGGACTCCCAAGGAGTGCCCCTTCCACTGGAGTGTCGCCTTGAAGAAAGCTACGCAGGTCCGGTCTGAGAACGTCACCAAGATCAAGCATGTCCTTGAGAAGGAGTACAAGTGGACACCGTTTAACAGCAACAAGCGCAAGTGAGTTGGGTCCCTCACCACCATGTCTGCTATGCAACACTGCCTTCTAACTCAGCCTCCATGTTGAGAAGCAAGCATGCAAGTGAAGAGGGCAAGCAATGACACACAGGAGAAGGCAACACACTTCCCGATTTATTACCAACAGACCGCGGGGTTATATACCCGCCAGTCAGTACACAGTTTGTACACACTGCTGGTCTACATGCAACAGCGTCTGATATACTGAACCATATCCTACGCTGTAAGATGTGCCACGTAGCTAACTTGATAAGCTTCGTAACAAGCTATGCCACGTCCTATAAGACTGAGTATCCTAGGAGATATGACGATTCTCCTAGGACCCTTCTCTGCAGTCCGCGCCAGGACCTTCATGTCCGGAGTCTTCGAGGTCCTCCCATCGAGGTCCCTTCTCTTCTCTCTTGTATGCAGGGCAGGCTGACCGGATGTAGGAATATCTTCAACACTCCCACGCGGGCAGCTTGGCCTCCAACGCTTGGTCTTCTTTCACCTAAGCACATATGCCGAGTCCCTTGCAACATGCCTTGAACTTCAGCGGTGACAGTGGCTTCGTCATGAAGTCCGCGAGCATGTCTTCCGTATTGCAATATTGGAACTCAACCTCCTTGCGTGTGACTCTGTCTCGCACAAAGTGATGCATGACATCAATGTGCTTTGTCCTTGTCGAGGCGATGGGGTGCTTCAGCAACTTGATGGCGCCTTGGTTGTCGCAGTTGATCGTGATGCACGCCATCGGTTGCTCCAGATCTGCCATCAGCTTGCGAAGCCATAACCCCTCCTTCACTGCAGCCGATGCTGCCATGTACTCCGCTTCCGAAGTAGATGCAGCTGTTGTGGGTTGCAGCCTACTGTTCCAGCTCACCACGCCTCCATTCAACTTGAAGACGTACGCCGTGGTGGACCTCCTGCTATCGAGGTCACCTGCAAAGTCTGCGTCGCAATAGCCCTCCATCTCTGTGCTTCCGCAACCAAACTTGATGCCAACACTTGCGCTTCCAGCCACGTAGCGCAATACTCCCTTCGCTGCACGCCAGTGCTCCATGCTTGGTGCAGACATGTAGCGCGCAAGCACTCCAACTGCATGTGCGATGTCGGGTCTTGTGCACACTGCTAGGTAGAGCATACTCCCAACAAGCTCACCATAGGGATACTGAGCCTTGTCGAGTACTTCCTCATCTTTCGCTTTGACGAGGTTGGTGCCGAGTGCCAATGGAGTAGACTTGGTCTTTGCTTCGTTGAGTCCGAACTTGGTGACAAGTTGCTTCACCATCTGCTCTTGGCTGATCTTGATTGTGCGTGCTGCTCTGTCACGCTCTATCACCATGCCAAGAAATAACTTGACCTCTCCAAGGTCGCGTACTGCGAATGCTTGCTGCAATCCGTGCTTCGTTTCCTTCAGGTCTTCAACTTGCTTGGCCGTGACGATGATGTCGTCCACATACACGAGCAAGTAAACCTTCTTCTCTTCATGGATGAAGAGCCCCGGATCCGCTGAGGATGCTTTGTAGCCGAGTTTCTCCAACTCTTTCGTGAGGCGAATGTGCCACACACGTGGTGCTTGTCGCAGCCCATACAAAGCCTTGATCAACTTGCAAGCCATGCCTGGCTCCCCTTCTGCGTAGCCTGGTGGTTGCTTGGTGTAGATCTCTTCCTCCAGCTCTCCGTAAAGGAAAGCAGTCTTCACATCAAGGTGGTGACACTCGAGGTCTTCAGCAGCAACCATGGCGATCAATGTGCGGAAGGTTGCATGCTTACTTGCAGGTGCAAACACTTCATTGAAATCCACACCTTCTTGTTGCAAAAATCCCTTTGCCACCAACCTTGCCTTGTAGCGCTCGATGTTGCCTTGACCATCACGCTTCACCTTGAACACCCACTTGACCGGAATGGGCTTCACACCTTGCGGGGGCTTCTCCAACACCCATGTGTTGTTGGCATGGAGTGATGCAATCTCATCATCCATAGCTCGCTGCCATTGTTCTGCATCTGGTGCTCGCAATGCCTCCTCGTAGGTGCTTGGTTCTTCACTCTCGTCATTGTGCACACTAGCGATGTGTGCCTTGTAGAAGTCAGGTGCTTGTCTTTCCCTCACTGGGTAGCGTCGAGCTTGCTCCTGCTGCTTCTGCTTCTCGCCTGCTACAGATGAGCCCTGCTCTTTATTGATGACTGATGCCTCGCCTTCAACCTCTTCTCTGCTTGAAAGCTCTTCAGGTTGTGCTTTGTCATCTTCATCTTGAGGGTAGAAACCTTCTTCAGCTTCAACTTGTGATGAGCCTTCGTGGAACACGACTTCTCTGCTCACCACAATCTTGCGCGTGTCCTCCAGTAGGACCTTGTACGCCTTTGAGCCTGGTTCGTAGCCAACGAAGATGCCCTTCTTGCTGACCGGCTCCAACTTGTGTCGCAATTGACTTGGCACAAGTGCATATGCCACACATCCGAACACACGCATGCCACTCACATCTGGCGCTTCACCGTAAAAGAGCTCCCACGGAGTCTTTTGCTCAGAGCTTATCGGTGAACGGTTGCGGATGTAGTTGGCAGTGAGAACGGCCTCTTTCCACAGACTGTCCTCCAACTTGGTGTCATAGAGCATGGCTCGAACACGCTCCAACAACGTTCGGTTGAGACGTTCAGCTGCTCCATTCCGCTGCGGAGTGTATGGTGCTGTTGTCTCATGCCGTATGCCTTTGCTGACGAAGAACTCTTTGAGCTGGGCGTTGATGTACTCCCCTCCTCAATCACTTCTCATTGCTTTCATTTTCTTGCCCGATTGAATCTTAAGCAATGCAATGACTGTACGCACAGCTCCAGCGACTTCTGACTTTTGAATCAAAGGGAACACGATGGAAAGCTTGCTGTAGTCGTCGAGGAATGTTGCAAAGTACCTTACCCCTCCTTTCGCCACAATCCGCATAGGCCCGCAAACGTCCATGTGCACAAGCTCGCAGGGATGTTTGCTACTTGAAGAAGATGATGAGAACGGCATGCGATGCTGCTTGGCCAACACACAGGGTTCACAGAGCGTAGTTGAAGACGCTTGAAAATCTTCCTTGCTCCCAGTAATGCCCTTCACCATGTCTTCAGCGACCAGGCGTGTGAGGTTGCTGTAGCCCAAATGCCCGAACCTTCGATGCCAAAGCTCAGCCGTCTCCTTCTCCTTCACAATCATGGCCTTGCTGCCATGAGTCTGCTCCACAATGTAGAGCCCTCCTCGTTGGGTGCCGACCATGTACTCGACCCCATCCATGCGTACGGAGCAGCGTCCCTCCCGGATCACTATCTCAGCTCCCACGCGCTCAGCAACTCTCACAGAAAACAAGCTTGCAGCAGCTCCAGGTACGTGCAATGTTTCACGCAGTGCCACCTCTCTCTCACCATCACCAATCTTGCATTGAAGCCTCACTTCACCAACTCCTATTGCTTTCAACTCGTGACCACTAAAGCCTTCCACCTTCCTTGTGGTTGACATCTTCCTGTAGTTCTTCATCACCTCCTTGTGCGGTGTGAGATGCTGGTCACAGCCTGAGTCAATTGCCCATGAAGTTGTATCAAACTTCCTTGAGGCAGTAAATGCAACACCCTTTTCTTTGCGTTGAGCGTTGCTACTGGTGCCTGCTTCAGATTGGTCTCGTTGGCGCTTACGACAATCCTTTGAGATATGTCCTTTAATACCACAATAGTGGCATGTGAGATTCTTGAACTTTGAGTTGCTGCCTTTCGCCTTGTTCTTGTCTTCATAGTTGCTTAATTTCTTGTATTTGTCTCGTGTGTAGAAGGCCACAGAGTCCGCTTGCTCTTCCTTCTTTGAGACGCGTTGCTCCACAGTGAGCAACTTGGGTAGCACATCGTCTAGGATTAGCTCCGATGACGATGTCTCGAGCAGAGTAGCGACAACTTCGTACGCTAATGGCAGTCCTGCAACAATCGCCAATACGACCTCCGTCTCTTCCATCTTGTGGCCGACATTGATGAGGTCCGCCCACAGCTCTCTCGCACGTGCAACATACTTTGTGACCGGCTCGGCCGTCTCTTTATGAAGCGCGCTTAGCTGCTTGCGTAATTGTATCTTTCTGGTGTTGTTCTTGGCTTGGAATACGGCTGCAAGCTTCTCCCAAGCTTGTCTGCAATCTTCACATGCTGTGAGCATGGGAAAGTGATGTGGCTTGCAGCTAAGCACCATCAATGAATGTGCTTCAACTGAGTGTTCAAGCCAGATGCTTTCTTCTCCTGCTCTTGGTGCAGATGCCTTCGGGTCAACATACTTCCACATCTTCTTGTGGATAAGTAGTGCCTTCATCTCTACGCACCAAGTGCTGTAATTGTTTGTGTCCAGCTTTGTGATCAGCCCTTTATTGTAGCTTGCCTCCATCTTTGTTGCGCCTGCTTTCTTCTTGCAGTTAGCACTTGAGACTTGCTTTGATAATCTTCACGTGTTGTGACTTGAGTGACTTTGTTGACTTCAGTAACTTTTTTACACTTCACTCTTCAGCGCCTTCAGTCTAACCCTAACCCTAACCCTAACCCTAACCCTAACCCTAACCCTAACCCTAACCCTAACCCTAATCCTGGTTTGAGTGACTTCAATGACTTCGGTCTTGAATGACTTCGGTCTTCACTTCACTTTTCAGCGCCTTCAGTCTCGAGTGACTTCGGTCTTCTCTTCACTCTTCAGTCTTGAGTGACTTCGATCTTCACTTCAATGCACTTTGTCACTTTTCTTCACTTCGCTTTCTTTCTCTTTCTCACACTCTTCACGTGTAGTGTGGGCCCATAACCTGTTGAGAAGCAAGCATGCAAGTGATGAGGGCAAGCAATGGCACACAGGAGAAGGCAACACACTTCCCGATTTATTACCAACAGACCGCGGGGTTATATACCCGCCAGTCAGCACACAGTTTGTACACACTGCTGGTCTACATGCAACAGCGTCCGATATACTGAACCATATCCTACGCTGTAAGATGTGCCACGTAGCTAACTTGATAAGCTTCGTAACAAGCTATGCCACGTCCTATAAGACTGAGTATCCTAGGAGATATGACGATTCTCCTAGGACCCTTCTCTGCAGTCCGCGCCAGGACCTTCATGTCCGGAGTCTTCGAGGTCCTCCCATCGAGGTCCCTTCTCTTCTCTCTTGTATGCAGGGCAGGCTGACCGGATGTAGGAATATCTTTAACACTCCATACACACGTACTCATCTCGCCTATTGTAACCGATGCAATCAGGCACATCGACGCCCTAATGGACCCCGAGACCCAAAAAGCCCAGATGCGCAACGCGCTCCAAAGTAAGTCACAGGCACTATTTTAGCCTGGTGCAGGCTCAACTTGAACTATATATTTCGTGACCAATGCCTTGTCGAGATGACTGTCGCAGATAAGTCATGGCGGAGATTTGAGGTGACCGACACTGCAGACCCGGAGCGGAGGAGATACATCCATGAATGGGGCAATCCCATAATCTGGCAAATGATCGTGCAATGCTGGTCTTACGCCGTCACTACACCTGGTCGCCGGCAGCTGACAGTCAACCACCTCGCATACCTGTTGCTTACGGTGAGCACTCTGAACTCCATCATTAGCAATTCAGGAATGATGTAGCCCCAAACTACAGGCTTGCAGACGCGTTGCAGTGAATAGTGGCTTTCGATGCCACTAAGACATGCCTGTAAACTACGCAGGTGGAGCGCATCCTAAAGGGCAAGGATGGAGACCCTCTTTTAGCTGCCAGCATAGACACACATGAAGAGTACTTCAGCGAAATCAATACCATGATCATGTCAATGAAGCGGGAGATGAGGCAACGGTACGCAGCCCTCCAGCCATTCACCCTTGAAACGCCGCACTGCATCTTGTGTCGAATATCTGAAAGATCCCAATCGGCGCCGGCCGCAAGAGACAGCAGCTCGTGACCCGCTCGCTGAGGCAGAAGCGGCATTTGATTGGCTGGCACAACCGTTTGAGGAGGAAGAGCAAGCTCCGGCGTCTCCTCCACAGGCCCCAGCGCGTGGTGCTTTGTTCCGTAATGACGAGACCAGCGATGATAGAGAGGAGCTGTAGCGCAGTTGGTAGTCCGTTTAGCTGGTAGTATACATAGCTACAAGGCTCTTATGACTGAGTGTTGTGCGTCTTAAACCAGCTCAGTCAATCGTCATTATGCTCATGCATGTCAATACTTGCATCCCTATGATATACAACAGATCTGCATTCGAGTCACATAATCGAACTACAAGCCTTCGCAAGTGACTGAGAGACACTGTACACATTTCAGGTACCTGTACATAGCACAGGCACATAACAATGCTGGCAGTCAGTGACAGTCGCGTGTAGTCAAGCTATGCAACTATGACGACAGTTAGGCATTACTTTCAGTTGTTAAAGAATGCCTCAACTTGTCGATAATTACCTAGTTGGTGCTTGTGAATTAGGCTTAGTCGCCTGCGCTGAACTGGTGTGTAACCTGCAGGTGCCTGTCACATAGGTTGAGTCACCTAAATAAGACTGATGTGTAATATGCAAGTGCCTGCTAATTATGTGTAGTCACTTGTTAAGGCCTGATGTGGAACTTACAGGTGCCTGTACATTATACAAAGTCACCTGTTAAGGCCTGATGTGTAACTAACAGGTGCCTGTGAGTTATATACAGTCATTTGTTAGGGCATGATAGGTAACTGACAGGCGCCTGTCAATTAGGCATAGTCAACTGTTAAAGACTAAATTGTAACAAAAAGGGCCTGATAGCAACGAAAGTTACTATCAGACCCTTTTTAAGGTCCCTGTATCAAGATTACAGGTGGACTGAGCCACGACAGTCTAGATTAGTGTCCTCAGGCGCACGGCCGTTGCCAATATTTAGTCGGCCGGTAGGGAAAACATATTGCGACGCATGCATGAGACTTTGCGACCTGATAGGCATGAATGACCGCACGCTGTCATCCTCCACGCAAACCACTGACAGCCAATTGATGATCTGCATGCCGAATGTGCGCCAGGGCTCATCTACCTCGGCAATCTTAATGATGGTGGCAATGGCCATGGGTACACATGGGTCTTCACAACTCGAGGATTGCATGTCGATGTCAAAAACTTTGTCTTCGTCGTAATCATTTGCATGTCTGTACCTTATTGATAGGCATGATACTGGATAATACAACAGCTGTACGTTCAGCTTGCTTCACTTGCAGTGGAGTTGTCACAGTTCAGGATTGCATTCACACATTACACACATTGCACTCAGTCTTTACCTGAAATCGAGCCAAGTACCCCGCAGCACGTCTGGATAAAAACCGTCGTTCAAGGGGGACCACACCCACAGAACGACTATTTTCAAAGGGCTGTAATCGTCAGGGCCAAGAACTCTTCCCCACACTGCAGACCGGCAACGAGCAGATGTGCCGTGTTCGGCAGTTCGCTCTGCTTCTTGAGCATGCGCAAGAGCTAGACCCGCTGCTCCCTGAACAGTTCTTGGCGTTCACCCCGTTCGTTTTTATCGCCCTCCCATAAGTCCATTGGCGTTATATGCAATATGCCCAAATGTGCTCTGCTAAACAAATGTTATGAGCGACATGTCCACAAAACCGCTTTGTCTCATAAGCACTGTCCGGTGTCTACAAGATATGCACTGCATTGCTGCGACTTAAAGACTCAACGGCATTGTTTTGTGTCTACGACTTATGCAATCCATTGCTGCGATCTACAGTGTCATAGGCACTGTTCAATGTTTACAACTTACGCAATCCACTGCTGCGATCTTAATTCTCATAGGCACTGTCCAGTACTCTAGCTTGACAAATAGTAACGTGACAACTTGGCAAACGATGTGTAGCAATTGTGGCACCACGAACCAGTAGTGAAAACAGCTGGATATGCATGAAGACTATCTGACTCCAGCTGAACAGCAACCCATTTATGTTGAGTGACGTGACAAACTCGCAAACTACGTAATGGCAATTGACCTACAGGAGCGGCAACACTAACCAGCAGCAAAAGCAGCTTGACGGCTATTAAAGCTTGCTATATGCCTGCAAATTGGCTGATTTAATTTGAACAAAGCAGAGCTATACAGAGCTATACAAAAGGCATTCAAAGCGAACCATTGCAGAAAACAATGGAGCGCGTAGTGTCGTATGCCAGCCGCAGCAACAACAGCGCTGAGGCCAACTACAGCAGCTACTAAGGGGGAGTGTCTCGCCATAGTATGGGCCATCTCCTTCTTCCGCCCCTTTTTGTTTGAACGGCAGTTCCACTGAAGTGGCTGATGACCAACTGGACACGGCACACCGCTTGACGTTGAAGGACCATGCATGGTCCTTTTACGGACCCCGCGGACCATGCATGGTTCGTACCCCGCGGGCCAGGATTGCCTGGTCCGCGGGGGACGGACCGTTCTTGGTCCGTTCGGGGCCCCGCGGCCCGTGAATGGCTGGCGCGACGACGCGCACCACGCATGATCCGCGCCGCACCGTTCATGGTGCGGTAAGGACCAGTCATGTACGCTGGCCCTTGAATGGTGCGGTCCTACGGTCCTGTGGCCCTGCTAGCGCGCACCGTACATGGTGCCGCACGGTCCGTGCCGCAGAATGTACGGTACAGTACGGACCAGCGACCGCGGCCCTGCCGCTATCATGAGTAGGTAGCAACAACCTACTTAAGGTGCTATAGATTGCCTAAATGCCTGATTGCACAAGTGCACTTAACGTGTTAATTGACAAGCCGCACCGACCGTCGGCTATACACTGTGGACAGCCGCAAATAGTCGGCGGCTGATTGACAGCCGGCCAGCTGTCAAGCTGTAAGGGCTGTCTATGCAATCAACATACAGTCTACCCTCGCTATTAGAGACCTCTGAATAAGAGATCTCGCGATCTAAGAGACAAAATTTTGGGAACCGATCTATGTCAGCCAAAACGTCTCCTTTCTAAGAGCAAGAGACCCCGCAGTAAGAGAGTTATAAATGCCGACTTTTCTCTTACAGCGAGGGTAGGTTAGTTGCAATCCATTGCTTGCACTGGTAGCAGCGGCAGCAGTTTCCCGCCTCAGCAGCAGCCAACTGCGCCGTCTGGTGACGCTGCTGTTGTTGGCAACGGCGGTGGCGGCGGTGGCAAGGGTGGCGGCGGTGGCAAGATTGGTTATATGTGCAAGTAGCCATGTGTGTGTTAACTTACATTGTGCTCACAGCAACAAACCATCAGCACACTGTGAGAGATGCACATGCTGCAGAGTTGTATTGTGCCTGTGCATTGAAACACTGGCATGCATGTGCAGATGACAGGCAATGGCAAAACGCGTGTGCACATGACAGCACTGGAGAAAAAAAAAGTGTGTGAATTGAAGCGCAAGCATTCAGATCTGCCTGCAACCAGCGATAGGTTTATCAGCAAGGTTGAAAAGTTGTTGAAGAAGCGTGTAAAGCGCTCAACATTGTGCAAAGTGCTGCACTAGAAGGAGCGCTGGTTGAGTGTTAATAGCACTAATGCTCACGAAGCAAATGCTATGCTCAACAGGAGCGCCAAACATACACAGCTAGAGCAGGCGCTCTTTGCCTGGTTTACACAAGTGAGCGCTCACTAGTTAGCACACCTTATGTGTGCTTGCATATGCTTGCCTTATCAAGTGGTCAAGATCACTAACTGTGCCTGTGGTTATGCCTTCAGAAACGTGCCAAGGGCTTGCGAATCTCAAATGCACTGGTGATTGAGCAGGCGTTGAAATTGCGTGCAGCATTGCACATTGAGGAAGACACCTTCTAAGCTTCCAGCGGTTGGGTGGACAAGTTTAAGAAAAGGTGTGGCTGTTAGCGTGTGTTATGCTTGCCTTCAAGCACAAACTGCTCCCTGTGTGCATTCATTAAAGCACACACTTCAACTGAATGCTGTACATTGCAATGCATGCGCTTGCATCCTTACAAGCTGGTCACACACACACACACACACACACACACACACACACACACACACACACACACACACACACACACACACACACACACACACAGCCCAGTGCATGCACTGACTGATGGGCTTTACGCAGGTTCAACATCTCATGCAAAAAGACTCACGGTGAGTCTGGAGATGCCGATGCTGAGGGTGTCACCCTGGCGCAGCAGAAGGTCCCTTTGATTATTCAGGAGCTTGAGGCTGAGGCAGATGATGTGTGCAACTTCGACGAGCTCGGCTTGTATAACCGAGCTGCTTCGGAGAAGAATCTGGCGGTGGATGGAGAACAAGTCCCAGGTAGAAAGAAACGGAAGGAGCGCGTTACCATATGTCTGGCAGTCAACATCACAGGCACTCTCAAGTTCAAGATGGTGCTCATTCACAAGTATGCCAACCCGCGATGCTTTAGGAAGACTTTTAATAAGTCTGCATTTGTGCATTATTACCACAATACCAATGCTTGGATGACCGGCATTGTCTTTACGGACTGAATGAAACGCGTCAACGGGGAGATGGCTGTTGCTGGTCGGCGCATTGTGATGTTGATGGATAACGCAGCAAGCCACAACATCCCCTCCGTGAAGCGCGAGCAGATGCATGGGCTGGACGTGGTGAAGCTCAGCAATGTGACGATTGTGTATCTGCCCGCCAACACCACATCCGTTGTTCAACCTCTTGACCAAGGGATAATCGCTGCCTTCAAATTGCAATATAACAAGTTGTTGGTGCGGTGGATGTTGAGTGCTAGTGATGATGAGGGTGTGAATCTTTCCAAGCTAAACGCAGACATGAAGCAAGCAATGTTGTGGGCGGTTAATGCTTGGGAGCAGATGGACCCACAGGTCATCCGCTATTGCTGGCGCAAAACCAACATTTTGCCGGCAACATGGCAGGCGGACATCCGCGCAGCTGATGAGCGTGTTCGTGTGCGCTTGACAAATGAGGTTGATGAGCTTGGCAACCTCATTTCACGCTTGGAGTTGGGGGAAAGAGAGATGCCTGTGGAGGAGTTTGTCAACGCGGACGGAGAAGAGGAAACAGAGGCAGACCTCACCATGAAAGAGTTGGTAGACATGGTGTCACCAAGCGAGCCAGAGGTTGTTGAAGAGCCAGCTGAGGATGATGTTGACAACACTCCCCCTCCTTGTTACTTAATGCAAGAGATGCGCGCAGCTATGGCCGTTGTCTCTAGGTTTCTATGTGACAATGTTGATGTGTTTGGCGCTGGAGATGTTATGTACTTACAACGCATATTTAATGGAGTAAACAAGATGGTAGTAGCTAACTTAGCGCGCAGGCAGCAGGCTAATATTAGAGTCTTTTGCAGGCAAGCATGACTTGCCTTCATTTAGTAAAAGATAGTGCTTAGCATGCACATGCGCTGTTTGTTGCTATGCGCATAGCAACACCGCATCCACGCATGTTGTGCATGCAACTAATTGCAGTGCATGTAGGCTCGTGCACAACTTGATGCTTCCACAGTACGCTCGGCAGTGCCATTGCCGGAGTCCCTCGCTGTAAGAGTACTATCTCTTACTGCGAGCACCCTCTTTGTAAGAGCTTTGTCTCTTACTGCAAATACCCTCTGTCTAAGAGCCTTGTCTCTTACTTCGAGGTAAGAGACCCTCCGAGTAAGAGACAATTTATCAAGGATATTCATGTCTTTAAGAACGAGGTTATACTGTACTTTATAGTACCGTACGTGTATTTGCAAAAATTTGTGAACATGCACCATTAACATGTTCCATGCGTTTATTTAAGTATCTACGTATATATGAACATCATACATGTGTATACGTTAATGTAGTATATGTATATATATCATGTAATATAAGTATGAGCGTGTGCATAAATGGATTTAACTCCTATACGCATAGACACGCAGGTTTAAATGGTTATATCAGTAGTATTTTGAGGTGAGCCGCATACGAGGTATGTCTCATATAAATATGCATAAGAAGTATACATAAATGACATCACTTATTGTTATAGACTCTGATGAGACTGCAAAATGATTGACAGCCACGACCAAGCATTGTGGCTAACCAGCCAGTAAACACCTACGTTGGTGCCGCAATGCGGTTTTAGTATGTATATCATGTACACACACACAAATACATATACATATATGTTTATATATATATTTTACGAATGCTTACATATATAAACGTAGGTGTGTGTATGCACACGCAAGCAGGATATTAACAACCCCTAACAAGATTACATACCTATGAACAGCCCTCAACAAAGCATTGTAGTTTACAAACCTTGGCAGCCGCCGAGTTGCGGCTGTCTGTGTCATCAATAATGACCTAAAATACTGTAATACCGTTGATCAATATTGGTACAGCCTATGCACATTGATAGCGCATGCACTGCCTATGGGCCTGTCAATTTACAACGCCGACTTCCTCAGCCGGTGGGCCCAGAAGGGGCTTGCAAGAAGGATTAGACATCCGCCGTTGCTGCTTTTGGGCCTTTTAATGGCCACGATGTCAGGGGGGCCGTTGTGAGATCGCGATAAGTGCGTGAAGGTTTGGGAGTATGTGTGCGCTTTTATGTTTTGACTTGTGACCTCGCGTGCTACATTGGGTCTTAACCAAGCGTGTTTGGCTGTGAGGTCCTGTGCCTCCTTGTGACGCTGTGAGGGCTTCCTCGTTGTGAATTTATGTGAGGGTTTGTGAGTATGCGTGTACTTGCGTGCATGCTCTGTCGGTGCGCGCGGGATGTGTTTTGAATTGAATTGGGGAGCGGCGGTGGCAACGGCGGCGGCGGCGGCGGCGGCATGGATCAGTCTGAACAGGGGCAGACTTCCCCTAGTGAGGGGGCTGGTGGGGTCCAGTGTACACAGCACCCATCGCTGCCAGCTCAGGAGGCTGGCACGGAGGCCAGCACCTCCCCGGGGACTGAGGCGAGGAAGGCTAAGCGGAAGAAGCATGCGGATGCGCAGAAGGCTGTTAGGGTAGCCACAAAGCTGAAGGAGTCCATGATAAGAGCTCTCCGTCGTGATTGCAACTTGCATGAATCACGTGTGCCATACCATGTTGTATTCAATGCAATAAGCAGTGGCAAGAAGTGGAGGTACCACGCGGAGAATGACGCTTTCCACCAACTTGAGGTGAGTATGCAGTGTTGGATTGATGGGTAACGTGGTCATGTGGACTGAGCAAGATGAGTGTGCTTGTAGGGTGACTTTGTGGAGCGTATTGCTGTGCATGCTGCTATGCCAAGTGTAGGTGGAGCCATGCCGCATACCCCAGCCCCTAGTGAGGCTAGCAGGACACCTGCGTTTCAGAAGGCTCTGATGCGCAATGCTGATGTGAGTAGCTGTATTAAATGAGCAGGTTGTACTCGTTGATTGTATTGTATTGGTAATGGTGATTATTGGTGTAATTGTGCACGCAGGGCCAGTTGGTGGAGGTCACGCTGCCGGCTGGCTCGGTGGGCTTCACGCCTGACAGGGGGCCTCAGTTTACTCCTAGGCCAGCACTTGGAGAGCGCACCAATCTGCACCCCTCACAGTCTTCGCAGCAGCACTCTAGCCACTACTGGGGCACATGTGGTTAGGGGTTGGGATAGGGTAGGCTTAGCACCCATGCCCGGTAGCGAACTCATGCGTACGTCTGTTGACTTTGCTGGTGCTGCTGTGCAGGCAATGCAGATGAACATGCTTGTGATAGATGTGCACAATGGCAGACCATGTGCAACGAGTCTACTGCAGAGTCAATCAGCTTGTGTGCAATCACCAATGCACAAGCCATGCATGTGGAGGAGTTGCAGGCTTCACTGTCTATGACAAGCAACCAGAGACAAGTGAGAGCATTCAGTTGCAACCAGGCAGTAGTTGTGGCAGTGTACGAGGGTATATATAAGATATGTAAAGGCCAGTGTGGTGACTGATATTTGTCAACCCTTAGAGCCTGGACGCTGAGTTACAAAGAAGTGTGGAGGAAACATGCTCCCTACAGACTCAGTTGGGAAGGTGCCAGATGGAGCTCACAGGTGTGAGTGAGGACCTAGCTTGCAGCAGGTCTATCGTTCAGCGATATCAGTCGCAGCTGTTAAATCCACAGAACCAGCTACGAGCTGACGGCAGTAGGCAGTCTGCGCTTAGGGCTGGGGTGTGGCGAGAGTCTGTGGCTACCATGCGAGATGCAGCTGAAGCACTGGTGGATGAGGGGCCAGCTACAGTAGCGTGCAAGGCTGTGGCGAGAGGATTGCAAGACGAGGATGCCGCTCTCTTGCTACAGGAGTGGGCACTGCGTTGTGGTGTCGCCACTCGGGTGCTGTCACAGGCATTGCAACGTGTTTTTCGGGCTGTTCTGGAGCAACTGACGGGATCCCCAAGGCTCGGCACTGTGCTGCTGGTGCGAGGCACTGACCATGGCCGTGCATTGGCGAAGGCTGTGTATGCTGGCTGGGTGCTGCGGAAGCTCAAAGAGTCAGCTGTAAATACAAATCAAAGTGAGGAGGTTGTCAATGAGCAACTGCTACGGCATCTTAGCAAGTGCGTTCAACAAGCAGCTGTGGTGCGTGTCAAGGGTAACGCAAAGGGAACACCAGACTGGCGGTCTCTGGACATGTGAGATGAGTTGGATAGTGGGCAAGAGGACGTGGTGAAGGTGTTGAAGGCCATCACAGGCTTGTGGATTGCGGAGAGAGCTGCTGTGCGGGCTGGTTGTGATGATGATTGTGTGAAGGATCGCCTGAAAGTCATGCGCAATCAGACAGCAATGATATATGCTAGTGCGCTTTACGCACGCAACCCCAAGGCATACTCAAAGTTTCACCTGGTGCTAGCCGACTATGTAGAGGGCTTTTGTGCCAAAACAAAGCTGCTGCACATGATGAATCGTCTTGGGTTATGTGTGAGCCGCTACACACTCAACAGGTCAGTCCAGCAAGGTGATTATGCTACATGGTGATAACCTGGCAGCTGATGTGACGGCCTGTGCTGACCTGGTGTGCTGTGGACCTTGTAGGCATGTCACAACGAGAACAACTGCCATGGCAACTGCCCCCTTGCAGTTTGGCCTGCATGCGGACGAGTTAGTAGTGTGCAGTATTGACAACCTCAACTTTCAACAGTCACATACACTGATGTATATGGGCAAAGAGTCGTCCCACGGCTTGCATTGCACCACCACACAGGCTATCGTTACATGGCCTCGAGCACGACGTGACTTTCAGCCCGAAGTCAGCATGACTAAGGTCAGCAGACAATGAGGGTGCTGTGTTGCAGTGCAAACTACTTGATGGTGCAGGACACCTATTAACAGGTGGAGTCGTGGCAGCCTGTGAGATGGCGTACCTTGAGAGAGGCTGGCATCCCAGTATGCATGGACTTGGACCACCAGCGTCCATTTCTGCAAGTGCCACGAAGATTCTTGGCGCTGCTATTACCAGACATTGTGGTGTACTTGAATGATGGATAGCAAGAAGCGCTGGACCTGTTTCACGTGGCATTATTTCAGGCAATCAACGGCAGGCGCAGGAGTGAAGGCCAGCAGTCACACTCTGAAGCATGAGTATACAGCACTGCGCATGTGTGGTGATCGCCTTGGATCATCCATTCACTTCCTTCCCCTCTTGCCAATCAACCCAGACAAACGCGAGCACCTGAAGTTGGCACTCGCAGAAATACAAGCCAAGGTGTTAGACCCCTCTAGCATGAGCAGCATGCTGATAGCTGGAAATCAGAAGACACATGCACTCATTCTCGAGATTAAGGCATTGGAGCCAGGTTTCTGGGATTGGGTCCTTCCCATGATAGGTGACTGGCATATGCTGTTTAATATGCAGCCTGTGGTGTTAAAGATCTTTTTGGACGCTGGTTTGAATTGCCTAGCCCCAAGTGCTGGCTTTGCCAGTTCTACAGCACGCAATGCTCTTGTGGACGGGAGGAACTGAAAACGCAACAACTCGTTCCTCATGCAGGGCTTCGAGGCTGAGTATCGTGCACAGCTTAAAGCGTTTGAGGCTTCCGCTCACTACCAGCGTCACCTAGAGAGGCAGATACTCAACACTCACCCAATCTCTGCAGAGAATGCAGCAATCAGTTACCACACCGAGTTTGTGGCCTATGGAGCTGCAAGAGCTGAGAGAGACAGCACATGGGCGCTCTGATGGCATTTTACACAGCGTGATTGCCTACCTTATGTTACTTTGTACTTTGCCACCAGGACAAGTGATTGGCAGCTTCGTTGTGCGTCCTTGAAGATGCTTGCACCTCTGGCCTTCGCCTGGGACAGGCCACATTATCAGAGGGTGTTTAGCAGTCACCTGACTGACCTGCGCACTTGGCCTGCTAGTGTTTTGCAACTGCTTGGTGATGGGCACTTTGCAGTGTCCATCAACGGGAGATGGGCTGCAAGCGTAGCTTGCGAAGAGGCTCATAAAATGGTGATCAACCGTGACCTGAAGCAGTGCATCAGCAGGCCCAGCGAGGAGTACCTGCGTCGCAAGACTCTGCACCTGACAACACGAGCTGCTAGCATGAAGAATTTGGACGCTCAAGTGCTACCACCTCCCAGACCACTCCCAGAGTGGGATTACAAGCGGACACTCAGCACAGTGGCACACATGACCGACACCATCCACAGTGCCGCTCACTTGATGGTTGAACATGACCAGGAGCTGCAGCACCTGGTGCGCGAGGTGGCCGCAGAACCTGGTGCTGCAGCTGACCTAGCGCGACATTACACACTTGGGATCGAGGGATTCAAGGCTTTCATACAAGACAAGTATTGCAACAACCAAGGCGTGGTCAAAGTCAAGCGAAACAACCTAAGAACAATGGCAACTATCAGCAAGAAGGGCAATAGTGCAAGAACTGCTAGAAGGGTGGCTAATGACCATGCACAAGCCATGCGGAAGCTCACATCCAACGACCTACCTCCAGGACACTTGACTGCGAGGTACCTGGAGATACCGTAAGCATTCTTCGATGTGGAAGGCAACATGCGGAAGGGTAACAAGGCTGCATTTCTGGCCAAGCTTGCAGAGAGCAGTCCAGAAGCCTGTGCTGAGCGCTTTCCCACCGGCACTGAGTGCTATATCACGGAGGGCATGTTCATCTTACAACAAGTGCCTGCAGACACCATCATTACCTATGGAGACTACCTGCAGCAGTTGGTGAGAATACACCTGCGTCCTTGCTTCGCTGCTGATAGCGTTCGGGAAGTGCATATCGTATTTGATGACCCGCGGCATGCAATGGGCGTCAAATCAGCCTGCAGGCTAGAAGGGACGCCACTTCTGTTAGTGACACAGACAGGATTGTAATAGGATTAGAGAAGGCACTGCCAGGGAGGTGGCGCCAGCTGCTGAACAACCGTAATGCCAAGCGCGAACTGTGCAGCCTGATCACCAAATACTTGCCAACTCGTGCGGCGCAGTGGTTGCGCAATGGCCAGAAACTTATCCTGGCTGGAGGGAGCGACCACCAGAAATATCAGCAAGGTGCTCGAGTTCTGCAACGCATTGAAGACGAAATCAGCATTAGCCAAGACACTTCATTGGACTGCAATCACTGTGAAGCAAACAGTAGGGTGTGGTTCCATGCAGAGAACACACCTTGCAATCAGGTCGTTATCTATTCACCTGACACGGACATCACAATAGTTGGGTTGGCTGCTATGCAGCAAGGGCTACTGCAGTCCAAACAAGTCTTAGTGCAGACCAGCCTCGAGAGGGCCTCCTCCACACGTTCACATTTCATCCACCTCAACCCACTTGTACTGGGCCTGCGACAACAACAGCAGTTAAGACACACACCAAGCCAAGCTGCAAGACATTACATCATGCTTGTTTTCGCTGCCACTGGCAGCGACTATACAAGCTACATTGCAGGCATGGGAAAAGTGTGGCTCTGGCAAACAGTGGCAGAAACTGACGCAGAATTTATTTCAAGAGACATGGCACTGCAAATACCTGAAGCAATGCTGTTGCGCTTGCTGGGTTGTGCTTACTTTCTTGGAAGCATGCAAGACACTTCCAATGCCCCAGCCCAACAGCATTATTTCATGACACATGTGGTGCCCATGCAAGCAAACATGACATACATACACTCACCCTTTGGTTAGCAGCCATCCACGATGCCACATGGCATACGATTTGGAAAGAAGAGGATAGAATGCCAACTGTAGATGCCATGTTATTTCACTGCAAGCGAGCATGCTGGGTGGTGAAGATGTGGCTGCAGGCTCCACGATAGCACCTGATGACAGCACCGTTGTCAGAGCATGGTTTCACACAGCAAGACAAATTGTGGACGGCACAGCTAGACACACCAGCGAACATGACAAGCGCTCGAGGACGGAGACTTCTTTTATTGAAGGGGTGTGGCTGTTCGAAGACGGCGTGCAGCAACAACCAATGTCGTTGCAAGCGTGCTGGGCTTCCCTGTACTAACAGCTGCAAGTGCACACAATGCAACAACAGACACAAAGCACCTCCAGCACCACCACCACCAGTGGCACCATCCATGCCCAGAGTGCAGACACAAACCTAGTACCAAGACCGCATGTATGACCTTGATTCCTCGTCGTCCTCCAGCGATGAGGAAGACGAAACCCTTGAAGATAATGCAGAAGAGGAAGAACAAAACCCAGAACCAGAAGATGAGTATGCAGAAGACGACAGCGCTGCTCAGAGAGACTGGGAGACAAATGCAGCCAATGCCCAGGACTGGGTGGGTGAAAACTCTAGACCTTGAGGACTTAAACTGTTAGCACTAGAGATTCCTGTTATGCAAGTGCTGCCAGCAGATGCTCATCCATGCAAAAGCATTTAGTATGCACCACTGCATGAGCACCATCATGTGCCCCCCCCCCCCCCCCCCCCCCCCCCCCCCNACTTGTTTGCACAAACAACGTCACATTATGCACAGTGCAAACTAACATGCACGAAGGTCCGACTATAGTCCTGCACTGCACAACCAACACACGTAGTACACGTAGTACACCTGCCTATAGCTGTCCCCCCCGAAGACAGGCCGATCGGGGGTACCCCGCATGGCCATAGCCGCCTACACCGCCGCCTCACCCAAAGCAACCACACACAGCCCAGCCGCCACCCACGCCGCCGCCGCCGCTGCCACCAATACGCACAGCAACAACAAAAACGACCCCAGCTATGGGCGACAGATTTTAAATTCTCCCAAGGCAGCAAACCCTAACACGCTGTGCACGCGCAGGCACAGGACGTCACAACACATCACACAAAAACACGTCACAATTCTGACACGAAGAGCACGACGAGTCACAGATTGGCACACAATCATGCACACATCATCACAACAGTGCACGCAGAGTCACACATGGCACATCACGTCATTTCATGCATGCGCACACTCCGTCACATCACATCACACACAAAATCAATGTCACCAACGCAGCCCACGTCACTGAACGCATTGACACCGCCGGTTAATAAATGCCAGTGAAACCCTTATGGGCCCACTGGCTGTCCTGTGCAATCTCCGCCGCCGACAGTCGCCAAGCGGCCGTTGGTACAATCTACGATCCAAGTACACTGACCCTAACGGCACGTGCACATGTAGCTTAGTGGTTAGGGTGTCGTGTTTGTATTCCAAAGGTACAGTCTACCCCCGTTAAAAGACTTCGATGTAAGGGAATAACCTCGTTAAGATCATCGTTTTGCAAAAGACCGATCGTTTTTCAGGGGAATATCTTCGGCTAGTGGAATAGTTTTATTCGTAATAAGACTAAAGAGAAGGCAGGAAATTTTAAGTGGGGTCAGTCTTATAATGGGGGAATACCTTGTTAACAGCATAACTATTTTGCTGATATTCAAATAAACATCACCTTTAACAATAGAAGCCATGTATGATATTATATAATATATACATGAAATATGATATTATATAATATATACATGAAATTTACTTTTGCCACGTCAGCATATGATGACGTGGCTTAAGGTTATTAGTCAATACCCCCATTAACAGAATATATATTCTTTAAACGGTAAATGAATATGTATTCTTATTAACGCCAACAGAATAATCCCGTTAGTAAAATGAAAAGCTGAAGGATAAACGTGATTCTTGTAACGGGGGTAGACTGTATTGGGTTCGACTCTCAGTGGACGCATGTGTTCTTCACCAATCATTTCTCAGACGCCGCGGCCTCGTGCGCTGAAGCCTGCGGCCCCGCAGGCCGGGCGTGGCCGGTCCTTCGGCTCAAGATAGAGCACATTTCTTGCATTTGCAACAAAATCTGATGGTTATAAATAAACATTGCGGTCGATGGTCCGCTGACCAGACTAGTAATGATTGTTAAGTACATTTTCATGAGTAAGTCCCTGGTTCGCTGGCTCGTACCTGGTCCTGACGCGACCGGAAATCGGCCGGACCAAACATGGTGCGACCCATGGAAAACTTGGTTCCCTTCACGTGAGGGTTGGATCATGCATGGTCGGACTGTCAATGACAGTCCGACCATATGGTCCACGGAATTCACTTAGCAGGGGAAAATCACGGTCCGAGGGTACGGACCATTCATGGTCGTTTTACGTCAATCGGTGTGCAACCAGCACTAAACAGGCAAGCTGGCACGGTGGGCACTCCTGCTGCACGAGTATAACTTTGAGGTGGATCGGGCAGGCCTGTTTAAGCAGGACGCAAACGGCCTATGTCGCAACCCCCACATCAGCACCAACCACGCGACAAGAGCCCGACACGAGTTGGGTCCTGCAGCCGCACCTCCAAGTGTAGCGGCCATGTTCACTGTTGCTGCGCTACGTTCAAGACGCAAAACCCAGGCCACCGAGGCAGCAGACGATGACGTGCCTTCTCTCAGGCCCACCGTCACCGTCATAGACCCCTTGTTGGAGGAAGCGCTCGCCGCCGACCCTGAGGTAGACTCTGAGGAGTTGGCACCCACCGACACACGACAGGACATCTGGCTTAATAAGCCATCCCTCGCACTGCTCCGGACTGGACAATTTTCAGCAGACATGAGCGTGCGTGAGAACAACTGCGTCGATCAACGCATTCAGCGCTATCGCTGGGCCGACGACAAGCTGTATCGACGGATACAGAATGAGGACAAGGTGGTCCCAACACCAGCTGCGCGAGCAGGCATCACCGCTGCCCTTCACACCGAGCTCGGACACTTTGGTGTTAAGCGCACGGCCAGTCTGGTTGGAATTCAGTACTGGTGGTATGGGGTGCACAAAAAGGTGCGCGAGTTTGTCAGCAATGTGGCATGGTCCGCGCGAGCCTTAACACGCGCAACGCCACCTTGCATCCCCTCCCCATCTCGGGACTAATCTACCACTGCAGACTGGACATCCTCGGGGACTTATCGCCCTCAGCACGAGGCAATCGCAACATCCTCGTCATGATGGAGCACTTCTCCAAGTGGGTAGAGCTGGTGCCCCTGCCCGACGAGAGCAGCGAGGGAGTAGCCCAGGCTTTCCTCTCCCATGTACTTGGACGCTTCGGCAGCTGTGCTGAAGTCATTACCAACCAAGGTACGGAGTTCAGTGGAGCCTTCGACAAGCATGGACAGGTGCTTCATCGACCATCGCCGTACTTCACGCGACCATCCACAAGCCGATGGTCTCGCTGAGCGTACCGTACAAGCCATAAAAAAGGCTTTGCGCAAGTACGTCCTTAACTACGAGAAGAGCATATGGGATGACCACCTCCAATGGGTAACACTGGGGTACCGGCTGTTTAAGCAGGCAGCATTGCGGGAGTACAACCCGTACTGTGTGATGTTTGAAAGGCAGCTATTGCTCCCTTTCCGCGCACAGTTGGAGGTCGATAGAGTGGTGGACAATCTTGACAACCCCGGCGAGATGCTGCGTGATCTGATAGCAGCGCGCTGATCGAGCACACTATCCCCATAGCCTTCAATAACCTGCGCATTGCTCAGCACCGCGACACGCTTTGCTACGAGCGTGTGCGCAGCGGTATCTACAAGGAGTGCAAATGCCGCTTTCAGCCAGGAGACTTCGTCTACCGCATGGCGACCACACGCGACACCCTCGACACCTCCGTTAGGCGCGCTGTCTATAAGGTATTGAAGGTGTATCCCACAGGGGTACCGGACCTTCTGGGACAACGATGCGAGCGCATGAAGGACAACATGGTAAACGGCGCGCCCTGTCATCCTCCCCACGTTGCTGGCTTTGGCAAGATCCAGCACCCGCAACTACTGCAAAGCACCCGCTGCGAAAAAGGTGGCAGTGCCGACAATGACCAGGCGATGCTGTTATGCGAAGGCAACCAAGGCATGCACTGTTACTGCATTAACCCTCCATTGGACAAGGTGCCGCTGTGGGAGTATTGGTGCGATAACTGACGCATCAACGGTCCCCGACACAGTCGGTAAAAGCTGAATTCTGAAGCAGGAGGCTACCCCAGAAAATCATGTGGGGTGGCTTGTTGACTGTGTGTACTAAAGCACAGTAGGTACAGTAAGGAGGAGAGCGTCACTAGCTCTACTACTAATCAGATGCTCACCTAGGTTCATCCCTGAGCATATGCCTATGTCTAGGGGGGTGTATTTGTTTGTGTTGCTCTAATGCTGCGCGTAGCATCAGCATGCCCACGGCATGGGTGCTCGTCTGCAATGTGCCTGGGACGGTGTAACCCTCGACCATGGCAGGCACGACAGCTGTTATGCCAAATACCCTCGCATGCCAGTCCTCCTCGAGCATGCCTACATCCAACCCCAAGCCCGGGCTACCAGCATGAAGACCGCGCGCACCCTAGCCTATTGCCAGCTACTTTGTACTTCATGTAGCATGTAGCTAGGGCTACTCTACAGACCTCTGTAGGACCCGTGCGTAGCTGATCAGTTAGGAATCTGTTATTAGCTCATGTGCTATAGCGAGTCTTGCAGGATTTCTATAGTAGCATACGGCCTCAATGTGACCGTTAGCCTAGTGCCCGCATGGCATCGCACATTCATGATTGACATGTATAAGTAGGAAGACATGTCACCAGCCTCGCTAGTGACACTGTGTGTGAGTATTAAGTCTCTAACTTTAACTCTTTAAGAGCTTGCGAAGCGACTTGAACTAGAAGCACACCGTCCCGGTTGCATCAATCAGGACATAGCATCTTGGAGTTGCTTGTGCATTCACCTCACTGAACAGTGTAACACATTATCCACTTATGTGAAGAACTGTGTATACAGCACTACCTATCGTAGCGGCTTGTTTTCTCACGGTGTCACCCTCTTTGCTCAAGTGAGTGCATCGTATTCCATATTAAATAGTGCAGTCTGTATCTTGGGATACATTGTCGGGCCTGGCAGGGTCGGGTGCCTCTCCGGGTCGATCCCAACTGTATTGTCATGACAGGGAATGAGGCCAGCCTGGTGGGCTGTCGATTGTGTAGCTGCACAGTGCGGGAGGCAAAGGATACCCCCCCGCCTGTACCTACTTGTGGTGACAACACATATGATGTTAATGACATGTGATACGATGTGGTGCTGCGTGCTCTGAGTAATGAAATGCGTTGCTGATAATGCTACCAAGAGCAAGTCAACAAGCCACCCCCCCTGTGAACTGGGGAAGCCTCTGTTCCAGTGAGCAGCCTTCAGCGGGAATGAGGAGGACCATGGATGCGACAGTCCTCACACCAATATGCCTTCAGGGGCACAGTGTCCTTTGGTGGGTCGAAGCTGTAGCAGTGCATGCCGTTGTTGCACCCGTCACACAACATCATGAGTGCGTCATCGTCGGCACTACCGCACTTCTCGCAACGCTTGCTGCGACTGGGTCGAGGGTGCTGAACGATGTTGAAGCCTGCGACGTGTGGCAGGTGGCATGGAGCACAGTTCTCCATGTTGTCCTTAAGACGTTCGCCGTTGTTGCCGAGTAAGTCCAAAACTCCAAAAGGGAACACCTTTAGGACTTTGTAGACGACGCGTTTGACACTGATGTCAAGGGTGTCTTTGGTCTGGGTCATACGGTAAACGTAGTCGCCCGCCTCGAAGCGACGGCTGCGCTGCTTGTAGAACCCACTGCGGACACGTTCGTAGCGCAGTGTGTCCCGGTGCTGAGCAATGCGGAGGTTGCCCATGGCCATGGGGATGACGTGCGCGAACAGGTAGGCGCGCTGATGCATGTCGTGCAGCATAGCCACAGGGTCGTCGAGGTTGTCCAGCACGCGTTCCACTTCCTTCTGAGCGCGGAAGGGGAGCAAGGGTTCCCTACCAAACAGCAGCTGGTATGGGCTGTACATGCGCAAGGAAGCCTGTTTGAAAAGCCGATAGCCTAGTGCCATCCAGGGGAGGTAGTCATCTCAGGTGCGTTTCTCGTGGTCGATGACGTACTTGCGCAAGGCCTTCTTGATGGTCTAAACAATACGCTCCGCCAGTCCATCTGCCTGCGGATGGTCACGAGAGGTCCGCCGGTGGTCGATGTAGGAGCGATCCATCAAGGTGTCGAACTCGCCGCGGGATTCTGCCCCTTGGTCGGTAATGACTTCAGCACATGAGCCGAAGCGACTGAGCACATGGTCGAGGAACGCCTGAGCGGTTCCCCTGCTGCTTTTATCGGGAAAGGGGACCAGCTCAACCCACTTGGAGAAGTGTTCGATCATGACGAGGATGTACTTGTTGCCACGAGCTGAGGGTGCCAAATCTCCAAGGATGTCCAGTCCCCACCGGTAGAACATGCCGGCTATAGGCAGCGGATGAAGCGTGCTGGTATGGGTGTTGAGGCTGGCACGCACAAGGTCGCAATGCTCGCAGCTTGCGACAAGAGTGCGAACCCGAGTGTGCATGCCATGCCACCAGTATTGGGCACTCACCAAGCTAACGGTGCGCTTGACACCGAAATGACCCAGCTTTGTGTGGAGTGCAGAGATGATGCCCTCGCGACGGTGCAGCGCCGGAACCTCTTTGTCATGGATGTGGACACGCCGGAAGACGAGTCCATCCTCCCATCGGTAGTTCTGGCAGCGCTGACTGACGCGGTCCCGTTCACGCGCGCTCAGTCCTGCCATATGCTGTCCATGCTGTAGGTAGGCCATGGAGTTCTTGTCCAGCCAGATGTCTTGACGTAGATCCGCCGCTGGGAGTTGGGCATCATCGGGTGTGGCCTGCTTAGATGTGTCAGTGTCGACAGGGATGAGCGCTGGCATAGTGTCCGATACTGGCATCGCCGGAACTGCTCCTGTGATGGTGTCTCGTTCCGAGCGTAGCGCAGCTACGGCAAGCATGGTGGCCACCTGTGGTGGTGGTGCCAACGGACCCAAGTCATGGCGGGCACCGGTGGCGTTGTTGGTGGAGAGGTGGGGGTTGCGGCTGAGGCCATCCGCGTCCTGGCTGGCCAGGCTTGCCCGATGGGTGATCTCGAAGTCGTACTCCTGTAGCAGCAAGGCCCACCTGGCCAACTTGCCTGTAAGGTGTTGATTGGTCATGAGCCAGCGCAGCGGCTGGTGGTCGGTGATCAGCGAGAACTGTCTCCCAAATAGGAAGGGTCTGAAGAAGGAGATGGCCCATACAGCGGCAAGGCACTCGCCCTCGTAACTGCTGTAGTTGGCTTCAGCGCTGTTGTTGCTGCGGTTGGCGTAGGACACCACCCGTTCCTTCTTGTTATTGTCGAGCTGGACCAAGACAGCACCCATGCCGAGTTTGCTCCAGTCGGTGTGGAGAACAAAGGGCTTGGTGTAGTCTGGTCGCTGCAGAATGGGGGCTGATGTGAGCTTGTGCTTCAGGTCCTCAAAAGCCTATTGCTATGCCTCCTTCCAGCTCCACTCTGTCTCTTTCTTGAGGAGTTCGTTGAGGGGGCGCGCCACCTTAGCGAAGTCTTTGACGAACCTCCTGTAGTAGTTGGCGAGGCCAAGGAAGGCACGCAGTCGAGTCAAATTTGTCGGGGCTGGAATAGATGCCAGAGCCTCCACCTTGGCCTGCTGAACGTATACGCCGTTGGGCACGATCATGTGGCCGAGGTAGGGGACCTTGTGGGTGAAGAAGTGCACTTGGCGGGGTGCACAGTCATCCCTACTGCCTGAACTCTCCTTAGTACCTCCTCGATGTGGAGGAGATGCTCCTCTGCGGTGTGGCTGAAGATCAGGATGTCGTCGATGTAGCACCGCGCGAAGGAGCACCCCTTCACGCCTTGTCCATCACGCGCTGGAACTTTGCTGGCGCGTTCTTCAGCCCGAAAGGCATGACCTTCCAGTGGTACAGCTGCCGGTTGCCCCAAAATGCTGTTTTGTGCTTGTCTTCGGGCTTGATCTCGATCTGGTTGTACCCCTGCTGCATGTCCAGAATGCTGAACATGGTACACGAGCCGACGTCGTCAAAGATGCCCTCTGCGGTTGGCATTGGGTACCGATCTTGCTTGGTTTTGTTGTTGAGTGGGCAATAATCCCCACACATCCGCCGTTGTCCAGTTGCCCTCTGAGTCCTTCTTGAGGGGCATGACTGTGGCGGCAGCGAAGTCGGACGTGGATTCCTCAATGAGTCCCGCCTCCAGCAATGCATCGCATCGCTGTTCCACCAAGTCTTCCTCCAACTTGGACAGCTTGTACTGTCTTCTGAACACCGTTTCTTCGTCGACGAGGTCGATGTCCATCTGGTACACTGAACACTTGCGCAGCTCCTTGACGTCGAAACTAAACCGAGCCTTCCATTTGTTGAGGAGCACCTCCAACTGTTCCTTCACAGGTCATGTAGCCAAGGGTCCCATGGCGTGATCCCATGATGTGGCGGTTGCCTTCACAGGGATGTCCTCCACTGTGACTGCTGCCTTCTCCTCCATGTGAGCGATCTCTAGGGCGGTGTGGGCCACGACAGCGTCGGCGAGATTGACTCACCCCCCAGACAGGTGTTCGAGATCCTTGAGAGACACCTGTCGGTCTTGAATGGCGAAGCAGATTTCTAGTAGCCAAACCATACTATTTTGGTCCATGGCGCGACCTAGGAGTTGCCTCTGTTAACTGTCGATTAGCGCGCAGCTTGTGATGCTGCCCGGAAAGAAACCCATGGCGCGTTCGCGCTCACGTGCGTTGGGCTCTTCCAGTCGGTTTGTGGTGCGGTCAAAGACCATGCCGTCCCCGCCATCTCGGAAAGCATAAGAGCCTAGATATGAGACCATCGTGGGGAGTGCTCTGCGTGGTTCGCCCGGTTGGTTGCATTAATGGAAGTGGGCGTGGTCGTGGCGAGAGACTGGTTGCGATGTTCTGCCAGCGTCGAGGATGTCATCCACGAACAAGTTGCTGGGACGTGAACTAAGTAGATACTCCGCGGCTGTCAGCTCTTCCACGGCGGCAAGGTTGGTCCACTTGGCACTGTCATGCGCGAGCATGTAGTGTCATGTGCATGGTGCCCTCGGGGCTGGCGGCATGGATGGACCTTGGGATTTCGGCTCTCGTAGCCATTTTACAAGGTTTATGTGTTGGGTTTTTGTTGGGAACTCCTGTTTGGGTCCTCATGGACGTGAGGGAGGTGTGTTCGAGGCGTATCTACAGTCAGATACCGAGCTGACAGCATATTTGAGTCATTATAGTATCCCGCGCAGCTGTTTTGGAGTTGTGACTTTGAGAAGCCATAACCTACAGTTGGAGTGGCGGTTTGGCCGTGGGTTGGCGTCAAAAGATGCGTCTTGAAGTGTACTTGAAGAGGATAGGCTTGGATAAGTCTTTCATAACCGTCTACCGTTACTTATCAACGCCATCATGACTGTTACTATGCTGGTGCAGATTGACAGTTAGGGTAGTTGGAGAGTTGGTTGGGCTTGGGCTCAACGGTGGTATATAAGGCTTTGCTAAAGTCTGGTATCGCGGCAGCCGCTGCTTGTGAGACACCTAGCATCCCTAGCAATCTCGTCTTTGGAATCTTCTGCGCATGGTCAACAAATGCCGCCGTGAAGAGCTTACGCGTGCTAATGTAGCGATGATGATGTAACTCCTGGGATAGGCGCACAAAGAGACTCAGTCAATACGTGAATTGACATTAGTCAACACGTGTAATTGCGCATGCGTTGCAATATGCGTGAACTACCTTGAGCATGTTGGAAAAGTTCATGAAACTCTGATTGTTCACCACGTTACGCCGCAACATGATCTCGATGGCCTCTTCGACACCATGCCGTTGCGTGAGCACGTAGGGGAAGGCCTCTTGCACGCTTACAGGGAGCTGCGCCATGATCTTGGCATCATAACCAGCAAATGTATGCCCGGTACCGTCTAGTATCAACCATAGCGTGGAGACACGTAAAGTTAGAGTGCGAAAGGTCATCTCGCGTAACAAGCTTGATGACGTTCAATACTGAGTGTACTGACATAATACCTTTGCAGCTTTTGCACTTGTAGTCATAACTGTACAGCCAACAAGTCGCGGACAATGTGGTAACCGGCCGCACACTCCCACGCCAATTATCACTGTACAGGGGCTTGTCACAGTACGGGCATGGAATCTTCTTCACCTTGTCCGAGCAGAAGATGTGCGGCGCCCAAAACGTCACTTAAGTCACCGTTGATATGAGCGCGGTACATCACAAGTGTTGCATGCAACTGTCACATGTTTATACCATTGTCCCGCGCGGAATCTGATATGCGCACAACTTGAGTGCGCCCAACATCAAGCCTGAGGGGACTGGTAATGTGAAATCAGACCATACATCTATGTCAACCGCTGGGCATGCCCACTCCCCTTTATCGGCCTGCCAAGTTGCTTGTGGCAATAAAGGCTTTATGCCACGCTTCTCTTCTTCCACCGTGACCGTCTTGCGCGTGCGCTAAAGACACCAATTCAACACGTACTTCTCCGCGGTTGAGGCTTCCTTTGATGAAGCGCCTGTAGCGATTAATGATACACATGTGTGTGTGTGTGTGTGTGTGTGTGTGTGTGTGTGTGTGTG